>QRFJ01000823.1:0-148237 GCA_006176705.1 Cocos nucifera
AAAGAAGAAGAAGGCAGAGCCGAAGAAGAAGGCCGATGTCAAAGGAAAGTGTTTCCATTGCAACAGCGACGGCCATTGGAAGCGGAACTGCCCTACTTACCTGGCCACCCTGAAGAACAAGAAGGAAGGTCCTTCTGGAGGTATGCTCGTTATTGAGTCTAACCTTACGGTTTCTTCTGCATCCAGTTGGGTGCTTGACTCTGGTTCTAGTGCTCATCTGTGCACTTCCATGCAGGGTCTTGAGGATAGCAGGAGGCTGAGGGATGGAGACATGATCCTACGCATCGGTAATGGAGCAAGAGTTGCTGCAGTAGCCGTGGGAACATACCCTCTTCGATTACCATCTGGTTTAGACTTAGTTTTGAAAGACTGTTATTATGTGCCTGCAGCTAGCAGGAATTTGATTTCTGTTTCATGCTTAGCACAAGAAGGTTATGTGATTACCTTCTTTAAGGACCATTGTAACATTCTTTATGAAAGAAATAAAATTGCAAATGGTTTCCTTATTAATGGTCTTTATCAGCTACATATTGATGTACCTATTCTAACTATCGAGCAAAACGTGAATGCCAAACGACCTAGGGATAGTCCAAACGACAGATATCTATGGCACCTGAGATTAGGTCATATAGCAGAAGATAGGATCAACAAATTGGAGAAAAATGGGCTATTGAGTCCATTGACTTTTGAGTCATATCCAACTTGTGAATCTTGTCTTCAAGGCAAAATGACTAAACTCCCTTTTGTTGGACATGGGGAGAGGGCCACAGATCTCCTTGCCCTAGTACATACTGATGTGTGCGGCCCATTTGATGTGCCGGCTAGAGGCAATTTTGTCTACTTCATTACCTTTACCGATGATCTGTCTAGGTATGGGTATGTGTATCTTATGAGACACAAGTCTGAAGCTTTTGAAAAGTTCAAAGAATTCAGACATGAAGTAGAAAAACAAACTGGAAAACCCATTAAGGTTCTTCGATCAGATCGAGGAGGTGAATACCTTAGCCGGGAATTCCTAGACTATCTTAAGGAAAATGGCATAGTCTCTCAATGGACTCCACAGGAACACCTCAACTCAACGGGGTTTCAGAATGGAGAAATCGGACTCTATTGGATATGGTTCGATCCATGATGAGCTTCACAGACCTCCCTGATTTTCTTTGGGGACACTTCATTGTTAACTTCAATCTTATCTACTGAATAGGGTTCCCTCTAAAACCGTTCCTACCACACCGTATGAGATATGGCACGGTAAGAAACCAAGTCTGAGTCATCTCAGAATTTGGGGTTGTCCGGCTCATGTCAAAAGACAACAAGCGGACAAGTTAGAGTTTAGGTCCTTTAGAGCTCGATTCATAGGATATCCTAAAGAGTCATTAGGATACTATTTCTACATTCCAGAAGACCACAATGTGATTGTGAGTCGACATGCCATCTTTCTTGAAAAATAGTTTATTCAAGATAGCGGCATTGGAAAGCAGATTAAGCTTGATGAGAAAGTCTCACAAGTACAACGAGCTAAGGACCAATTGGAACCAAATCAGGTTGAGCCAATAAGAACACTACCTCCTCCACCTCGTAGATCGGAAAGAGTTTTCCATCCCCCTGAAAGATACTTAGGTATTATTTCAGAGGAAGTAGAGGAAAATGTTCCTCGTAGGTAATGGTGCTCATGGTGATGATCCCAAAACCTACAACGAGGCGATATCAGATATCGACTCCGAGAAATGGCTAGAGGCAATGCAGTCAGAAATTGACTCGATGCACTCAAACCAAGTCTGGACCTTGGTAGATCCACCAGAAGGTATAGTACCTATTGGGTGTAAATGGATCTTCAAGAGAAAGATTGGTGCAGATGGGAATGTGGAGACATTCAAGGCTAGACTAGTGGCAAAAGGTTATAGTCAACGCGAAGGCATTGACTATCAGGATACCTTTTCCCCAGTGGCTATGCTAAAATCCATCCGCACATTGCTTGCCGTTGCAGCCTATTTCGATTATGAAATATGGCAAATGGACGTGAAAACGGCATTCCTTAAATGGATATCTTGAGGAAGATATCTATATGGAACAGCCGCTAGGTTTCACATCCAGTGATACTGATCACAAGGTTTGCAAGCTGCAAAGGTCCATATATGGACTTAAGCAAGCATCTCGGAGCTGGAACACTCGTTTCAATGATGTGATCAAAAAGTTTGGTTTCATCAAAAATGAAGAGGAACCATGTGTTTTCAAAAGGGTCAGTGGGAGCGCTGTTGTCTTCCTCGTATTGTACGTGGATGACATCCTCCTTATTGGGAATGATATTCCCATGTTGACATCAGTCAAATGTGGTTGTCCAAGGAATTCTCCATGAAAGACCTAGGTGAAGCATCCTTTATTCTAGGAATTAAGGTCTATAGGGATAGACCGAATAGGATGCTAGGACTTTCACAGAAGATGTACATAGAGGAAAGTACTAAAGAGGTTTAGTATGGAAAACTCTAAGAGGGGATTAATACCCTTCAGACATGGTATTCATCTTTCCAAGAAGATGTGCCCCAGCACACCTGAGGAAATAGAACGCATGAGCAAGATCCCTTATGCTTCTGCAATAGGGAGCCTCATGTATGCCATGCTATGTACACGACCTGATATAGCCCATGCTGTGAGTGTCACAAGCAGATATCAGTCAAATCCAGGTGAAGAACACTGGACTTCTGTGAAATGTATCCTTAAGTACTTGAGAAGAACTAAGGATATGATGTTGGTCTTTGGTAATGGAGAACTCCAAGTCCAGGGATACACAGACTCGGACTTTCATGTCCGATATAGATGATCGAAAGTCGACATCTGGAAGTCTGTTTGTGTGCAATGGTGGTGCTGTCAGCTGGAAGAGTTCCAAGCAAACTGTGATAGCAGATTCCACCATGGAAGCAGAATATATCGCTGCATCAGAGGCTGCAAAGGAAGCATTCTGGTACAAGAAGTTTGCTGCAGAAATTGGAGTAATGCCATCAGATGCCATTCCTCTATACTGCGACAACAATGGCGCCATAGCCCTTGCTAAGGAGCCGAGGTCTCACCAGAAATCCAAGCACATTGAGCGGCGATACCATCTCATCCGCGATTACCTCGAGAAGGGTTACGTCGAGGTCAAGAGAGTCAACTCCACAGATAATGTGGCAGACCCACTTACAAAGCCGTTGGGCCAGCAGAAGATCGAAGCCCACCTTGAGAAGATGGGACTTAGACTTGTAGCCAATTGGCTTTAGGACAAGTGGGAGATTGTTAGATATATGTGCCCTAGAAGCCAGAATTGGCTGACACTTGTAATACACTTCTAGGGGCAAAATTATAATTTTGACTATAATCAATAAAATGGGTTATTTTCTATCACATATGTGTATTTAGTGTCTGTGATACATCCTTTGAGTTAATGGTAATGATAATTCATATTTTCAAGAGTTGAAAATTTAAGACATGAATAATCATTATTAACTCATAAAATGCTCCCGACCATAGGATCATCACGAGGATGGTGATTGATCCGGAAGGTTGGTGTACGAATCGCTTCTCTTTAGTAGATGAGTCTTGAGTCTACGGTGTGGAGACACCGGAGCGAGAGTACAGGTACTCGTTAGAGAACGAGGGCACTGAGCGTGACCACCTCGAGTAGTCATTAGGAAGTCTACCTTCTCGTCAATGACTGACTCGATGCTGCAGTAGTGTGTCTGGTTCTTTGACCTGAGATGCATCGGCAGTTCACCTTGAGGGTGTTATAGTTTGACTACACCATTACTCGGTCTCCTAGCCATATGGAACCCTGAGGTGTATGTTGGCTATAGCATGTTCATTGTAGGAACTGGATTGCATCAAGATGGGAATCTATCTACCTCGGTGGTAGAGGAGCAGCCCTATGATGATCATGAGAATCAAGTCCAGAAGCCCATGGCCATGGCAGAGTGAAATAATAGAAAGAGTTTCTATTTAGATTTTCACATTGGACTCGAATCGAATGATTACATCATATGACAGAGACTAGGGTTTGACGAGTTCACCTTAACCCTAATCTGATCGGGGCTCAAGATAGAAGAACTTAATCACACAGGTAGCTGCACCAAGAGGTTCGCATTCAGCTCTGATGGGTTGCCACCATATACTGCTAGGTGTCACTGGTGGATTTTGGGAGCAATTAGAATGATTTAGATGATCGATCATTCTAGCTGTTCGAATCAGAAGAGTTCTGATCCATCGAAAGGAGTTTCGATGATGTCGATGATAGAGATCATGACATATCCCATTACCATACAGAACTGAACCTAACTGGGTCACACAAACAAGGGTTTGAATCTGGTGATCATCAATTGAACTGATCTAGTTCAATTGATCTGAATGAGATTCAATTAGGTTCAAGGAAATCGTGCTAGCACTCGATTGAACCTAACGTTCTTCTTTTACTATCATAAATAAGTTGTCCTGACTGAGCCAAAGGAGTTTGTGCTCAATCAGAGGCCTTCATATGGTCTGACTGGAGGTTGTCCAAGTCAGAATAGGTTGTCTTATTTGTAAGACATTACCTGCCATTTTTGGTCACCTGCCATTTCTTGTTCTTTGACTTTGGTCAAAAGTCTACCTTTGACTGGTCAAACGTTGACCATTGACCCTTTGACTTTTGACCACATGTCATGCACCTATTGGAGAGCTGGTGGGGGCCTGTCCCCCTGCCAGAACCTGGCAAGGAGAAGGGCGCACGCCAAGGGTGGCGTGAGCCCAAGTAGGAGGCGCCTAGGAGTCCTTGTTGGACAAGGACTCCACCTCCCTTTTGGATTCCAATTAGAGTTCTACTAAGAATCCAGTTTGACTGGTCTTAGGCACCCTCTAAGGAGGAATCCAGGGGTCTCTATTCCAACCAATCAGATTTAGATCTGATTTCACAAAGGGTTGTGATTGGTTGAGGAGGAAGAGGAGTTGGATCACAAGAGTCTATAAATAAGACCCTGCGCCCAACCCTAATTGAAATGAAATTAGAACCCATGCCCCAAGGCTGCCTCTCCCCTCCTTCTCCATGCCATAGTCTCTTCTCCCCTTGCTCTCCACGTCCAAAAGGAGTTTTGGACTTTAGGTTGGTGCGATTCAGATCAAGGAAAGGCGATCAAAAGCAAGAAGGCTGCGCTGCTGCAAAAGGACGACTGCAGATCTTCAAAAGAGTTTTGAAGATCCTCCAGATCAGATCCAGATCTGATTTTTGGAGGTGTGATAGAGAAGAAGAGGATCTCCAGATCCAACCCGAGTGGATACCGGTAGAGGCCAGGCGCTTGCGTGGCTAAGATCCAGAACCTTCCGCTGCAATCAGGATCATCTACAGGGTAATAGGATTACCCAAATCAGGTAAATTAAATTTGATTTAATTTATCTTATTTTATTTTATTTATTAAAATAATAAGAATCAGATCTGAAACATATCAAGATCTGATTGAGATCAAGAGAAAATTTTTGAAATATATCTCTTGATCTAATCAGATCTGGAACGAACCTGGACCGGAAAATCAGGATTTTCCTTCAGAATCCTAAGAGTATTTAGACTCGACAAAGAAGGATTTATCATTTAGTCCTTAAACTTGTTACGTCAAATGAATTTGTTACTAAGGACAATAATATTTTCGAGTGTAGGTCATTGTATGCCATATGGGTTGATTGTCCTCTTAACCAAGGAGTGTAGAGACACTGATATGGCATGCAGGTGAAATATAGGGGTACATCTGCACTGAACATGACCAACTTTGAAGCTTTTCTATTATCAAAATTTGCTCTGATGGAATATGCGTATAAATATTCCTCTAACCTAAGATCACTATGGTGACTTTCAAGCAACTCACTGTGCTTTGGTGCTGGACTACCTAAATTTCTAATTCGGTGATAGAAGATTTCTAAGCACAGTCAAATACTTGAGGAGTCAGTGTGTGTATTAAGATAAGATTGATCACTTCTGATTTTAGAAGCTATGTTCAATTATATTTCAATTTAGCAAATCCTTAGCCAGGGTAGTCCTAGTGTGGGGTCACAAGACTAATTGCTTTGAAACATGATTTGGATGTATTTATCAGGGTTGACGGTTTAACTCTAAGTCATTCTATATATAGAGGTCAAAGGGATGAATTATGCAGAAACCATATTCACGTGGGTTTTGAATGTTGTGATTGCAACTATTCAACCTATCTGGACGTCGGATACTATTGCTAGATGGTCACTTTGATTAGTACAAGAAGTCGTTCTTATACTACTGACTTAGGTTCGAACCTACGGGGTCACACACACTAGAGGTTCCTACCTGATCTAATGGTTGGTGAAGAGTCCCACTGGACTAAAACTCTTTGACTGAGAGTCTTACTACATTAGGACTCTGAGTCCTGATTGTCTGGGACTCTATGATCAGGAGTCATAATGGACTGAGACTCTATAGTCAAGAGTCCCACTAGACTGAAACTCTTCGACCAAGAGTTCTAATGCTCTAGGACTTTGAGTCCTACTTATCTGTGACTCTATGATCGAATGTCTAGACTCTACGATCATAAGTTTTACTCATTTGGGATACTAGGATCAAGAGTTCCATTGGTTTGGGACTTTTTGATCAAGAGTTTCATTTTGATGGAACTCTGTTATCTAGATACCTACTAAATTTGGAATCTATATTTATAAGAGATTTAATTAATGATTTGATCACTAATTAACTCAATTTAATTGAGTAATTATTTTTGGATCAAGTCTAATTGAATTGGATTTAGTTGGGTTTGATCGATTAGGTTATGTGATGACCTAATCGCCGAGGAAGTTTGATCCCAGATTTGATCGAGGATTGTACTTAATTAATTTCTCATTTAATTAGGATTTAAATAAGCCTAATTGAGCCTAAATTAAAAAATAAAATAAAACAAAATTCTGGTTAGTAGAAAAATATCATGTCCTCTACTAGTGGGTCCAGGGGTATGAAGAATTTTAGTAATGATATCTGAGGAAGCACAGGTGGAAGATTTCTAAATTCCATGAGCCAGCTTACTGCAACAAGGAGCTTTTACCGTAGATAATTATTCAATAGCTGTTCAGTATTGATCATGGTAGACATCTTGGAAATAGTCTTGAAACGAGACCAATGATCTGTGAGTACTGTAGTAGTACCATCTGCCTATGGTCCAAATGAACTTGCTACCAATCTGTTTCGGCACTCAGTCACCAGAGTATTGCTTATGTTTTGTTCGATAATGATGTTTGATTTATCAAATAAACTACGTACACTTGGTTGAGAGACCTCAAGCAGACAGTTAGGTGCTTTCAATCTCACACCATGCCATATCGTTCCAAGGAACTGGCTTGAGCTTGAAAAAAGATTGTTCATGAGTAACGTCTACAAGTTAAACTCCTAAATTCTTGGTTAACTTGATCCTTCAATCCTAGCCAGGCAGTAATGGCAAAAAAAGGCTAGTCTAAGGTTTGGAATTTTCACTTGGGAGCTTTCGTTCCTGCTTGAAATTATTACGGATGGTAGTTTGTAGATTGCAATGAATACAATTATGAAGGGAAATGAAATTGATCGGTTACTAGTCCACTGCAAATGAATTGGTGAGGTCTATAAAGAAATGAAACAGTGACTAAATTGCAAGTTGACATCGATTAAAGGTGTAGTTTTGTTGACACACCATGTGGATTGGGATCAAACATTTCAATCTGACTTCAATTTGGAGTTAACACTTGGATAGGACCGAGATCCAACCTGAACTTGACCCAACCTAACCGAGTCCAACCCGATCCAACCTGATGAATATACAAAAAATTATATCTATGTTTCCCTTGAATGCTTCAACTAAAAAGTTACGTAGATTCATCCAAATAAGATCCCAATAACTTCAATACCAACCCAACCCAACACTGGGGAGGCCCACCCCTAACTAAGATCCCAATAACTTCAATACCAACCCAACCCAACATTGGGGACTATCAAGTGACCACTCCAAAGAAGACATTATTGCCACCTACCTGATCCAGCTCCTACGGCTGAATTCCATGAAATGCAAGTTTTAACTCCTTGTCGTCCGGACGCAAGGCATATCAAAGCCTGGGTGGTTTTGTTCAGGAGCCTAGCAGGATGGAATAAGCATCGACATGATGATCTGGGGGCACCATTCTCATTGCCTTCAGTAGGCTGATCTTAACCTTAAAGAATAAAGCAAAGTTGGTTAAAAAGACTATCATAGGGGCTTCACTAAGACCTGCAAACTGGCTCGACATGACGAGTGGTGCCCACAAGAACGAGTGCATGTGATTGGTGTGGTGCACCGCCAACCATATGGTGCATGCCATGTAGGATAGAAATTCTCCTGACTCAGACGCTACCCTAAACCAATCCGGACTCGTGGACCGATGGACTGGGTATGGGTCCAAAGCCAAGACCCCTATACATTTCAATTACAGTCCTCAGATCTTGAAAAATTAAACCTTTACATCCTTCAAGGGAGAAACGGATTTGGGAACAACTTTTATGAACTCAATGTCCACAAAAACCCTGTTTGGACCTCGTTAGTTTACTTGGTATATACTGCATTGAACCCAGTTTGGATGGTCACTGATGAATTGTTTTGAAGGTATGAACAACATTAAATACATTACTTCAACAAAGAACAATGGATGGTTACAAGAAAGCTTGTCTAGTGAACTTATCAATAGCCCTGCAGCTGCACTCTCTTTCGAAAAAGAAAAGGTTTTGGGTTCGAAACTTGAGAGGGGTTATTCCCCATCACTTGGACCTGGATAATTCGACCAAGTGGGTATTCCCTCCCTCATGCAGGATAAACAAACAAAACAATGAACAAATGAAACAAAAATACTCATCATGTGGTAGCTTAAGCTGCTTGCTTTCCTAATATTTCTATATTCTATGATCTACCAACAATCCAAGAAAAATCTTTGCATCCCATTTCACTTGTATGATGTGGAGCATCAGTAACACCATGAACTTTCCAAAATAACCGTCCACTCGGGATCCTTCATTGTCACAAGTGATTTTGTTTTAGCCGCAACTTTAATCATCCATTACAGAACTTAAATAGCCAAATTTTGGCACTTTATACGTTATCAAATCTGAAATAATGCTATCATTATAATAAGGAAGCCATTGTAGTCTGACTCATGCTCCAACAATGCATGCTTTTCAGCCCCATCATTTGCAATCCTAATCCTTTTTTTTTCCCCTTTATTTTTTTTATTTTTGATTTTTGAAGTAAACATCAGCATCAGTGGTGACCTCTTAATTTGGTCAGGGCCACCATCCTAGAGAACCTCTGTTAGCTTCTGTTGCTTTCTCACAAAGTACTGAAGCTGGTGGACTTATTGCTTTCAAACTTTTCCCTTTTTGTTCCCTTTTCGCTTTTCTTTGGACGATTGCAAGATTAAAATTTCAGAGTCTGGTACTAGGCAAAGACACCACCGTGAAGTTCAAGTTATTGGGGCGCTTTGATACCAACTTCTAAGATTAGGGAAGCCTTTCTTACTTGCAGGCAAAAGCATGTCTCCTAACCCACCCACTCCAAATATCTCGGGCTTCAGCGAATACAACTTTAGTTGTAGGACTACCCTAATAGCTGCTTAAGCGATACAGATCTTCCCCGAATATATGATAAAAAATTAAGCATATCTAAATAATATAGGCTACAGTAAAAATACAGGGCGAGAAGGTCTATAGAGGTTTTAAAGATCATTTTTTATGATCAGATTTTCATATGATATCTTAAACAGTGTTATTAAAGGCACACCTCAAGTGCAAAAGAAGATAGATGCAAGGATCGTCGCCTCTGTACCTAGGCGAGACGACAATCCTCAAGTGCACATCTTTACATACATCTGAGGCACCTCAAGCGCATGCCTCTGCATTATTCAAAGATGAGATCAATTATAATATTAATTTCTAATTTCTAAAAAATAAAAAAAAAATAGTTATAATTTATAAGAAATATCAATTATAGTACATAGAAAATATCAATTATAGTATATAGAAAATATTAGTTATAGTACATAGAAAGCTGGTTTAATTATGTATGATTAAAATAATAGAGAAGAATAAGAAGAAAATGATGAAGCTAGTTTGTTTGATGATGATAAGAATAAAAATTAATTAATTAAAAATTTAAAAAATATTTATTTAATTATTTTTGAGCTAGAGTTAGTTTTTACATGTTGATTTCTTGCCTATAGCTAGATCTTTTTCTTATTTTTAATTTTTACTTACTAAAATTCTTGTCTATAATTAGTCCTCTATTTTTTATTTTTGGCAGCTGATTTCTCTGAGGCATACGCCTACGCTTTGTGCCTTTTGTCTAGGCTCTAAGAATCCCTAATGCCTAGGATCTTTAACAACATTGGTCTTAAAATACATGTTAAAAGAAACAACTAGCATCCAAAGTCTAATCTGGATGTTGAAGGCTCCTACTCTTTGATTCTCTTATGCTCTCTTCAACACAGGGTGGCTATATTTTTTATATTTAATTTATTTGATGTCTGGGTCTATTCTCATGAACATAGCTAGCCAACAGAACATGAATAACTCGACAAAATCAGTCTTCGGGTCAGTGTTTCATGAATAATAACATCTAAAAATTTATCAGGATGATCCCTACATCAGCAGTTCTTTAATATTACTTTTTTATTCTAAAAATGGGAAACTCATAGGAACCACAAGAGAGCATCTGAAAGGCATAAGGTAAATGACATTAATACAAAACGCAACAATTCACATCCTGCAGGTACCGGCACCTCAGGCTAATACTGCACCCATTCTGATGAGAGAAGGGTAGGTGGGATGACTCCGGAGCACTTGCTTGCTACGAGCTACAACATCCGTTACGTAGAACAGGGCAATAGCCAGGTCCCCCAGTACTAGCTAGGATAGCTTGAACCTACTCGGAGGAGGAGGGAAAAAAAAAAAAAAAAGGCCCGCCAGGACTCTCTTTTGACGTAGGAGAGAGGAAACCGAGAAAGAGAGGAAGGAAAGAAAGGAGAGGAAGAATTTAAACCCATGATTAACTCAAAAATCTAATTTGGGACCTTAAAACATATAAAAGATAGAAGTTGAAAAACAAAAAATAAAAAAATAAAAAAAATGGTGTCCCAGGACCGTGCTAGGATGCCAACATTCCGAGTATTAGAAGGGAGTGTCTCAATACCATGCTGACCTCCGACCAAACTAAAAAGACAAGGAAGACGAAGAAAAGTAAGTGAAACTCCAAAACCACCAATTGCGAGCTGGTAGTTTTAAACTAACACTGCAAAAGCTTCCATAAAATGTAATAATCAAAACTAAATTCTACCTTCAACCACTCTTTATATATACATCTACTTTAATAAGGTCGAAGCAAATTTCTGAAAAGAAATCCAAAATGAAAATTAAAGAATCAGTTATCTTAACATTAGATAATATAAACTACCTTGACACCAATTACAGATTCCATGACAACGAGTCATTTCCAAACTCCGCCAAGCTATTTGAAGCCCACATCGAAGCCCACATCGTTACTCAAGTCTCGTATTTGATGAGAGCGTATGTTTGAAACTCCTAGGCATGAGGCCAAAGTGAAGCTTTCAAAACGAAGAATGTAACAACCTAGGAACTCATCCAAAAAGATTAGCTGAAAGATATTTTTGGGTTCCTTAATCCTATATAAGTATTCAAAATTTTTCTAGTAAATAATCGATATGAAACTAAATACATGCCCATATAATTTTTTACATACTTCCCACATTTAAGCCTTGGCATCTTTATCACGCTAAAAGTTTAAATTTATGCAAATCGATTCATAAATACCACGATCGGCCTATGATTAACCCTAATGGATCCATGCTGCAGTGTCCCTTCAATCCATATGAATTATAAGCTGGATCAACTCTAATACCATTTGCAACAACTCATAATCTCATATAAAAAGGCCAGCTGAAAGGTATTATTTAGATTTTTTGGTCTTATATAAGTATCCAAAAACTTTCGAATGAACAATCAATATGAGACTAGATACATACCTGAAGAGATATCTTCCAACTGGTCGTTTGGATGAGATCCTGAGTTATTACAAATGATATCAAAGCCGACCTAGCTTATAATCCATATAGCCTAAAAGGACACTGCAACATGAGTTCATTAGAGTTGACCATGGACCGATCATGGTATTTATGAATGAATTTATATGAATTTTAACCGTAGCTTAATAAGGACATGAGAACTTAAATGGAGAGAGTACGAGAAAATCCGTATGGGCATATATTTAGTTCCATATGATTATTTACTGGGAAGATCTTAAGTACTGACATAATGCCAAAATATCCAAATAACACCTTCTATCAAGCATTTTTGGATGAAGTTCTGGATCGTTACAAAGAGCTTTTGATGATTCAATCATGCTTTCCTCGGATCGACTCTGATCTATAAAATTTTGGATGCATAAGAAAAGCTCGTACAAAAGGCTGCCCAAAGGGTATTGTTTGGCAAAGCATTCTTTCTAAATGTTACAGAAGAATTGTATTATTACAGAAGAATCATATACAACCTTCCTCATTATTATTTGTTTCAGATTGCATACAGCTTTTATATTATGACCATCGCACACTGAATTGCACATACTAGTATAACATGGCCATTAATATGTTGAATACCATATTTGGATTACAGGGCAGAACACCTAGATATGTTTATACTTTATATAAGATAATTATACATTTTGCACATGGTTCATTGTTTTATATATATGGCAGCGCTTAATATAAATTTGTAATATAATTATTCATGAATGTTACACATCTAGATTTGTAGATTCATTTTTCTTCTTGGTTGTATCTTTAGTAATCAATCAGTTTAATAGTTCATGTACCTGAATCCAAACACGAGTTTTGGAGAATGATGATTCACATATTCCATCATCAAGGTATGCAGACTATAGCTACCACCACACATAAAAAAAAAAAAAAAAAACTTGCTGTAATTATCTCACGTTACATTCTTCTCCACTCCACATTTAATTATATCCTATATAGTATGTCAAAAGAAGTGTTTTTTGGCCTTTGTTACCTGTACCTTTTAACAGAAGTTGTTTTGGCTTTTATGACATGACTTCCGACACTAAGAATGAGAAAGTGTCATAACATTAACAATTTGTAACCAAGTTTACAATATTCGTGAATAAAGGGGAAAAAGGTAGTTCTACAAATTTTAGCTCAGTCAAAGATTAAGAGCAGACTACTAGAGCATGACCATTTATCTAGAAAATACCTTGCATAAGATCCTTTTGGATCCTTGAGACCCTTTTAACTCTGTTAACTCTTGTATTATGTATTATTTACATTTATTCACTTCATACCACTTTTAATTTCGCATTGGTAATGAAATACGGAATAATGTTCTGAAAAAGGTTCTCCTTCAGTCAATAAAATGGAAGCTTACATTTACTCACTTGATGAGTCCTGCCAAAACTGATATCTGGGCCAACTTCAGGAGGTTTTAGAATATCGTGATCATAATTGACAGACATGAGACATAATCCATGAGGTGGAGCTGATAATGCAAACTTTGCAAGCTCTCTACGATCCTGAGCAGCTAGGATCTTTGGAACAACATTGGGAGGCAACGCTTCCCTTCCAATTTGAAGTAGCAAAGCTACCTGCAGAAAGATAATTATGAGGAGATTTCTGAATGGTTACCTAGGGAAATAGAAAAGCCACAAGGAGAATATCAACTAGCTTAGAATAAGCCCTGAAAAAAGAAAAAGAAAGACATATTACATTAGACTATGGTAACAAATAAGAAAGAAAAATATGATTTTTTACATCACAAGGACAACATATATGGTTAAAGATGATGAGGGATACCTAATGTATGTATGCTTAAACATGAGGAGGGATCCTGCACTAAAGTGAGATGATAAGAGCAAGCCCATTGCAGTTTGTTCCTCAAAGTTTGTATGTTTAATATGTAACTTTTAAGTTGGAAATGGAGCATGGTCGCCATGTAAGCATAAAGCATGTCAATGACAAACCAAATAATAAGAGATAGAATTGCTGCCAAACACACCCCACCCTTGTCCCCCCCCCCAAAAAAAAAAAACCCATTATTCTGTTTGTTAAGAGCATAACTTCATAACGTTGACCATGTAAAGTAATAAAAAGGTGCATTATGTGTATGACCACAGTCATTTCTGTTCCCTTATTTCCGCAAGAACTGTTTTTCCATCAGAGATAACATCATGACCAATGAACTTTGAATCTTCAATATATTGTTTGGAAGCGTCAAAAATATTACAGTTATGTTGAATATAAATGTCACCCTTCCTACTCCATGGAGTTAACTATTCTCTAGAAGAGATAAGAAAGCATTAACAAAATATCATTTCAAAGCAAAATGTTATAGCTACATTAGGATACAAGACAAATGGTTCCAGCTGCACTGCTAGAGGTGTATGCCTGTCCAGTGTTGCATAGGCATTTCCTCTTTTAGAGCTCAATGAAAAGGAAAAGCCATTTACATCTTTTGCTTTCTAAACTACAAAATGAGAAGCCATCTTTTGCTCTAATTTCTAAATACGGTTTTAAGTTTTGGCTGAAACTGATCAGTTTCTGCCAAGAATGAATCAAAACTGACTCCTAGTTTCGGATTTCAGTTACTTTCAGGCCAAAACTGACCAGTTGTGGCTTGTGTAGGCCAAAACTGACCAGTTTACATCCAATTTAGGTCGAAACCACCAAAACTGAACTAAAACTAACTAAAAGCACTTCTTTTAAGAATTATTTTGATGTTTACAACTCTAATGAGGTCATTTTTTAATTTACATGAGTACATAGGCTATGTAGGATTAGTTTCAATGATATTTTTCTTTTTCCTGAGCTAAAAGACAAGATAGATAATAAATATAAAGCTGATGGACCGAGGTGTCCGATAAAGGCCATTGTTGTAGCATATTGCAAAGACTAATTTGGACAACTAAATACAACACTTTTTAAATATATATCATCTTTTCTATATAATATAAAACATTCTTTAACCATATAGAGATAATCAAATAAGCCACATGACTTCAAACACATAAGAATTTAATGTATTTATAAGTTCTCTAGGGAAATTAAGAAAGATTTGAATGCACATGGTACTAAGAGGCTTTCAAATTGATAAATAAAATGAACTCATCAAACATTTGAAGTTCAAGAAGAAAATTGTATATATCTATACAATATGTTCACAGCAAAAAAATGGCAATATAATTTCACTCATATGCAATACTAACTTCAGCCTAAGATTGTCAAGACTACACATAAAAAAATCTACACAACATGGAATACTATAAATGTTACTAATAACTTTTTGGGTTTTTTTTTTCTTTTTTTAAATATTATAATATTTTCTTGACTTTTTGGAACAAAACTCCAAAACTTGGAAATTGGAATGAAACTTCCAAAACCATTGAAACTACCAAACCAGAAACTCCTCAAGCCTGACAGAGACTGAAACCAAAACTGAGTTATCAAACATTGGTTCTAAAGCATTTGTACATATATTCCAACCACCATCTTTACATATTCGAGGTGAGTGGCAGCTAAAATAAAATGGAGCACCTGTATGCGGTTGCCTATGTTCTCCTGAACTATAGAGCTACCATCACCTGCTCTCAAAGTTCTCTTTCTTTTTTTATTTAACCAGGACCTTTTAGAGATTTAGTGACTAAAAATAGTACATCAAGTGGTTCTTCAACCATTTTTGTCTCAACCACATGCAATGCAGAAGACAGAACCTGAAGTAAGTCCCCAGCGAACTGTATTTTTAAAATTGATTGTTCGACAGGCCAACTTATCTCTGATAGCTCAAGGAAAGTAACTGATGTTTCTGTTACCCAGACACTTGCATTCAATGCCTAGAATCCATGTCAGATAGGTACACAAGTCAGATACAGGTCTGACACTTGGATACTTATAAAATTTTTGGTTTCAGCTTTTTTGTTCAATATAAAGTATTACCTTTATTAATTTTTTCAAAAACGCCTGAAATTGATAGAGAGCTGGATTCTTCCAAACAACGAATTTGACTTGCCACAATAATGTTAAAAGTTGGTTTTCTCCTTTCTATAGATTGGTCAAGAATGTAGGTACTGAAAAATCTTAGCAGAATATCCTTTTTCTAATTTTCTAAACCTTATTGGAAAATTTGAATAAGAAACATGTATATCAAAATATCATAACAAATAATATTGTTTAATATTTTCTCTTATAGAATGTTCATGTATATTTATATTCATAACTATTTCTTTCTATTTTTTCCTTTTGTTTACTTAGATGCTAGGACATGTGTCAAAACCCTATTCTTGCATTTGTGTCAATGCAACACTACAGAACTAAAAGTCAAAAATCTCCTTCAAACCCTAATTATTACTTAGAGAGCATCAAAGTGACATTGTTACCGCAATCACCCAACTAAAAAAGAAATCAAACAAAAGCTTGCAATAGATCATCCTTTGACAAACTAATTCAAAAGAATGGAACATGAAACCGTCAAGGACATGCATCTCACACTGCCTTAGGTTGAAAATGTTCCTCATCTCCTCAAAATCCTTTTCTTTATGCCCTTGAAAAAATCTTGGGTGTAAGCATCTAGGTTTAGACTATCAAGTATAGGTCTAACCAGATTTTGTATCAATAAAAGGTTCATGTCTAAACCAACAAAGCTCCAATCCCGTTCTTACTTACCATCTCCCTATTGTTTCTATTTGATCCTTGAGATACTAATAGTATCCTTATATCAGCTACAGTTTGAAGGTATGTCATATCTCTGTTGCCCCTTCTGTGAATCTCTCTATTTATTTCAAATGGAGCTCCAGCCACTAAAAGACCACTTGGAATTCCTTTTCAAATCTCCATCTTCTGTTACCTTCTATTTTCAGAAGAATGCCCATTTTCCCCCTTTTCTGTACATCCCTTACATCACCAAAAGATTTGCAATTTCCCTTTCTGTTGATACCTTGAATACATTGTACCTTCATTTTGCAACCAAAAGTAGGTATTGCGAGAACCTTAGAACTTCAAGGAGGTGGTAGTATTAAATTTGCACGAAAACAAGAAAGATATCGAGCACATAAGAACAAGATTCTCCAAAAAGTTCTACCAAGTACATCTTCCATCTTTTATGAAACAGCAAAAGGACTGCTGACAAACTAAGATGTTCTGGAAAAATTTGTAAGTGAACAGACTTACCATGTTTCTCACTTGTCTGTATAAGAAGCCAGTGCCTTCAACATCAAGTTGCAAAACAGCACCCTGAACAACCACCAAATCATGTTAAAAACAAAATTTATTTTAAAAACACACATAAACAATGATGGGCAACAAGGCTGCAGATGCAAACAATAAATGGTATCAATAAGTTTCTTCGATGGGCACATGAAATACCATTTCGTTAATGTCAAAACGAAATATTTCTTTCACAGGATCCGGAAGGCGGTCATTGTGTGATGCATTTGCAAAAGATGAAAAGTCATGCTTTCCAACAAAATATGCTGCAGCCTCCCTCATGGCGGCAGGATTGAGTTTATGAGCACTATGGTAGGCATAAAGAGACAGAAAAGGATCCATAATTGGATTATTATATATCTTGTAGTGATAAGTCTTGCTCTTTGTGGAGAAACGGGCATGAAATTCAGGAAGTGCAGGACAAATTTCCCTCACTCGGATTTCAGGGGGAAGAAGCCCGTTCATTGCAGCATGGAGACTTTGCAAACTATCATAGGTGAAAGGTGTGACAAAGTGTGCAACCTGAAATAAAACCAAAGTTACTTATTTTTGGACAGATTGTTTTAAATGATATAATATAAATAGTAAAAAGTTTCAGCAGACCAAAGAACAGCAGTAGATTGATATTTAGCATGTGGTTTACTTTTCAACAAAGTTGGATAACAATAATGGAGTCTGATTAAATGGGTTAAAGATGCCTGACAATTCCTTCCACATTAATAAAATCATACTGCCTTATTATGCACTCCAACAAACATCAATGAATGTTATGCATTTTTGTAAAATCTGGGCACCACTAATGTAATTGATGTAATCAAACCTGACCCCAGGCATGAACACCAGTATCTGTCCTGCTTGCACCAACCAACCGAAGTTCCTTACGGTCTAGCTTCGTGATGCGTATTAATGCATTCTCGATAAGATACTGTATAGTTGGAGGAAACTGCTGATACTGCCAGCCTGAGATGTACTCCAAAGTTTTACCAGTCAATAGCTGTTTTAAGAACAAGCGTATCTTAAGCACTGAAAAAGCAAAAAAGCAAGTAGGCATGGGTGATGGTTAAAGGCAAATGAGATTTAGCTTGCTCGCTTCCAGAAGCAGATGTTGTTCCCTAATCCTAACAAAGATATGCCTTAAAGAAGCAAAAACTAAGAAAGCATGAATAATGGTTCAAAGTGAGGTATAGCTTCTAGGATTTAATCTCTGGAGTGACAGATAGTTCCATGATTCTAATACAACGTATGCCTTAAGCACTGAACAGGAAAGAAAGGCACTGGTGATGGTTCAAAGGAAATGAGATATAGTTACAGAATTTACCCTAAGAAAAGTAATAGATTTTTTCCTAATTCAAAGAAAGATGCATCTTAAGATATGAATGAGCAAAAAGCAAGTAGGCATGAGTGACCATTCAAAAGAAAGTGAGTTATAGCACACAGGAGTTAAATCTTGGAAGGGACAGTTTTGATCCTAATTCCAGCAAATGATGCACCCTGAGCACAGAACAAGTACAAGGCAAGTAGGCGTAAGTGATGGTTAAAAGGAAAACAGATTGTAGCTTATAGTGATCTTTGGACATGATAAATTGTTTCCTAACTTTAGCAACTAAATGCCTTGACCACTGACAAGAAACAGATAATGTATAAGTGACAATTCAAGAGAATGAGAAATATAGCAACATAAGATTGAACCTCTGGAATCAAGGACTGTTCACTAAAGTGAAGAGAGTCACTCAAGCAAGAATAGCATATACTACATGCCACATAAGCACAGGTGGAATCAAAAACCATACGGAAATATTCAAAATCATTGAAGACGTATTTCCAAATACATAACAAACATGAAATGGATCTATCACAAAAAAGCATTCAATAGAGAACCATTTCATCCATGAAACACTTTAATCATACAACTTATTTTTGGCGATTCCATCAAGCATGGTGTACTCATACCTTTCAAGAAAGATCTTGGCAGCCAATTTGATAATTATGCCCAGCATTATTTATAAAATCCACTAGTCACCCAGGAAATATGCTAGACTGTACACGGTCTAATGGGCTGTCCAAATCGCCTTCCAAAATAAAATATCACAAAAAATAGCACATCCACAAAATAAATTATGGAAATCACTTGACTTCGAAACCAAATTCAGGTATAAGTTGCATCCACTCTTTTACTTACTGTCCAATTCAACAACTCCGTGAACAAAAGAAATAAATAGTGGTTGATGGGACATTCTCTATATGCATATCACTCGCACCTAGAGGAAGGCCTGGCCCTGCCCTTGAATTTGTCAAATCCTTTAAAGATCATATTTTCCATTCTCCTTTCCTTTCCCTCCTTGTACAATGTCTTTTTTGTTCTATATCCATGTTACAACCAGTATCTCACCACTTCATCCTTGAAAAGGCCAAATGCCAAAACAAGACTTCAAATGTTAACTAATCCCGTAAAGAAAAGAAAAAAAATCTAAGGAAGAAAATGCGCCAAGCATACAAATTTTTTGCAAAGCTTCATTTTTAAGAGTTGCAAAAAGAAAGCATGGCATTTAAGGTCATGACAGAGGAGACCAAGATTCAGAAAGCCCACAATCATCAGCTAAGGGGGAAAGACGAACGGCAACGATTCCATGTCATGAAGTATGACATAAACACTGGATTCCTAACAAAAATCTCAGTTTTAAGAGTTGCAAATAGAAAGTATGCCATTCTATGTCATGAAGTATGGCTACAAGATTCAAAAAAATCCGAAGATTTTCAGTAAATGCTGAAGAACAAATTACGACTCCGTCATAACCAAAATTCGGTCTTTCCAATGGAAAAAGATGCAAAATATTTCCCAACAAAATTTCATTTTTAAGGAATGCATGCGGAAAACGCGCCGTTCTACCCAAAATTTCGATAAACCAACAACTTTCCAGTAAATTTAAGGGAAATTCGAAGGTGTGGGTTGGGAGAGGGACCTGAGAACTTGGTGCCGTCGTAGGCTATAACCATCCGCCATTTATGAGAGCTGGAAAGGGTCAGCTTCGCCGGGTGGTGGTTCTGCTCCTCTCCACCACCCTTTAAACGCTGCTGAAACGAAACAGCGAAATTAAGTGTGGAATAAAAAAGGGAGGAAAGAAGAGACGAGAGAAGGAGAGGGAGATACCGAAGGATTTAAGAGGGAGAGAGCGCGAAGAGGAGAAGAAGAGCAGCCAATGGCCGCAAAGCCCATCTCCTCCCCTCACGGTTCCAGCAGGGGAAGAGAGCAGGGAGGCGGGTGGATGATGGCTAAGCCTATTAGTATTAGGCCAGGGAAAGCACGAGGGTGGTGAGGTTTGGGTTTCGGGGGCATGCCGTTGGGTCCGAGTTTTAGTAACTCCACGTCCAGACTGATTTGAAATTTCAGGTTTCAGTCTTTTTTTCACGTACAAATGATTGAAAGATCGAGTTGGGATCCAAATTCATACAATGAAAATAATAGTTATTATTCTATATTAATTCAGCAGTTAAGGTATCAACCATTTTATCTTATTGTACCATGAGAATAAAGATTATTATTTAATTAAATAAATTTATTTCTTTAGTTATGATTAATAATGTCATAATAATTTTTATTATTTTATTTTAAAAAATAAGTAAATAATATTTATTTATTAAGTAATTCTTTGTGCATCATATGCGATGCAATAATAATATATTATGGTATATAATTAAACTTTTCAATGCATAATAAATATTATATTTCTATTTTTTAATTTAAAATTTTAAATAATAAAAATATTTTTTTATTTTAAAATAATTAAAGTATCTTATGGTCCTATGACATTCTGAAGATATATGATGACTTTCTGAAAATAAAATATCATAAGAAGAAAAAAGTATTTTCATCATTGTAAAATTTATGGAGCAACAGGATATTATAATTTTTTTAAAATAGAGGGATATTCTCATCATTCAAAATTCTAAACCAAAAAACAGAACTTCAGATATTTAATGTACATTGAAAAGCGGTAGCTACGTAATCTAATAGAATGGCACGGTGTACTCCACATCAATTTTATTATTCTGGTACACAAATTATTTCTCTTATTCTATTATAACATTGTAGAACAGTAACTGAGCGGATATTTATTTAGATATAATGATAAGTAGAGGTGCTCAAACCTCAAGCTTGGTTGGACGCAAGCTATTCTCTATTGGAAAAATTCTTTCTACATCGTGGACGGTGTAGCTTCGCAGACATCTTCCATGGTTATTGGCTCCGGCACGAGGCTGGAGCGAAAAATTTTTTTTTGAGTACCGCACTCCGATCCTATATGAAAGCCTATCACCACGAGCGGTGTCTGTGGAGCTACATCGTCCGTAGGGTAGAAAGTATTTTCCTTTCTACTGCTCGGCCCAGCCCAATCTTAAAAGATCAAGATACCCGTCCAATAGGACTGATATCGATATATTAATTTACATATAATATAAAATTTTATTATCATAATATATAATAATTAATATATAAAATATATATTAAATGTATATACTTATCTAGGGCTGGTTTGATTGGGCCTTTTTTTTTTAATTTTTCTGGGCCTAACCTGATTGTTAGATCAGGCTTTTTTTTTTACCACCATCCCACCAGCCTATGTTTAGTGTCGAAGCCCACCAAATTTTGGGCTAGGTGGGACTGGGCAAGCCGGGCAATCAATCAGGCCCATGATCTAATGAGAAGTATAAGCTAATAGCAAAAGAAAATTTCTTTACTCACCATAGGCAGAGTTTCTGTGCTCACTACTAGTGGTGATTGACTCATGCATAAGCTCGAAATAAATTTTTTTTTCTTTCGGGCTCATGCATGAGCCAATCACTATAGACGGTAAGCACAGAAGCCCATCACCCGTGGTGAGCAAAGCATTTTCCATAGCAAAATGGATTGATTTTTTGATGGGGACTTCTCTAGCTTACATTATCAGGTGCTATGAGTGCAAGTTTGGATGTGCTCCAAGGAATATGCCACGCATATATCATCCAAGTCAATTTTCCTTTATAAGCTTTTACATTCATATTGATGGAAAATCAAAATTATTGATCTACCAGCAACAAAACAGTGCCACACTGTGATTTTTTGATAGATTTTAAAATACAAAAAGGGAGAGATTCAACAGCTAGATAATGTAAGAATATATATATATATATACACATAAAAATAAAAAAATACAACATCCAAGAAAGATAGAAGATATGTTGGATCTAGGACCGCTTAGCATGGGACTTGCATCCCGATCTCTAGGGATGCACAACCTGAGAGCTCGATCTTGAAGCTCGACATCCAGGAACTCATATCTCGATCTCTAAAGATACATAATCCAGAAGCTTAGAATAGCTCTAGTCAGCCTTCAGAGACTCACGTCCTGATATCCATATATATATATATATATATATATATATATATATATAGTATGAGAGCTCAGCCTCGTATGCCAATCTCCAAGATTCATGACCATCTCCAAGATTCATGACCTGCGACCTAGGCAAGAAGAAGAGGGTAAAGATTCTCAATCAAATCGATACAGATAGGATCAAATCAAATAAAGATCCACTTTATTTCTCTTTATTTCTTAGGATTTTTTTTTTTTTTTTGTGTGTGGTAAAATTCAAGGAGGCAAGCTTGCATTAACAACAACAGAACAACTAAGTCATAATAGTAGCATATAAGTAACAAATGACAGAACTTAGAAGATTAACAACCTCTTAACAGACCCAAAACAGAGGAAAGATTAACAACCAAGAAAATTAACTGAAAAACACTACAACCATCTTAATAGGAAACAAAATAGAGGAAGGATTAACAACCTGTATAAAGAAACAAAAAGTCATAGTCAAAAGGAGGGGATAATGTTGCCTCCAGAAATGATTTTGATAATTACAAAATATTAGAGCATAACCTTAATACTAATACTTTTAAAAAATGTTAAAATCTATTTTTTGTATAAAAAAAAAGGTCGTTGAAAGATTCTATAATTAAATAAAGTTCTTTCAAGTTATTTGAAATAATCCTTAAAATATTTTTGAAGTGAGAAGAAAAATCCCTCCTCAAAGTTGAGCTGATCCATTTTAATTCAAGCCAGCTCTGACATGGCATGCAATTAACTCTTTGGCTTGGCACATAGCCAAGCCGGTCTAATTTGGATCCAAGCCGGTCCAATTTGGATCTGAGCTGGCTGTCTCAAAAAGGGAAAAGATGAGTTTTGAAAAATTGCTAATCGAGCCAACCCGATGCCCAGCCGAGCCAACTGTCTCAGGGCAACAAAAATTAATTTTTTTTTGTGAATTGCTGATCGAGCCAGCCTGACATAGAATCGAGCCGGCTGTCTCAATGGATGGAATGTTATCTTGCAAAGAATCTTTGCTCGAATAAGCCTGAAGCCAGAATCGAGCCTGCTCGACATCATCTAACAAACACTGGGCTAGCTCTGCATCAATCTATCTTCATCCAGAATCACTTTTCAATGGATATTTTCATCCTCCAATAGTACTATTTACTCATAATCCACGTCATGTCAACTGGAACTCCTTGGAAATGATTAAGAAAAAGGAAAATATAAAAGAAAAATACTATTCAAGCCCAAAAAATATACAGAACAAAAAAAAAATAGGGAGCTTACAGTTTTTTCTGTGTACAAGAAGGCTTACCTACTTCCCATCAATTTTTTCTTGAGATCATTAAAGCTCATTCAAAGAAAAAAGAGAAGAATTCATTGCCAGCATTCAAGGCTTCCTAAACTAAAGCTCCAATGACAATAATCCGACCAGAAAATAGGGTCGTTCTTAGTTGTATTTGCATTTCTTTCAATCTGTTTGTAACTATATTAGCTGGGGCTAATACTGAAAGGGAATTCTCTTATACCAAACTTAGTTTTATTTGGGGGAGCCTTAGGTTGAAGGCTTGTGAAGATTTTGATTGGTTGACCTGTGTTAAAATTAATTGGATTTGTTTGTGAGTCCAGTGAAAACAAATACGCTATAATCATGTGATTATAGTAAAAATTTTAAAGGGATTGCTTGAAAAGTGGACGTAGATGCTTGAGGTGCACTGAACCACTATAAATTCTCTACATTTATATGATTTTTTTTGCTTGTATGTGTTAGTTCTTCTTTCTATTATTTTATATTTATCTATCTTGCACAGTATTCTGCTTTAGCTGCACATCTCTCATTAAGTTCATTAAAATTTTTAATAATCCAATTCATCCTATCTCTTGGATTGTCTAGTTGGACAACAAGTGGTACCAGAGCTTGGTTCTCAGCTAACACTGATCTAACCATCAGGAGATAAAGATTATGACAATACAATTGGAAGGTTCACTTGTCGAAGGACAATCTACCAATAGACCATCACTTTTTAATGGCATAAACTACACATTGGAAAGCACGTATGAGAATCTTCATTCAAGCTTTTAATTATGATATGTGGAGTGTCATAATCAATGGACCACACATACCCACTATTGTAGTCGATGGCATTAGCACACCCAAAGTTGAAAAGGATTGGAGTGAGGTAGATAAAAAATTAATTCAGCTAAATGCTAAGGCTATGAACATTTTGTATGGTGCCTTGGATGCCAACGAGTTTAACCAAATCTCTATTTGCAATTCTGCAAAATTAATTTAGGATAGACTTGAAGTCACTCATGAGAGTACAAACTAAGTTAAGAAATTTAAGATTAACATGCTAGTGTACCAATATAAGCTTTTCAAAATAAAATCCACTAAATCAATCATAGAAATATTCACTCATTTCATTGATATAACTAACAATCTAAAAAGTCTTGGAAAGATTTACTTTAATAGTGATTTGGTAAGAAAAATTCTTAGACCTTTACCGAAGTTATGGGAGGCAAAGATCACTGTAATTTAAGAGTCTAAAGACTTGAATAAGTTGTCCTTGGAAGAGCTGATTGGATCATTGATGACCCATGAAATTATCATGAAGCAGCATAATAAAGATGAAGGGAAAAAAAGAGGATCATTGTCCTCAAATATGCTACAATTGATGAAGAAGAAGATGAGTCAACAGATAAAGATGAAGAAGGTGAAGACATAGCATTGATTACAAGAAAATTTAAGAAGTTTATAAGAAGAAGAAAGCAAGGCTTCAAGAAGAAATCCTTTAATAGAGGTGAAACAAGCAAGGACAAGGATAAAGAAAGGGCTACCTTTATGCTTTGAGTGCAAGAAATCTAGATACTTCAAGGCAGACTATCCCAACTTGAAGAAAAGCTTTAAAAAGACTAAGAAGAAAGCAATAATTACAACGTGGAGCCACAGTTACGAATCTAGCTCCAATGAAGAATCTGAAGATGCCATAAACTTGTATTTCATGGCACAAGAAAATGACGTAAACTCGAAAATCACTCAAAGATATTCTTTTAATGAATTACAAGATGCCTTTTACGATAAAATGAAAGAATTTAGAAAGATTTATGGTAAAAATAAAAATCTAAAAATAATGTGTATCCAAAGAAAAAAAAATTCAACAAAGAAATAAAGTTTTGACAGAGAAAAATGATTCCTTGAAAAAAAAGTTCAAATACTAAAACTATTGGTTGATAAGTTCACATGTAGTTCCAAAAAGTTAAGAATGATTCTAAATAACCAAAAAGCAATCTATGATAAAACTGAAATATGTTATAATTCTAACAAGAAACAAAAATTCTTAAAGAATCTCTACACTCACTCAACATCATCATATTCCTCTTCAAACATTACTTGTTTCTGCTATGATAAGCTAGGACACAAAGCATATGCATGTAATTTAAGAAAAATTACTAAAAATTTAGTTAAGAAAGTTTGGATTCCTAAAGAAACCACAAATGCTAATCCAAAAGGACCCAAGAAGACTTGGATACCTAAATTAGTTACTTGGCTATTTTGCAGGAATGTCTTGCAGCCAATAAAAATAAACGAGCTTGGTATCTAGATAGCAGCTGTTCAAGATATATGATGGGTGATAAAGAATAATTCATCATCCTTAAGAAAAAAAAATGGAGGATTAGTAACCTTTGGTGATAATGAAAAAGGGAGAATCATTAGTATTGGTAAAATCAAATTCACTTCCTTCACCTTCATTGAGAATGTTTTGCTTATTGATAATTTAAAGCATAACTTATTAAGCATTAGTTAATTGTGTGAAAAGATTTCAAAGTTACTTTTGAATCATCTTTATGCATAGTCACTAGTCCCCTTGATAATAGTATCATGTTCATTGGACAAAGACATGAGAATATCTACATGATTGATCTCAACAATATAGCCATGAAGAGTGGTCAATATCTTGTTGGTATAGATACTAAGGTCAAAGAAACTACTTGACTGTGGCATCGTAGATTAGGTCATGCCAGCATGCACACTTTATCAAAATTGATTGCAAAAGATTTAGTTAAAGATTTACCTAAATTAAATTTTAAAAATGACCATATTTGTGATGCATGTCAACTTGGTAAACAAACTAGGAAGAATTTCAAATCTAAAAATATTATTTCAACCACTAGATCTTTAGAATTAATTTACATGGACTTATTTGGACCTACTAGGACCACAAGCCTAGGAGGAAAGAAATATAGAGTTGTGATCATAGATGAATTTTCATGTTTTACGTGGATTCTATTTTTAGCACATAAAGATGAGGTTTTTTTCTGCTTTTTCAAAATTTTGTAGGAAGATTTTAAATGAAAAAACTCAACAATAATCAAAATTAGAAGTGATCATGGTATTGAATTTGAAAACCAAAATTTTAAAATTTTTTGTAATGAAAATAGAATAGAATATAATTTTTCTACTCCAAGAACATCCTAACAAAATGGTGTTGTTGAGAGAAAGAATAAAACTTTAGAAGAAATGGATAGAATTATGCTTTGTGAAGCAAAACTTTCAAAATATTTTTGGACTGAAGCTATCAATATTGTCTGCTACATTTTGAATCGTGTTTTAATCCATCCCATTCTTAAGAAAACTTCCTATGAGCTTTGAAAAAGTAAAAAATTTAATATCAACTATTTTCATGTATTTTGATGTAAATATTTTATTTTAAATAATAAAAAATTAAACTTAAAAATTTTGATTCTAAATCTGATGAGGGTATCTTTCTTGGATACTCAACATCAAGCAAAACGTATAGAGTTTTCAATAAACATACTTTAGTTGTTGAAGAATCTATACATGTTATCTTTGATGAATCTAATAACCTTTCATCAAGAAAGAAAGAAGCTTTTGATGATGATGCAAAAAATTTTAAAAAAAAAGTAAAGAAACTTAGCTTGAAAGACAAACCAAATCATGATGAAGGAAGTGAGCCAAGCAACAATGAGCATGAAGAAATTCAAGAAGAAGGTATGAATCAAAAATATTCAGATCTATCCAAAGAATGGAGGTATGCACATAATCACTCTAAAGATCTTATAATTGGTGACCCATCTCAAGACGTAAGAACTAAATCTAATTTTAGAGAACATCAAGATTATCTTGCACTTGTTCCTCAAATAGAACCTAAAATAATTGAAGAAGCAGAAAATGATCAAAATTAGTTAATTGTTATGTAAGAGAAATTAAATCAATTTGAAGGAAACAAAGTATGGACACTAGTTGATAAACCCTCTAATCATCCTATCATTGGCACTAAATGGGTATTCAGAAATAAGCTTGATAAAAGTGGTAATGTAATAAGAAATAATGCTAGATTAGTATCTAAAGAATATAATTAAAAAGAAGAAATAGATTTTGATGAAATTTATGTATCTGTAGCTAGATTAGAAGCTATTAGATTACTGCTTGCTTTCACTTGTTATATGAATTTCAAATTATACCAAATAGATGTAAAAAGTATATTTCTAAAATAATTTTATTGTTGAAAAAGTTTATGTAGAGCAACCACCAGGTTTCGAAAATCATCTTTTTTCAAATAATATTTTTAGATTTAATAAAGCACTATATAAGCTAAAATAAGTACCAAGAGCTTGGTATGATAGATTAAGTAAATTTCTGCTTAATAATGACTTTTCTAAGAGAAGTGTAGATACTACACTATTCTTAAAAAGAAAAAAATTAAATTTGCTAGTTGTTCAAATTTATGTTGATGATATCATTTTTTGTTCAACTAATGAAAATCTTTGTCAAGAATTTACTAAGTTGATGTAAGGCAAATTTGAGATGAGTATGATGGGAGAGCTAACATTTTTTCTTGAGCTTCAAATCAAACAAACTAAAGAAGGCATTTTTCTTTCCCAAACCAAGTATATACAAGAAGTTTTAAAAAAGTTTGGAATAGAGAATGCAAAGAAAATTAGCATACCCATGAGCCCATCATACAAATTGGATAAAGATGAACATGGTAAGAGTATCAATCAAAAATTTTATAGAGGTATAATTAGTTCTCTATTATATTTAACTACTAGTAGATCCAATATACTCTTTAGTATTTGTGTTTGTGGTAGATTTCAATTTGATCCTAAGGAATCTCATATGATTGCTATTAAAAGAATATTAAGATATTTGTTTGGAACACAAAACTTAGGATTATGGTATTCTAAGCAAACTTCAATAAATTTAGTAGGTTTTTCAGATGCTGATTATGGAGGTTGTAGGATTGATAGAAAAAGAACCTCTGATACATGTCAATTTCTTGGGTTAAACTTAAACACTTGGTTCAGCTAAAAGCAAAATTTGGTAGCACTATCCACGACCAAAATTGAGTACGTTGTAGCCAGAAGTTGCTGTGCTCAACTTCTTTGGATCAAGCAACAACTTAAGGATTATGGCATTGATCAAAATAAAATTTCTTTAAAATATGATAACACAAGTGCCATAAATTTAACCAAAAATCTCATTCAACACACTAAAACAAAACATATTGAAATAAGGCATCACTTTATTAGAGATCATGTTTAAAATGGTGACATCATACTTGAATTTGTTTCAACTAAAAATCAGTTAGCAAATATTCTTTACAAAACCCTTGAATGAAGATAAATTTAATGCAATTAGAGGTGAATTAGGGATATGCTATCCTTATTAGATGAACGATGGTCTCTCTATCATTTTTGTTCATCAATTAAATGGATTAATTATCTTATTTTTAAAAAAAATTATCCAATCTACCTACTTGGGCTGGCTTGAATGTATCATCGAGCTAGCTCGACTGTCGTGCTGGCTAGATTGAAAATCAAGCTTGCTCGACGGTCGGGGGCCCAATTTTTTTCTTAAGTCACCATCATTCCAAAAGCCCTATTCATCGTTTCAAGCTTGTTCTTCCTCAACCTTTTCTCGACTCCTCTCCAAAATCCTTCTTAATCTCTTTTCCTCTCAATCCATTCTTTGAATCCCCCAAAATTTGAAAAAATGGCACCCAAATCTTGCAAGAAAGTCTCGAAGAAGTGCCACACAGAGGAACAAGTGGACATTCGCACGAAAAGAAGGGAAACAATGAGCTCAACGCCTTCTGCCTCCCCAAACTGACCTTCAATAGCTTCAAGAGCACCACGACTAGGAGAAAGGTCAGTTTTGAGTTCCTAAATGAAGAAAATTTTTGGATTGGGTCATGGATTCGACAGCAAGGGTAGAAAAAAAATTGTTCTTTGGATATACCCACCTATGCTCGATTAGTTAGAGAATATTTTGAAAATCTGAGGATTGGTGCTGATTCCCTTTGGTCAGAGGTTAAGGGAAAGAAAATTATCCTAGATCAAAGAAGATTAGAGCACCTTCTTCAAATGCCACATGGTGGAATTCGTGTTTCTAGTCTTCAAAATGATTTTGAAGGTCTAAAGAGGCTTCTTGGAAGAGACAATGTAGACCATTGGGATATTCACAATGCAAACATTCTCTCAGTCGAACTCAAGCTTCTTCACAGTATGATTTGTAGAATATTCTTCCCAAGAATCGGTAGGCTTGACTAGCTGTCCTCAAAAGATCTAGCTGTAATAAGTTACATGGTAAAAGGAACTCCGTTGAACTTGCCTTAATTTCATGATGCTGGAATAGATTAAAAGTACTACTGGAAGATTAAAAGGAAAGGCCTGTCTGCCTTTATGGAATGGTTTTTACTCTTCTATTCACCGAAGCAGGTATTGATTTGGAAGGAGAAATTTCTAACTCTCTCACTCACAATGATTACTACACAATTCAAACTTTGCATCGGATGAAATTCAAGAAGAAAAATGGTGTTTGGATTGGAGAAGGTGAAGAAGTACATCCTCATGTATCAAAATCCTCCTCTTCTTCAGATTCAGCTAAGCCTTCCTCTCCCACACCCGTAGCTCCTCCATCATCCACTGTACCCACACTGACACTAGGATTAGTTGCTGGAGAACATCATCCGACCTCTCCTCGCACACCTGTAGCCTTTTCGAATCTCTTAATTGACAGTATTATAGAATAGGTTATGGGACAGATCTCTAAGAAATTAGATGACATATTTTCTGACCTCAAACTCTAGTTCACTCGTAGTTTAGAAGAGTAGAGAATTTTATCTAAAGGACATATTGAAATGATTAGTCAGCAAATAACAAATTTGTCTCAAAGGCTCGAAATTTTGGAAAAAGAATATAATAAATCTTTTGGACAGATTAAGGTACTAACCGGAGAAGTAGCCAAGATTACTAGAAGGATTGAACTTATCATCACTCAACAGGGTGGCACAGAAATTATGATTTTAGCACTTCAGAGATTTAATCAGAAGTTGGATGATCTGGTCTCTTGAATTTCTCCTCCTTCATCTCAGCCTAGACCCTCTCCTAGCCAGCCTCAGTCCTCTACTGTCAGACCCTCCTTCAGTGCCACTATAAGACCTGGCACTAGTTTTCCCACCGCTAGCCTCGGACCTTTTGCAAGAACCCGGAGCAAGCCATCTACACCCTCCATCTCTACTTTTGATTCCATCATTGAATTTTCTTCCTCACACAAGGAATAGTCATCTTGGACCAAAATCTAATCTTTTTGTTTTGTTCTAGTCTTTTTGATTTTGACTTGAGCTCTACTAATGTATTGTTTAGTTATCTCTTTTTTGTAAACAATACAAACTTATAATCAACTTCTTCTTTTAATAAAAACATTGCTTGAAATGTTTGTAATATTTGTAATGTTACTATTCTGCTTATCCTTTTTTAATGATTGATAAAAAGGAGGAGAAGAAATACTTGAGCATATAAATTGGATCTCTATTCAATTAATTATCCTTAATTAAATTAAAGATTGTCATTGATAAAATACATTTAATAAGGGGGAGCTAATGTAAGCTGTTATATATCTTAACTTTGTAAAGCATCCATCCCTTTTAATGTTTGTACATTCTGAATTATCAAAATTACTTGTGCATATTAAAATTTATAATATCTCATTATATATCTCTTTAAATTCATAATATATTTTTACTTTGATATGCTCAATATTATCATCATCAAAAAGGGAGAGATTGTTGCCTCCAGGAATAATTTTAATGATTACAAAATATTAGAACATAACCTTAATACTAAAACTTTTCAAGAATGTCAAAGTTTATTTTTTGTAGAAAGAAAAAGGCCGTTGAAAGATTCAATAATCAAATGAAGTTTCTTCAAGTTATTTGAAATAGTTCTTGAAATATTTTTGAAGTAAGAAGAAAAATCCCTCCTCAAAGCTGAGCTGACCCATTTTGATTCGAGCTAGTTCTGACACGGTACGCAATTAACTCTTTGGCTTGGCACATAGCCGAGTCGGTCCTATTTGGATCCAAGCCGGCTATCTCAAAAAGGCACAAGATTAGTTTTGAAAAATTGCTTATCGAGCTGACCTAATGCCCAGCTCGATCCCGATGCTTAGGTGAGCCGACTATCTCAGGGCGATAAAAACTATTTTTTTTTATGAACTACTAATCGAGCTAGCCCGACATAGAATCAAACCGGCTATCTCAGTGGGACAGAATGTTATCTTAGAAGAATCTCTGCTCGAGCTAGCCCAAAGCCAGAATCGAGCCAGCTCGACGTCATCTAACAGACATAATGGCTAGTTCTGCATCAATCTTTCAATGGATATTTTCATCCTCCAATGGTACTATTTGGTCAAAATCCATGTCATATCAACTGAAACTCCTTGAAAATGATTAAGAAAAAAGGAAAATATAAAAGAAAAATACTATTCAAGCCCAAAAAATATATAGAACAGAAAAGAAATAGTGAGCTTGTAGTTTTTCTTATGTACAAGAAGGCTTATCTACTTTCAATCAATTTTTTCTTGAAATCATTAAAGCTCATTCAAAGAAGGAAGAGAACAATTCATTGCCAGCATTCAAGGCTTCCTAAACTAAAGCTCCAATGACAACAATCTGACCAGAAAACAGGATCGTTCTTAGTTGTATTTTCTTTTCTTTCAATCTGTTTGTAACTATATTAGCTGGGGCTAATACTGAAAGGGGATTCTTTTGTACCAAACTTAGTTTAGTTTGAGGGAGTTTTAGGTTGAAGGCTTGTGAAGATTTTGATTGGTTGACCTATGTTAAAATCAATTGGATTTGTTTATTAGCTTAGTGAAAATAAATATGCTGTAATCAGATGATTATAGTAAAAATTTCTAAGGAGTTGCTTGGAGAGTAGATGTAGGTGCTGGAGGTACACCAGATTGTTAGATATATATGCCCTAAAAGCCAGAATTGGCTGACACTTGTAATACACTTCTAGGGATAAAATTATAATTTTGACTAATATTAATAAAATGGGTTATTTTCTATCACATATGTGTATTTAGTGTCTGTGATACACCCTTTGAGTTAATGATAATGATAATTCATATTTTCAAGAGTTGAAAATTTAAGACATGAATAATCATTATTAACTCATAAAATGCTTCCGATCATAGGATCATCACAAGGATGGTGATTGATCCAGAAGGTTGGTGTACAATCGCTTCTCTTTAGTAGATGAGTCTTAAGTCTACGGTGTGGAGACACCGGAGCGAGAGTACAGGTACTCGTTAGAGAACGAGGGCACTGAGCGTGACCATCTCGAGTAGTCATTAGGGAGTCTACCTTCTCGTCAATGACTGACTCGATGCTGCAGTAGTGTGTCTGATTCTTTGACCTGAGGTGCATCGACAGTTCACCTTGAGGGTGTTATAGTTTGACTACACCATTACTCGATCTCCTAGCCATATGGAACCCTGAGGTGTATGTTGGCTATAGCATGTTCATTGTAGGAACTGGATGGCATCAAGATGGAATCTATCTACCTCGGTGGTAGAGGAGCAGCCCTATGATAATCATGAGAATCAAGTCCAGAAGTCCATGGCCATGGCAGAGTGAAATAATAGAAAGAGTTTCTATTTAGATTTTCACATCAAACTCGAATCGAATGATTACATCATATGACAGAAACTAGGGTTTGACGAGTTTACCTTAACCCTAATCTGATCGGGGCTCAAGATAGAAGGAACTTAATCACACAGATAGCTGCACCAAGAGGTTCGCATTCAATTCTGATGGGTTGCCACCATATACTGCTAGGTGTCACTGGTGGATTTTGGGAGCAATTAGAATGATTTAGATGATCGATCATTCTAGCTGTTCGAATCAGAAGAGTTCTGATCCATCGAAAGGAGTTTCGATGATGTCGATGATAGAGATCATGACATATCCCATTACCATATAGAACTGAACCTAACTGGATCACACAAACAAAGGGTTTGAATCTGGTGATCATCAATTGAACTGATCCAGTTCAATTGATCTGAATGAGATTCAATTAGATTCAAGAAAATCGTGCTAGCACTCGATTGAACCTAACGTTCTTCTTTTGCTATCATAAATAAGTTGTCCTGACTAAGCCAAAGAAGTTTGTGCTTAATCAGAGGCCTTCATATGGTCTGACTGGAGGTTGTCCAAGTCAGAAAAGGTTGTCTTATTTTGTAAGACATTACCTGCCATTTTTGGTCACCTGCCATTTCTTGTTCTTTGACTTTGGTCAAAAGTCTACCTTTGACTGGTCAAATATTGACCACTGACATTTTGACTTTTGACTATATGTCATACACCTATTGGAGAGCTGGTGGAGGCCTGTCCCCTTTCAGAACCTGGCAAGGAAGAGGGCGCACGCCACCCTTGGCGTGTGCCCAAGCTGGAGGCGCCCAGGAGTCCCTGTTGGATAGGGACTCCATCTCCTTTTTGGATTCCAATTAGAGTTCTCCTAAGAATCAACTTTGACTGATCTTAGGCGCCCTCTAAGGAGGAATCCAGGGAACTCTATTCTCATCAATCAGATTTAGATCTGATTTCATAAAGGGTTGTGATTGGTTGGGAAGAAGAGGAGTTGGATCACGCTTAGTCTATAAATAAGACCCTGCGCCCAACTCAAAGTATATTTTGAATCACAATTCCCCATGCCCCAAGGTTGCCTCTTCCCTCTTCCTCCATGCCAAACCCACCTTCTCCCTCTCCTCTCCATGTCCAAAAGGGTTTTGGAGCTTGGTTGGTACGATCCAGATCAAAGAAAGTCGACTGAAAGCTAGAAGGCTGCGCTGCTGCAAAGGACGACTGCTGATCTTCAAAAGAAGTTTTGAAGATCCTCCAGATCAGATCTAGATCTAATTTATAGAGATGTGATAGAGAAGAAGAGGATCTCCAGATCCAACTCAAGTGGATATCGGTAGAGGTCAGGCACTTGCGTGGCTAGATCCAGAACCTTCCGCTGCATACAGGATCATCAACGGATAATAGGATTACTCACATCAAGGTAAATTAAATCTAATTTAATTTATCTAATTTTATTTTAATTTTAAAAATAATAATAATCAGATCTGAAATATTTCAGATCTAATTAGGATCAAAGAGAAAATATTTTGAAATATATCTCTTGATCCAATCCAATCTGAACGAACCTGGTCCAAAAAATCAGGATTTCTCTTCACGGAGCACTATAAATTTGCTGCATTTGTGTGGTTATTTTTGCTTGTGTGTGTTAGTCCTTCTTTCTATTATTTTGTATTTATCTATTTTGCATAGTATTCTGCTTTAGCTGCACATCTCTCACTAAGTTCATTAAAATTTTTAATAACTCAATTCACCCCCTCTCCCCCCCTCTTCTTGGGTTGTCTAGCTGGGCAACAGATAAGTTAGGGTCAAGAGGAGCCACTGGTGTCTCCAAGATTAATAGAAGCTCTGTTGGTATGCCCAGCAACCTTTAATTCTCTTCTCCTATTATAAGTAGCATCCAGATCATCCTGGAAGATAGAGTTAAGAGCATCATTTATAGGTTCACCATTCCGCCAACTAAAGCTTCCTTGCAGTACAAATTTGGCAATGAAATCTACTGCTCATTTTGCTTCATGATAGGTGCAGGACATAGTGTAATTGCTATAGGCTTTCTTCTAAGTAAGAATATCATGTACAAGAGGAATTTTGGAAACATTGGCTTCAATGTAAGTAGCTAAAGAAGAAATAACATTGATTGCATCACCTTCCAGCCATATAGCTTGAGCACTAGGATTAACACATTGTTAGAAAGTCGGTGATTCACATGTAGCTTTTAACCGATTACATTAATCATAGTGGAAGCAGATTTTAAAACATTTTTAAAATCATGAAACATGCTGATTCTAAATCATTATCATCCTTAGGAACACCTTTTCTATAGCTTTCAACTAGCATTCCACTTTCATGGGGTCTAAGGTTCCTATGAATGCTGGTGGTGCATACTTCTTGAACTCTATTAAATTGATTCTGCACTCCAATTGATTTCTAGCCCACTGCTGTTGCTGAGGCTGATGCTCTTGCATTAATTGTTGCAAGATCTACTATTGGTATTCTTGCTACGCTTTAAATATCTTTCTCATATCTTCCCTAGCAGCAGCTTGTTGTTGAATTAGTATTTGCATTAGTTAGGAAGCGATAATATGTTCCTTAAGCTAAATTTCAGGCTCACCTGGGATCTCTATCCCTGGAGTATTTCAGTGGGTTGGTTAGGATGCTCTTGCTGATGTGTATCACTGATAGGTGAGGATGGGACATCTTCCTCATATCTAGAGGGCTCTCAAGCACTAGAGCCATCAATAAATCGGATAAGCCTCCTATTACATCCACGGTTACTCTCTTGCGCCATAACAACCTACACAGGTTATTGTTAGTATCCTTCAAATTATTTTTATTCTTAATTGGTTATAACTATGTCAATCTATGTCTCAAATTAATTTTACTCAATCTAGAGGTCTACTTATGTACACTCTCCTCGAATTAAATCTTAGACTTGTAAAACCCACTCTATTACATCCCAAACCCAACACCTGGGGTCTGTCATGTGACACGACCGCATGAACCCTAGAGTGATGCCCTAGAGATCATGTAAGGCTTAAAATAAAAATAAGCTTAAATATCTCCAAAATAACTAAATAAATATCAAACATATCAACTGAGTCAGTCCATTAAAATAAATAGTCAACTTATTTAATTATAATAATTCAAATGTTTAATGGTTCAAAAAATTTAACCAAGGCACTAATAGTTTCAATACTCGACCTCTCGTCCACCCATCCGAGCGAAGCTTTTAGTGTCTTTAAAAAAAAAAAACAACATACGGATATGAGCTTTTCTAGCTTAGTAATCACTGTACAACTATACCAATAATAATAATTTAATTCAAAAATAACAGTAAAGTATGAATTTATATATCAAATGTGTAGAATAACTTAAATAATCATATAAATATATATCAAATATATGTCTTATCAAAAGAGGTAATTATCATCATATGTCAACATATGAAATTTTTTCATTTAATATTTAATTTATAACTTGTAATATTTTTTTCTTATCATATTTTCATATTTCTTAACCTTTTCTTTCCAGTTTTGGACTAATAAAGATCATAGCTCAATCTTTATCTAACCAAAAATCTCATGCATAAGCCCATAAGGGTTGTCTCAGTCCTTGTCTAACCAAAAATCTCATGTGTTAGCTCATGGGAGCTATCTCAGGCATAAGCTCTTGGCAGGCTACCTCATGATGAGGCTAGTCCAAACCATTTCATATTCTTTCGATTATTTATGATTTATTCTTTATCAATCGATTCCAAATGTATCTGTAATTTCTTTTCAAAATACAAATGATAATTTTAAGTTGCATACCATAAAATATATTTTTCACATAAAAATAATATAAATAATAATCATACTAAAATTTACATAACCATATTTTCTTATGTAAACCAAGCTTTATGATGGAAGTCCAACAATACAAATCCAATGGTAAAAATATATACATATATTAGTGATCATGTACAGAGATTCTTACCTTAATTTATGATAAATGGAACTCACAAGATCATGATTTGGATGTCAATACTTTACTCGATGTCCTCCTATCCGGTGGTTTGTATTCCTATATTTCAATTAAATTTTTTTCAAAATCAATCAATTAAATTAATTTAAAATTTTAAAATCCTTCATCGAGGATCATCGGAGTCCACACCCCATCCTCAAAATTTCCTCTTTTTTTTAATGTCCCTCATAATCCATCTTAAAGGAAGAAAATTAATTAATTAAATAATTAACTAACTAATTAATTAAAAAATAATTAATTAAAATCAAGAGGAGAGAGAGATCTCTTTCTTCTCTTCTCTCATTCTCAAACAAGGGATTCAACCCCCCTTTTCTTCCACTATCCCATCCATGGCCACAAGCAACCAGATCGGCCACCCATGGCATGGCGGCCTTTTGCGGTGGTGAGGCCATGGCCCCAATGATAGCCCCAACAGTGGCTGTTGTTGGCGGCGTGTAGGAAAAGAAGGAAAGATAGGGTCTTCTCTATTTTTTGAGCCAAAATCAATGGCCCTTAGCTTCAATCAAGCATCGACAACCTAAAAGAAGAAAGGAAGAAAAAGAGGGAGGAGCTTATCTTGCTTCGATGACCCAGGAAAAACTCCAGTGACCCCCTTTTTCTTGACTGCAACCCACAGAAGAAACTCCTGATAATCTCGATTATCTCAATCTCTCAAGGTAAAGATCTAAGGGAGGAAAAGAGGGCTTTTTAGAGGGAGGTCTCCTAAGCTATTCAGGACTCCCATGGCCCCAATCTTACCAGAAAAGAGAGAGAAGAAGACTCCGAATTGGAGTCTTCTTCCTCCTCTTTTTTGGAGTCTTCTTCCTCCTCTCTTCTGCATGCATGGAGTTGGGCTCTATTGGCTCTGGACCTATAGAGAATGATATTATTATTAAGACACCATGTTTATCAGTTTAATTTTAATTTTTTAAATAATTTAAAAATACATAGAAAGTAGTGAATTGGATCGAATTCATGGAGAAGATAGTGCTTTAGTTTTAAAATTTTTAATTTTATAAAAAAAATTTTAAAAAAATTTAAGTCAAAAAATAGAACATAAAAATTAAATAGTGTAAAAAGATAAACTTGGTACTAAGATCAACTATTTAAATCTTAGCATCTACTTGCAATAATATAAATTTATGATTAAAAGTAAAAAAGCCAAAATTTAAAGAGCATAAAATAAATTTTGCATTAAAATTAAAATTTAAAATTTAAATAGATGAAATTGAAAACAAAAGAAAATAAATAAAAACTATAACAAGGATCTTGATCTTGGATCGGCATTGGCATGGAGATAGTGTAGAAGATAAATTTTTCCTCTCAGCTCCTTCTATCTTGAAACAATCTTGAACCAAAGATCGGCCTCCACCCTATACAAAAGCTTCTCTCAGATCAGAGATAGCCTCTCTCAATCGCCTGCAGGTCTTTAAATAGGGGGAGGGTGGATGTCTGGAGGAATTTGAGTGAAAGTTTAATTTAGAATTCTAAAACAAGTCAAATAGAGCACCATTTGTTGTTGATACCAAATCTGGATCCCAGTGGCCATTGGATGGAGATTGAATGGTCCAATTTTTTTCAAAAAACACTGTTGGATTGGATATTGGCCATTGGATTGTGCAATTAGAAGCATCTGGACCATTGGATCATGCATAGAAGGGAGTTGTAGTCTTTGAATTAAAATCGATAGCTTTGCCAGTTGTCGAATCTCGTTGATGGCAGCTCAGGACCATGCCAGATCACCCCCAAACTCCTTAATCAAGTTGAAAACCAACCCTAGCCATTGGATCTCGATCGAGAATGAGCCCAGCTATTTGATCGAGTCGTTATTGTGCTGGTGGACCGCCTAGATCGAGCTCATTGAAGACCTAGACCAATCCGCACTCAACATGCCACCTAAAATTACCAAAATGCCTCGTAAGCTATGTTTTTTCATGGTGGACCCATTAAGGGTCCATGGTGTGGTGCAAACTATTATACTCTACCATGGACTGCGTGATTTATGATGTCAGTTGAGGGTGCGTGGACTGGGCTATCTACATGCGGGCTGCGCTAGGCTGCACTCGATCGGTCTGAGCGGGTGAGCAGGCTAGCCAAACCAGATAGGCTATTTTTTTATTTTATTTCCTTTTTTCTTTTAATTCTTTATTCTGGATCCAATTTATGTCAGATTTATTTTATTTTTTTTTAAACTAGAAAATTGAGCTCCTTTTATTGATGATCATTTTATTTGCAAAAGATAAATGAAAATATTAATTTTAAAAAATAAAAATAAATTAATTTATAAATTAATATTTTTATCAGTGTATTTATGGTACTTATCACACCTTCCAACTTAAATTTTTCTTATCCTCGAGTAAAGAAATAATTTAGTTTTTATTACCTTTTAGCTTAGTATTTCAAATTTTATCAAGCAATTTTCAAAAGTGCTATTGATGTTCAGTAAAGCATAAGTGAGATATGTCATTGGAGTATTAGTACTTACCAATATGAAAATGAAGTAAAAAATATTTGAACTTTCTCTAAATTTTTTCTAAATTACCCCATCTTTATCTTTAAATTATCTATCTTTTATATAGACAAGTGTATTGTTACTTCTATCCTTTATTTATTAAAATTTTTATTTATATGTTTTACTTTTTGATGCAAAAATCATAGCTTACTGAGATAATGAGACCTGATTACTCGATGAAAAACTATTTTTTTTTAACATTGTATCATAATTGAGTGTCTTAACCCCTTAAGCTTTCTGTTTGATCCATGCAGTAAATTTTGGATCAATAACTTTCAAACCAGTTGATTTTAGGATACTAGATATAAAATATTCCTTGATCTTATTAGCTCGAATCAAACAGGCTATAAGTTAAGACTAGCTTTACAATAAGTTTCTTTGCCCTTTCTATCCTTCGACGTGAAACTCAATACTTACTTAGGCAAAAAGGCCCAATTTCTCAATGAGAAGTACTTAAAAATTATTTTATTTTAAAAATAATTTTTATTTTATAAAAAAATATATAGTTACCCTACACATGAAAGAATAAGTATCTAATAAGCCAATCACATATGTGGTGTGATGAGACTTTTCTATATAATCCCCCACTCATGTAATCAAATTGAGGCATTTGATTCATCATTCCAATTGAATCTTTTATATTTAAAGATTATAGTGAACACTAAAGATTAGGACAATGATTTTAGGAGACATGAGTGAGTCATGCCTGTGAACCTAAAATCTTAATCTTAAATATTCTTGATCGAAGGAACATTAAGTCAGGGATCAATGTTCTGAATAGACTAGCACATCCTATGTATGCTCAATGAAGAGGATGGCGGATCTTACTAGCCACTTATGTAGGAGACACTAATACAAGAATGTGGAAGCTCATCGAGAAATGAGTTCACTGAATTGACTCAATAAAGAAAATATCTTACAAAACCTTACTTGTACGTCAAAAGATGGTTCTCTAAGTGGAAGTTGTGCAAGTGATCCTTAGACTTGAGATCACCATGGTATCTTATGCATATATGCTCATATTTTTTGATTCATACTCAATCATAACATTAAGACATGAATGGGGTGTTCTGTATATGATCAAGTATACATGAAGGTTGTGAGTAGGTCAACGATGAATCAATCACTCCTAGTAAGAGAATTTGACATCCTATATACTCTCATCTATTGATAACTCGGTAAGACTTTGGCTAAAGCAGAATTAAGATTAGATAGAGCTTCTTATTCATTAGAGTTGTCATTGATTAATGGAGAATCAACATGAATATGTATTTGAGTTTGATATTTATCCATGCTCATAAATATATTTAGGATGTAGGATGATCAAGGGATTGAATTGTATGGATACTTGCTACTGAAAGGTATATTTGATATTTCGATCAAATTTTACATCTTCTGGATAGTCATGATATATTACTAGATATTAATCTTGACTTATGGATTTGATTGAATTAATAAGATTAATTTGATCCTCAATTAGATGGTTCTTCTAATTGGTGAAATCGGATCAACATTAACCCTAATCAATTGAGATTGAGTCAAATTGGATTAGATTAAAATACACTCGAGCCTACTGGTAGCTAGATGTAGAGCCCAATGGATCACACACATAAAAAAATTGGTCAAAAAATTATTTTAGGATTATTGGATCCTAATTGGATGACTAATTGGCATGCTAGCACATGTTGGCTAACCTAATTCCTTGCCAAATTAGTTTTGGCTCGAATCCTTACACTTTTGGCTAACCAATTTTATTTAAATCTGAAATGTGGTTAGGCTAAAAGGGTTACCCATTAGATGGGTGCCACTTGGCATCTTTTGGACTCAAATATGAAGAGTCCTAGGTTCTTGGAACTCTCCCCTAAAGTTGATGCACAGAATAGGGTGGCGTGTGCTCTCATGTGGCATGCAGAAGGAGTAAGACTCCTTCTGCTTTGGGTCTTTGACCAGGTTAACACCTCTTTGAACTCTTCCTTTCACTCTTGATGCCTACCATCTTTGACTGGTCAAAGATGGTGGGCGCAGGAAATAGATCTCCTGGGAAAACTATGCAAAACATCGCGTAGTCTCACATTATTTGGGGCCGAAGTCCTTCTGCATGAAAGTTCTTTGTTAGGTGCCTATGCTAGATAATCTCTCACCTTATCCATGCCATATCAGAAGAAAATTCAAAAAAAAATTGGAATAAAAAATGGGGAGTCATATATACAATGTTCTAAAGCCAGAAATCAGATTTTATGTGATTTCTAGGTGCCTCCCAGTGTCCTTCAGCTTTAATAGACTTATCTGGTCCCTTGATAAAACTTTTAATGGCTAATAAGTGCTTGGGAATGGGTGTGATTAGCATCCCATCTGAAACTATAAATATATCTTGGATGGAAGGTGTCGAGCATTCCAATTCAATGGCTTGTCTTAAGATTCTTCCTTCCTTTCTTTTAGATAAGGTATTGGTAAGACAAGGAGTCTTCTTTTAGAGAAGGTCTTAACCAATACAAGAAGTCTTAATTAAGACAAAAGTTAGAAAGAATATTTAAGAAGGCTAAGAGAGAATAAAAGAGAGTATAAATTAGAGAGAAAAAAGAAGAAGGAAGGCCAAGGAATTCTAGTTCAGAATTCAGCAAGCAAGGTTTTGAGTGGAATTGTTCTTGAACTAATTCTTGTGTGGATTACTGTTGGAGGGTGAACATGTGGATGCCTCATGAAAATAATTCATCACCAAATTAGATTATAAAAGATATGTTATTTAATTATTATATTTTATGCATGTATGTGATCGAATTACATCAAGGTTGGTCCTAGGGTTTAAGATTTGATATACAAAAATTTTTGAAATCTATTGCTTCCGCCATATCAATCAAATCCTATAGCTGTATCAGGGCTACACCTTGTATGGTTCAATCATATACATGAATACATTTAATTATGATTTAAAGCATGATATGATTGGTACATATGTCTTATGATAAGGATAATATATAATATTATGAATGATCATCTTGATGCTTTATGTCACGTAATATGATCACGGTTATAATTTTATGATTTATTTTTGCAACCTGATATAATGTCTTAAGATAAGATATTATGATGTATGTTGCATTTATTCATCATTGTAATTACAAGATTATCCTAGCATAATCGGCACTTATCTGTTATGCTATAAGGTTGTCCTAGAATGAGAATATTTTAAATGTTTCACATTGCACAGCATGTAGTTTCATGTATTAATATTATTAAGGATGTGCATGAGATCTTTAAAGCCCTCTTAAAAAATTATATTAAATCATAGTATTAAAGATCAAAAAGCAAATCCATTTTTGATAAAAATTGGTCAATTGGTGTTTAGGAAAGTGGTTCTGAAAAGGTAAAGAGAACATGATATAGTAATTAGGTCTATTAATTACTTACTTGGCTAATTTTAATTGGTGTTTAAGAAAAGAACAGGAGGCCTTCCACCTCTCTCCTACTTACCTAGCTAATTTGATTCAATTAAAGTCTTAAATTAGAAATGCATATTGATCAAAAACACTATAAAATGCCTTCCTTCATGCTAAGATGATTATTATTTCACGAACCATAGTAAGTTTGTTGTACTATGTACAAGACTTACTTTGAAAATTGATATAATAATATCTTTGTGCATTTAAAAATATTTCTAATATATTTGATTTATTATTGCTTTGTTGTGCTATCTATAAGAGTAATATTAATTTTAAATATTACTATATGAAATGAAAGGTTTGACTTAACTAAAATATTATAGTTTGTTATGTTATCCACAAGACTATAAATATTTTAAAGGCAAGTTATGTTGAGAGTTGCATGAAAATATAATTGGATAGATTTTTCTACCTTTGAAATTATTGAAATTTGTTGTGCTATCCATAAGACTTTCTTAAGGGATAAGGATCTCAACCCCACTAAAAAATCGGTATAGGATTTTCTCATATACCATAGGGAGAACTATGGTATATGGTAAAATAGTGGAAGTAATAACTAGAATAAAAAACATCATCTAGTTATACATGTTATCTTGAGTAGTCTGCTTATATTAGTGTTCTTATTTCATTAAAGTATCTGTATAATGGCTTCTTCACTCGGATTGTGATGCATTCTTGATATAAATAAATTAACTGGTCTCAATTATATTGATTAGTTGAGAAACTTTCGCATAGTACTTATACAAGAGAAGCTGTCATATGTTCTAGATACTCCAACCCAAGACCAGTCAATGAAGATGCTTTAGAGGAGGAGAAAGCCATATATAAGATGTGACAAAATGATAGTATGACTGTCAAGTATATCATGTTGGCCTTGATGAGTAATGAATTACATAGGCTACATGAAAGTATGGATGTTTCCTCCATATTGCTCAATCTAAAAGAGCTTTATGTAGAATAGAGCTAGACTGCTAGGTATGAATTATCTAAGCAATTATTCTGGGCTCGGATGGCTGAGGAAACTTTGGCTCAAAACTTTGTATTGAAACTGATTGACTTAATCACTAGATTAGATCTATTAGATTTTACCATGGACATATAGCTCTATCAAGATCTCATACTGCAGTCTCTCTTAGTCTTCTTCTAGTTTGTTGTGAATTATCACATGAACAAACTAGATAATATGAGAATTGGTAGTGCTTTCAAGCCTTGGGAGACTCTAGAAGACTAGGATAGGAATGGTCCTAGGGCTAGAACCGGAGTTGTCCTAGGGTGGAGGTGGTTTATAGCCCTCCACGGGCTTGAGGTCTAGATATTGAGGATCTTGAGGAGCTTGGTTGGTACTTCAAAGATCTAAGACACAAGATGGAGCAAGAAACCAAAGTTGGGGTATGAAGACTGCAGAGAAGGAGCTTTTCTGTAGGTTAGTCGGCTCAATCGGATACTGGGTTGGCTAAATCTCAGTGGATAGGCCATACAAAAAGATGCATTCAAAATTGCAAACATAGCATATGATTGGATTGGCTTAGTCTGAAATTGAGCCGACCTAGTCTCAGGTTAGCCTGAGCTAACCCAATCTCAGGTTAGCTGACTTAGTGCTAAGACTGAGTCGGCTCAGTGTGCGGACAAAGTTATGTGAAGGGTCTATTTGAGGCTAGGATAGGAACTTATTTTTGGAGTCTTAAGGCCTGATTTTAGAGATCTTAAGAGGGCTAACTCATGTATGGGTCGGATTTAGATCCAGGGGATGAGAGTATGAAAGACATGAATGTACATGGGCTCGATGAGTGCTTTCATGTATTGAATTAGCCAAGAGAGTTTTTGGTCGAGCCTAATAGCTATGTATAGATATATAGATTGTATTAGGATTTTGATTGATTGGTGCAATCAATACAGATCTTTTCTCTCTCAATCTTTCTTCTCTCTTCTCTCTAGTGTTATTGCCCTAGGTTCTTGAAGATGCCCTAGAGAGAGGTAGCTTCTCCCTCAAGTCCTAGAAGGAAGGCACCTTAGCATAGATCTAGGTGGTGGATCTATGGTATGCTGCCTTAGAAAATGAAGGTATCTCTAGATCCGTGCTAAAGATCAGAAATTTTCGTAACATGGTATCAGAGCTAGGTGATGCCATGGTGATGCGCCAATATTTGGTATCAGTGCAGTACCATGGAACAACAATTTGGTATCAGAGTCTCATGGTATATGGAAGATAAGAAGAAGTCTTATAGGATGAAATTAGAAATCTACACAAGTATTCCATAGTATGTCTTAGATCTATCTTTGTTAATGCTATGATTTGGCCAACCGAGAGCAGCAGGTTGAAGGTTGAGGTTGAGAGGATTAACGAAAAGAATTTTTCCTAGGGTGGAAGATCTGGGTGCATGATTTGCTAATCAATATTGATGGAAAGGTTGAGGTATATGATGGTAGACAAGATAGAGAGTGCTGGAGTACTGTAGTAGCACTTTCTTGGAGATGCAAGGCTGAGAGAGGCTTGATGGTGAGCAGTCGAGGAAAGTATCTCAGTAGAGAGCATCAGAATTTTCTAGAAAGATGGATAGTGTGGGACTATTTAATGATTGAATAGAGATTTTTCAAGAGATAATAATCGAAGGAAGGCTGAAGAAGCGACTATACGTCCTTTGGTTGTAGGAAGGCGGAAAAATAGTCAGGGATGTATTCAGCAGTTCGACCAAAGCATGAATTTATGAAGCCTTAGGGGTGATGAAGATGGATGATCCATGGAGGTCCGACAGGTCTAGGCTAGGTAGTGGATCAGGTTTCTTCTATAGGGGCACCAAGAAGAGTTATGGTTTAGGTGGAGGATGATTTATGTACAACAAGAAAGGATCCAGATACCTATGAGGAGGCAGTGTCGAGATGACATAGGAAGCATTAGGGTGCTGCAGTAGTGCATTTCTGAAGGCACGAAATTGAAAGAGGCTTGATGGTGCAGCAGTCGAGAGAGATATCTCAGCAGAAAGTATCAGGAGGCATCTCAAGAAGATTGAAAGCAGGTCTCATAAAGAGCCAGGGAGTCTCAGGAGCCTCAAGATAAGATATGTGGGTCTGAGCCTAGGATAAGATTTGAGCTGTAGTTTCTTCGAGTACAACAAAAGCGATGGTTGGTGCAGGGGCAAAAAAGGAGAAGACTAAGATGAAATTTTTTAGAATTTAGTCACTAGATTCAAAAGAGTTGGATGAGCTCTTAAATTTTAGAGGTGCCCGCGGGTTATGGAGGTATCCAAGATGGCTTCAAAGAGGGCCGTGGAGTGCAAAGGATTTGAAGGGATAGCGATGGTGTTTGAGATGTAGTGGTAGGCCCCACAGTACTATGTTGGATGGTTGGCCTCGAGAAACTCGATGATAGAGTCAGCTTCTATAGCATTAGGGGGGCTTCAATTTAGGTGGAACACCGGATAGAGGTGGCTTCACCAGTGGAGAGAGATGTGATAAGAGTTCAGAGTGGAGGGATGCAGGAGGATCGAAATCCTAGCACTAGCACTGGTGATGCATAGTTTCAGGTGGAGCGACATGTGCAGATGGACAGACATAGTTCTAAGAAGACCGTGTTAGGGTATGCAGTGAATGTTAGTATAAGAATGTTGTGGGTTCTCCAAAGAAGTCCAAAGAAAAATGATGCAGCTACCAAGCAGAAGAAATCCTATAATTTTAGGATGGGGTAAAGAAGCAAGCCAAGATCTTCAACGGTGGAGATGGTTATCCCAAAGGCTTCAAAGAATGCATAGTAGCTGAAGAGGATTGGCAGAGATAATGTTTTCACAAGGGATTGTCAGGATGCGCAGCAATAGTGAGATCGTGCAGGAAGGCATTGCCAAGGCTTGGAGCACCAAGATGGATATTATGAGGATTGGTGGTGCTTCCAAGCCTTGGAAGGCCATAGGAGGAGTCAGGATGTTGACTCTAGAAGATAGGATAGAAGTGGTTTTAAGGCTAGAATAGAAGTTATCCTAGGATGGAGATGGTGTATAGCCCTCCATGGGCTTAAGGTCCAGGTGTTGAGGACCTTGAGGGGCTTCATTGGTGCTTCAGAGATCTAGAATATAAGATGGAGCAAAAAACTAAAGCCAGAATATGAAGACTGTAGAGAAGGAGCTTTTCTGCAGGTTAGCCGGCTCAGTCTGATATTGGATCGGCTAAGTCTTAGTGGATAGGTCAAATAAAAAAATACATTCGAGACTGTAGGCACGACATGCAATTAGATCAGCTCAGTCTCAGACTGAGCCAACCTAGTCAGGTTAGCTGGCTCAGTACTGAGACTGAGCTAGCTCAGTGCACGGACAGAGTTAAGCTCAGTGCATGGGCAGAGTTATATGGAGGGTCTATTTGGGGCTAGGATAGGGATTTATCCTAAGAATCTTAAGACCTGGTTTGAGAGATCTTAAGGAGCTAACTCATATATAGATCAGATTTAGATCCAGAGGATGAGAGCATGGAAGACATAGGTGTACATGGGTTGTATAAATACGTAGGTTGTATTAGGATTTTGATTGATTGGTGCAATCAATACAGATCTTTTCTTCCTCAATCTCTCTTCTCTCTTCTCTCTAGTATTGTTGCCCTAGGTTCTTGAAGAAGCCCTAGAAAGAGGGGACATCTCCCTCAAGCCCTTGGAGGGAGGCATCCCAGCATAGATCTAGGTGGTGGATCTATGGTATGCTATCTTAGAGAACGAAGGTCTCTCTAGGTCCGTGCTAAAGGTCAGAGATTTTTGCAACATGGTATCAAAGCTAGGATGCCATGGTGATGTGCCAATAGATACTACCCTACTAGAGCTACTAAATATGTTAAAAGTAGCAAAAAATCATATCAAGGGAGAGAAAGGTCCACTTGATAATGGACAAGAAAAAGACTGGCAGGAAGAATTCAAAGAAGAAAAATAAGTTGAACCCTAAAAGAAGCACCTTCAAGAAGAAGGCAAAGAATATCCCAATAGACATGAATTATTATCATTATGGCAAAATGGGAAATTGGAAGAAGAATTGCAAGATTTATCTTGCAAAAATAAAGAAAAATGCTGCACAAAAGGATATGTACATGATATATACAGCATTTTCATTAAGTACTTCAGCAAGTAATTCATAGGTATTGAATATCGCATGTGGTTCTTATAACTACAATTCTTTGCAGGGGCTATAGAGAATCAAAGGGCTAAAGAAAGATGAGTGCAAGCTGTTCGGCGCTAACGGCAAAACCATTTCTATAGAAGCTATGGAAACTTACCTACTTAAGCTGTCGACTGAAAGAATTCTTGAATTAGAAGAATATTATTATATGCCCAATGTAATAAAAAATATTATATCTGTACCCCTTCTGTTACAAAATAATTATCAAATAAAATTTATGAGCACATGTTGTTCTATTTTTCATGCAAATGAATTTGTTTGCAATGGGTATTTTAATAATGGTCTTCTGATTTTGTCACTTAATAAAAATATACTTCATGTTGATAAAAATATGAACTAGAAGAGAGAAGACATTAATATGTCATTTCTTTAGCATTGCCACTTTGGTCATATTAGCGAGTCAAGAATTAACAAATTATACAAAGAAAAATTCTTTGAACCATATGCATCATATAGGACTTGTGAATCTTGCCTCATGAGGAAAATGATCAAGTTTCTATTTTCTAGACATGGAGAGAGGACAAATGAATTATTAGCCTTAGTACATTTAGATGTATATGGGCTAATGACAACTCAAGCTAAAGGAGAATATTCTTATTTTATTATATTTACTAATGACTTATCAAGATATGGATATTAGTATCTTATGAAATACAAATCCGAGGCTTTTAATAAGTTTAAGGAATATCAGAAGATGGTCAAAAATCAAACTAGAAGAAGTATAAAAGTCTTTCGATTTGATCGAGATAGCGAATACTTATCTAGTGAATTTTTTGATTATCTTAAAGAAAAAGAAATTATTTTTGAATGGACATCTCCTTATACGCTACAATTAAATGGTGTAGCGGAAAGGAAGAATTGTATACTCATGAAAATGGTACGGTCTGTGATGTGCTATGTTGATCTTCCAATATTCTTCTAGGGATATGTCATAGAAACTACTGCTTATATTCTTAACAAAGTGCCTTCTAAGTCTGTTCCTACCACTCCAAATAAATTATGGAATGAAAGAAAGCCTAATCTTAAGCATCTTATGATATGGGGCTATCCTAAATATTTTTGGACATAAGCTAAGTGCAAGATCAGATAAATATTTATTTGTAGGATATTACTTCTACCATCTTATTGAACAAAAGATAATTATCAGTAGGCATGCTATATTCTTGGAGAAGGAATTCATCCATGAAGGAGGTAGCGGGAGAAATATTGAACTTAAGAAAGTTTAGGGCCTACAAACTATTCTAGAAATATCAAATGCAAATACTCAACCAAAAATACCGAAGGATGAGGTATATCCACAATAGACACCTCCTCTTTGTAGGTCAGAGAGAGTGCATCATGCACCTCTAAGATATGATTTCATCATAGAAAATGATAATGAGGCAAATATCATTCAAGATGATGATCCATGGACCTATTCTGAAGCTGTCATGAGTAAAGACTCTGACAAGTGGCTAGAAGCAATGAAATCCAAAATGGACTCTATGTATTCCAACCAAGTATGGACTTTGGATGATGCACTAGAGGGTGTAAGCCCTATAGGGTGCAAATGGATTTTCAAGAAAATGATCGGAGTGAATGGCCAAATTAAAACCTACAAGGCTAGGTTGGTAGCAAAAGATTTCAGACAGAAATAAGAAATTGATTATGATGAAATCTTTTGGCTAGAAGCTTTACTAAAGCTTTTCGATGGTTGATTTCATTCACATTCAAGGCTTGAGAGCACCATACTTGAGCTCCCAATATGATCCTTTAAGAAAATAAAAATTTATCAAGAATATGTTTGCTAAGTCTTTAACTAAAAATCTTAGATGCTTCAAATGTAATAAAGTTGGCCACAAAATTTTGGAATATAACACTAAAAGAATTTGCCAAACTTTAATCAAATAAATTTAGATTCCAAAAAAAACCATAAGCTCTAACTCCAATGAACCCGAGATGACTTGGGTACCAAAAATTAGAAAGTAATTTTTTCGCCAGTACTCCAAGCATCCAATAAAGTGAAAGGAGTAATTTTTTATGGATGCTTCAAAAATGAAAGTGGATGGATGATGATTGGTAAAATCTAAACTTTTATGATATTATACCATCAATGGTTGCTTGATTAATTCTATTGATAATCTGTCTATGTAGTTTCATATTATATTTACTTGCTTGAAATACTCTTTATATTTTGATGTGATTAGAATGATTGATTGATTTTGATGCTTGAAATGATTTGAATACTTTGATTTTTAAATCAATGTGCTTTTCTATATGTATCATGTTTTGAATCAATATGAAATTAATTTATCTTAAAAATTCAACATGATATTTCAAGCCTCCATATATCAATTTTATAATTGATGAATTTAATTTAAAAGATGATTAATTGGGTGTGAATATTTTAATTGCTAAACCTATAAGTAAAACTAATTTTTGGAATTCTCAATAAGATGTTAAATTATCAAAATTCTCCTAAAAACTTGCATGGAATAAGTACTTGAATATAAGACATTCAATTATAAAAGATCAAGTGCTTGAAGTATTGATTTATATTGCATCTTAGGTTAGCTTCTAAGAATTTCAAAACTTCCTAGTTGAATTGAACTCATAGTGCCTTCATCAAGTTTTTTCTTGATTTGTTTGATTTTCATACCCCCCCAATTGATTAATTTTTGATCCCCTAAATTTACTTGAATATCTTTTTTGATCATCAATTTGATTGCCTTTTATGATCTTAAAAGAGAATTTATTAATGAACATTCATATTTTGTTTCGATTGATTGATATTGAAAATTGAATTTGGAAAATAATCTTCTTGAATCTTTTAATACTGATATCAAGCAAGAGATTTCAAGAAAGCTGTTATTTATCTTTAAAGCTAAACTTTTAAAAAGGACTTCAATTTTAATCAATTGGTATCAAGAAGTTTCTTCCTAAAAAATTTTCACTCTTGGTATCATGGGTATTATTCTTGCCTTGTATTTTATTATATTATTTTTTAGCAAAAAAATTGAATATGATGTCTTAAATTTATTTTACATTGATATACACTTGACGTGATACCATTTAAGATAAATTCAAAAAATTTTATATATTTTCTAAACTTAATTGAGTGATATTTCTTATGACAAGAAAGATCTAAATTAAAATAGAAAATCTTTTTAATATATGTCTGTATCATACTTTTTTGATCCTCTCAATATTTATTCTTATTATATATATCTTTTTGTAAACATCCTTTGAATTTTATAAAAAATAAATTCTTAAAAAATTTGGGATCTTCTTGAGTGAATGCTATGTTTAATTGATATTTGGATTCATTAATACTTAGTTCACTCAATTGATGCTCATGCTTTTGAATTTTATTTAATTTTAAAATAATTTTATTTGCTAAAATAAGAAGAAAAAAATATTTAAAAAAATTAATAATTAAAAAGTCCTTTGAAATTGATGTATCTTTTAAATTTAAAAAATCTAAATTTTATAATTAAATTAATGTTAAATATGCTTGATTTGAAAGAAAAAAGAAAAAAAAATTGAAAGATAAAATAATCTAGCTATAATTATGAAAAATTAAGGGAGATAATATTATTAAAATATTAAAAGAAAAATAAATTCTTGGTATCTTCAAAATAAGGGGAGAAATACTTTTTTATCTTCATTTAATTAAAATTTTGAGTAACTTGCCTTGAGACAACTAAATTTTGATCTTAAATTTTTAGTTAATTACTTTATAATTTTCATAAATAGAGCTTTCATATGATTATCCAATTTAATTTAAATAATTGGATTGCTTTATCTTATTTTTGGATAATTAGTTGGAGTTAAATTAAATTTAAAAATACATTCTTACTATAAGAAATAAATTTTTAAACTTAATCTTGAAATCCATTTGAAAATTTAAATTTGATACTGAATTTTTGATGAGCATTGTAAAATTTTTATGAATTATTTATATTAAAATAATTTTTATTCAAAGCAATAAATTTAAAAATATGACTATCTTTTGCTTTGATACTATTTATTTTACTTTGCTCGATACATCTTCGATACATATCTTTTCAAAACTTAATTGATCAAAATTTCTTAAGAAAAAAAATTTTGAACATTAAAGTATATATTATGCTTGATTTCATATTCAAATCTTTTGAAAAGCTTTATTCCTTTTAAAGTTTAAAAGTGCATATTTAAAAATTTGATTAAAGATCGTACTCATTCAAAAAGAAGGAGAGCCCATGATATTTAAATTCAAGCTAATTTTTATAATTAAAAAAATATTTGAAACTTATTTTGAGTTAAAAGATAAATTTTCGAAAGGAAGATGACTCATATAAATTAATTTTCTGAACTTGATACAATTCTTATTTTGATACACTCATATTATTGATTTTGATGATTATCTTTTGTTTCTTTTTCATGAGCTTTTTGATGCTATCAAAAAGGAAAAGAGGAATATTGAGTATATGCTTGAAGAATTTATCCTTAAAAAACTTAATAAATTATATTGATCCTTAAAATAAAAATTTAATACTGATTAATATAAATTAAAATATCTTTTTTATATGAATATATAAAATATGCACAATGAACCAAAAAAATAATTGAGAACATTCATGAAGTATTCATTCATATATTTAACCTATACTTCATGATACATTTTAGCAAAATACATAGAAATACATTATTTACTTTTATTATGCATATACTCAAGATTTTGTCATCATCAAAAAAGGAAGGATTGTTGACCCTGAGATTGATTTTGATGATTCCAAAATATTGAGTATATTATATATCTAATCATGAGTTTCAAGAATGTGTGTAGGATTTTTTCAAGTATCCAAAACGAAGAATTTATCTTAAGGACAAATCCTCTCAAGATGCCTTGATAAAATTCTTAAAAGAATAATTTTACATATATTTAGATGGCTCGGTATGAAGAGAGTATGATTGGAATAAGAGAAATTAAATTTGAAGAAAGTAATTATGTTTAGAAGTACGTGGGGCCAAGAAATTCAAGTTTGGAAGGTCAAACATTGAAGAAAAATGAAGCCAAAAATTTTGGAGACCTCTCCTAAAAATTTGGAGACTTCTTCTAAAAATTTGGAGGCTTCTCCAAGCTGTTTGGCATAACTGCATATTATCCTGACACAGACTTAAGATCTCTCCAAAACTGGACGAGACCTCTTCATTTCAGAAAATAGAAATCTCATTTTTGTGTTCTGAGATCGAGAGAGAGCTCTTGCTGTGTAACCAAGATCTCTCAAAAATTTTCAAAAGCTCTCACTGTGAAACTGAGAGCTCTCGTAGAAAAATTGAGAGCTCTCTAAATGCATGACAGCTTTCAATAAAATTTTTCTATAGCCCTTCCAATGGCTATTTCTCCACTCCAACGGCTATTTCAAAGCTTTCGACATCTTGAACTCTCTCTCCAACCATCTCCAAGGATATTTAAAGATGGAGAATCAATTGAAAAAAAAGATTAAGAGATTTGAAGATAGAATCTTTTAGTTTTGGTGAGGAACATTAAAAATTTTAAAAAAATAAAAAAGAAGAAAAAGTTGTGCATAGATTTTAGTAAGCTCTCAAAGCAATCTTCTCTAACATCTTCCACATCCTCTTAAGTATAAATTGAAGAAAGGTCAAGCTTCAATCAAAAAAATCATCGATTTCCTCTTTGAGATTTGAAGAGCTTAAATTCTATTTTTTATTTTATGCTAAAATTTTTATTTATAATTTTGATTTCTTTATAAATTTCTTTGGAGGAAAAAAAACTTAAAGGTTAGGCACGTCCAAGCCCAGAATTGGATATTGTAGGTTTTGGTTGGTGAGCCTGAAAAATTAACTGGCTTAATAGTGATTCCAGAAAACTATTAGTGTAAGATTTTGGTTGGTGCACCTTGAAAAATCAACTAGATTTATTTGTGAGCTTGAAAAAATAAATATACTATAATTAAGGTGGATTATCATGAAAATTTTAAGAAAAGCTTGGAGAGTGGACGTAGGTGCGAGTTGCACCAAACCACTATAAATTATGATGTTTTTGTGTTGTGCTTTTTTTCTATCTCTTTGCATACTTTGCATGCTTTTAATTCTTATTTCACTTTTATACTTTAGTTCTGCTATCTTAATTCTGTTACTACACTATTACTCACATTCTACAATCATTAAAGATAGCACAAATTAAAGCACATCTTATTTAGCAAGTAAATTTGGCTAAAATTTTGATAAGAACCAAATTCCCTCCCCTCTTCTTGGGTTGCTATCTCTAGGCAACATGATGGAAGATGTCAGGCATTACAATTCAGTGGCTTGTTTTAAGATTCTTCCTTCCTTTCTTTTAGACAAGGTACTGGTAAGACAAGAAGTTTTTCTTAGATAAGGTCTTAACCAATATAAGGAGTCTTAATTAAGATAAGGGTTAGAAAGAATATTTTAAAATGCTAAAAGAGAATAAAAGGGAGTATAAATTAAAGAGAAGAAAGGAGAAGGAAGGTTAAGAAATTCTAGTTTAGAATTCAGCAAGCAAGATTTCGAGTGGAATTATTCTTGAACTAATTCCTGTGTGGATTATTGTTGGAAGGCAAACACATGGGCACCTTGTGAAAATAATTCATCACCAAATTAGATTATAAAAGGTATATTATTTAATTATTATACCTTATGCATGTATGTGATCGAATTACATTAAGGTTGGTCCTAGGGTTTAGGGTTTGATATACAAAAATTTTTGAAATCTATTGCTTCCGCCATATCAATCAAATCCTACAATGGTATCAGAGCTACACATTGTATGGTTCGATTATATACATGAATACTTTTAATTATGATTTAAAGCATGATATATTTGGTACATATGTCTTATGATAAGGATAACATATAATATTATGAATGATCATGCTGGTGCTTTATGTCATGTAACATGATTATGGTTATAATTTTATGATTTATTTTTGTAACATGATATAATGTCATAAGATAAGATATTATGATGTATGTTGTACTTATTCATTATTCTGATTTTAAGGTTGTCCTAGTATAATCAACACTTATCCATTATATTGTAAGGTTGTCCTAGAATGATGAATATTTTAAATATTTCACATTGCATAGCCTATAGTTTCATGTATTAATGTTATTAAGGATGTGCATGAGATCTTTAAAGCCTTCTAAAAAATTATATTAAGTCATGGTATTAAAGATCAAAAAGCAAATCCATTTTTGATAGAAATTGGTCAATTGGTGTCTAAGAAAGTGGTTCTCGGAAAGTAAAGAGAACATGGTTTAGTAATTAGGTCTGTTACTTACTTAGCCAATTTTAATTAGTGTCTAAGGCAAGAACAGGAGGCCTTCCACCTCTCTCCCACTTACCTGGTCAATTCGATTCAATTGAAGTCTTAAATTAAAAATGCATATTGATCAAAAATACTATAAAATGCCTTCCTTCATGCTAAGATGATTATTATTTCACGAATCATAGTAAATTTATTGTGCTATCCACAAGACTTACTTTGGAGACTGATATAATAATATCTTGATGTATTTAAAAATACTTATAGTATATTTGATTTATTATTGCTTTGTTGTGCTATCCACAAGAGCAATATTAATTTCAAATATTACTATATGAAATGAAGGGTTTGACTTAACTAAAATATTATAGTTCGTTGTATTATCTACAAAACTATAAATATTTTAGAGATAAGTTATGTTGAGAGTTGCATGGAAATGCAATTGGATAGATTTTTCTATCTTTGAACTTGTTGAAGTTTGTTGTGCTATTCACAAGACTTCCTTAAGAGATAAGGATCTCAATCCCACTAAGAAATTAGTTTAGAATTTTCTTGTATAACATAGGAAGGACTATAGTATATGGTAAAATAGTGGGAGTAATAACTAGAATAAAAAACCTAATTTAGTTATACATATCATTTTGAGTGGTTTGCTTTTATTAGTATTCTTATTTCATTAAAATATCTGCGTAATAGCTTCTTCACTCTCATTGCGATGCATTCTTGATACAAATAAATTGGCTGGTCCTAATTATGTGGATAGATTGAGGAACATGTGCATAGTGCTTTCATAAGAAAAGCTATCATATATTCTAGATACTCCATACCTAGGGTCGATCAGTGAAGATGCTTCAGAGGAGGAGAAAGCCATATATAAGATGTGATAAAATGATAATATGACTTTCAAGTGTATTATGTTGGCCTTAATGAGTAATGAATTATAGAGGCAACTTGAAAGTATGGATGCTTCCTTCATATTACTTAATCTAAAAAAGCTTTATGAAGAACAGAGCCGGATTGCTCGGTATGAATTGTTTAAGTAGTATTCCAAACTCGGATGGTTGAGGAAACTTTGGTTCAGAACCATGTATTGAAACTGATTGACTTAATTACTAGATTAGGTCAATTAGGTTTTAGCATGAATGTAGAGCTCAATTAGGATCTCATACTATAGTCTCTTCCAGACTCCTTCTCCTAGTTTGTTTCAAATTATTACATGAACAAACTAGATACTACCTTGCCAGAGCTACTAAATATGTTAAAAGTAGCAAAAAATCATATGAAGGTAGAGAAAGGCCCACTTTTGATGGTGGACAAAAAAAAAGACTAGTAGGAAGGGTTTAAAAAAGAAAAATAAGTTGAATTCTAAAAGAAGTACCTTCAAGAAAATGATAAAAAATATTTTAGCAGATATGACTTATTATCACTACAGCAAAATGGGACATTTGGTGAAGAATTGCAAGATTTATCTTGCAAAAATAAAAAAAAAATCCAGCACAAAAGGATATGTACATGATACATATAGCATTTTCATTAAGTATTTTAGCTAGTAATTCATGGATATTGAATACCACATGTGGTTGTCATATCTGCAATTCTTTGTAGGGACTACAGAGAATTAGAAGGCTGAAGAAAGATGAGTTCAAGTTGTTCGATGCTAGCGAAGAAATCATCTCTGCAAAAGTTGTAGGAACTTACCTACTGAAGCTACTGACTGAAAGAATTCTTGAATCAGAAGAATGTTATTATATGTCCAATATAAAAAAAAATATTGTATCTATATCCATTTTATTACAAAATAATTATTAAATAAAATTTATGAGCATAGGTTGCTCTATTTTTCATACAAATGAATTTGTTTGCAATGGGCATTTTAATAAAAGTCTTCTGATTTTATCACTTAATGAAAATATACTTCATATTAGCAAAAATACGAAGAGAAACAGAGAAGTCAATAATATGTTATTTCTCTGGCATTGCCGCCTTGGTCATATTAATGAGTCAAGGATTAACAAGTTATATAAGGAGAAATTTTTTGAACCCTATGATTATGAATCATATGGAATTTGTGAATCTTGCCTCATGGGAAAAATGATCAAGTTTTCATTTTCTGGACATGAAGAGAGGACAAATGAGTTATTAGCCTTAGTACATTCAGATGTATGTGGGCTAATAACAACTCAAGCTAGAGAAGAATATTTCTATTTTATTATATTTACTGATAACTTATCAAGATATGGATATGTGTATCTTATAAAACATAAATCCAATGCTTTTAGTAAGTTTAAGGAATATTAGAAGATGGTCGAAAATTAAACTGAAAGAAGCATAAAAATCTTTCAATCTGATCGAGATGGCGAATACTTATCCAGTGAGTTTCTTGATCATCTTAAAGAAAAAGAAATTCTCTTTGAATGGACACCTTCTTATATGCCATAATTAAATGGTATAGCAGAAAGGAGGAATCATACACTTATGAAAATGGTACGGTTCATGACGTGCTATGCTGATCTTCCAATATTCTTCTAGGGATATGCCTTAGAAACTACCACTTATATTCTTAATAGAGTACCTTCTAAGTCTATTCCTAGCACTCCATATGAATTATGGAATGGAAGAAAACCTAATCTTAAGCATCTTAAAATATGGGACTATCCTGCTTATGTCAGAAATATTTTTGGACATAAGTTAAGTACAAAATCAAACAAATATTTGTTTGTAGGATATCCTAAGAAAATTAAAGGATATTACTTCTATCACCCTACTGAGCAAAAGATAATTATCAATAGGCATGCCATATTCTTGGAGAAAAAATTCATTCAAGAAGAAAGTAGTGGAAGAAATATTGAACTTAAGAAAGTTCAAGACCTATAAACTATTCCAAAAATATCAAATGAAAGTACTCAACTAGAAATATCCAAGAATGAGGTATATCCACAATATACACCTCCTCTTCGTAGGTTAGAGAGAGTGCATCATGCACCTCTAAGATATGATTTCGTCATAGGGAATGATAATGAGGCCAATATCATTCAAGATGATGATCCATTGACCTATTCTAAAGCTGTCATGAGTAAAGACTCTCATAAGTGGCTAGAAGCAATGAAATTCAAAATGGATTCTATGTATTCAAACAAAGTATGGAATTTGGTTCATGCACTAGAGGGTGTAAGTCCTATAAGGTGCAAGTGGATCTTCAAGAAGAAGATTGGAGTAGATGGCCAAATTAAAACCTACAAGACTAGGTTGGTGGTAAAAGATTTTAGACAGAAATAAGAAATTGATTATGATGAAATCTTTTTATCAATGGCTATACTAAAGTCTATAAGGCTGCAGACTATGATTATGAAATCTGATAGATGGATGTCAAGATCGCTTTTCTTAATAGTAACCTTGAGGAAGAGGTCTATATGACTCAGCCAGAAGGGTTCATCTCCATTGTGAGACTAAATTAAGTATGCAAGCTTAAAAAATTCATTTATGAATTAAAGCAAGCTTCGAGGAGTTGAAACATCCGATTTAATATGGCAGTCAAAAAAATTGGCTTCATAAGAAATATGAATGAACCTTATGTATATAAGAAGGCTAGTGAGAGTGCCATAGTCTTTTAAGTTTTATATGTGGATGACATATTACTTATTGGGAATGATATCCCAATGCTCCAATTAGTTAAAACTTAGCTATCAAACAAGTTTTCCATGAAAGATTTAGGTGAAGTATGTTGGGGTATCAACTTACTCTGATACCACTTGATGAGAATCTCGTACTAGGATATTACGGTAGAAAGAAAGAAGAAAATAAAATAAGAACATAACTAAGTACGTGGATCAGTTCAAAAGCTCACCTCCATGGGGCATACAAAATTTTACTATAAAAAAGAAAGAGATACAACAGGAGATTACCCACTCTCAACTCACGTATATAATTCTCTCAATAAGAAGTTATCCTTAAAAACTCTCTCTTGGAGACCTCCTAAAATGATCGCAGTCCACTGTCTAGCTATCTGCTTGAAGCTCCTGCTCTTACTGTTCGCTGGCACCTTCATCTGCTCTGACATGTTTCAGGTCCTATCTAAGTCACTGCCAAGCCACACACAGTTCACAGACTGCTCTAGATCTTTTAAAGGCATCAGTCCGATCCTAGATCAGAATCCATAATCCAATCTAAAGTCAAAATATCCCTAGCTGTTAGATCATGACCACTATCCTCTATGGCCGCTGGATCATGCAAATTCACATCTCCACCCATGTAGACCGCGATAAAATACCTATAGACCTCTTAAGGGTCCACAGGTGCTGGTCCATGGTAGACCACGCCCCAGAAAAAGAGCGTAGCATGGACAGCGCACGTGCTCACAGGGTCATGTCTATGGTAGGCCCACGTTGGGCCATGCGGGGTGTGTGCCTGTTCTAGGCAGTGTTGGGTCGTGAAGGGCCACATGCCCACGCTGGGCCGCGCGTGCTCATGCTGGGCCATGCTGGGTTGCTCCTACATGCTAGGCTGCGCCCATGCGCCTACATGTAGGGCCCAACTAGCCCACGCGGCGTGTCAGGCTTGGCAGCCCACTGGCCCATGCCAGGCCATGGGTCTTGCTTCAATGGCTTTGCATGCTTCTTCATATGTATCTTTGCCATCTGAACTCCGATTGGAATATTCTTGGGCTCGTTAGACTCTATTCGTTATTTTGGTCCTTGCTGTAGGCTTAATATGAGAGAATTCGAGATATTTTTTCTCAACAATCTCTATCTCGACTTGATATTTGGTCTCCACCTATCCAAGAGTTCATCTAACGCCCCCATGCCCTAGGATAATTGCCTGCTGATCATGGATGGGCAAACATGGGAGTCGAGCCAGGCGGCTCGATCTCACCTTCATCAACTGCTATGATCCTCCTGATCTGAGATCTGCTCGGGATAGCCTCCTATGGTAATAGGAACTTCAACTTGCGACGTCGCATTTCATCCTCCCAAGTCTCCCATCTCGTGCCTAGTCTATCTCCACTTGGAGCTCCATCTTGCACTGAACTTTCTTTCATGAGATAATGTCCTTCATACTTTCTTCCTCTTAATACCACCCTACTATCATGTATATCTGAAGCCAGTCAAATTTAGTCTACTTGGTGAGATTATATTCTTCTTAAAGTTAGGTATGTATCAAACCTCATCCAACTTCTTCACTATTCCATCATGGAGCTTCATATTGACCATCTCGCTGTCCTTGATCTCACAGCTCGATCTGTCTAGCAGGAACATAGTACCTTCACTAATCTTGAGAGAGTCAAACAGTTTCTTTCTACAACATACATGATAGAAATAAGCAGAATCCATAATTTACTAGAAGAAAGAAGTAGATACCTTATCAGTAACTAGAAGAACATCGTCACTATCTTCTATATCGCTACTGGTCACCACCAAAGTAGTATATATTCGATCTTTGAGTTATGTGCAATTTTTGACTCGATGCTCCAACTCATTGCACCAGTAGCACCTGATTTTGCTCTAGTCGCTCATCTTGGACTTGGATCGCCCACCTCACGATCTTCTACTGCTCCATCTTTTACTGCAATCATCTTCAGTCACCATCAGTGCCAAGTTATTACCTAAACTCGAGACCCAATTCTTTCGCTTGAGAACCTCATTCTGGAGTAGTACAGAAGTTATCTCTTTCATCTTGATAGTGCTCTTACCTACAAGAAGAGCAGTCACGAAAGACTCGAAAGAGGATGGAAGCGATAATAATAAGACCAACGCCCTAGTCTTCTTCTCAATATTTTTATCAATGATAAGAAGATCGATGAGAATCTTCTGAAAGTTAGATAGATACTCTTGCACGCTCTGACCTTTGTTCATCTACAACTGGTAGAACTACCTATAAAGAAGTAGCATGTTGGTTAGTGATTTTGCCATGTATAATTTTTCGAGCTTCGACTACAGCACCATCGAAAAAGTCTCACCAATTACATGGATCACGACATCATCCACTAGGTACAAGTGGATCATGCTCACTGCCTGTATCTAGATCTGCTTTTAATCCTTTACCTCCATGGTGGCTGACATCTCATCGTACAAAAGAGCATCGATCAATCCATGTTGGATGACGACATCCTTTACCCTTATTTATCATAAGAAAATATTATCCTTTCCATCGAATCTGTTGATCTCCATCTTGATTGTGCTTGTCTTCTCCATATTCTCTAATCTTTATCATTACTATCGCAATCTACACTCCGATATTGCCTAGCTCTGATACCAATTTATTGGGGTATCAACTTACTCTTATACCACTTGATGAGGATCTCGTACCAGGATATTATGGTAGAAAGAAAGAAAAAAATAAATTAAACAAGAATACAACCAAGTACCTGGATCAGCTTAAAGGCGCGTCTCCATGAGACATACAAAATTTTACTATGAAAAAGAAAGAGATACAAGAGAAGATTACCAACTCTCAACTCACATATACAATCCTCTCAACAAGAAGTTACCCTTAATAAACACTCTCTTGGAGATCTCCAGAAATGACCGCAATCCACTGCCTAGCTGTCTGTCTAAAGCTCCTACTCCTTCTATTCGCTAGCACCTTCTATCTGCTTTCTATCACATTTCAGGTCTCGTCTAAGCCTCTGCCAAGCCATACATAGTTCACGGACTTCTCTAGGCTTTTTAGAGGCATTAGTTTGATCCCAGATTGGAATCCACAGTTTGATCCAAAGTCAAAAACATCCCTAGCCATTACATCCCGACTGCTGTCCTTCATGGCTGCTGGATCATGCAAATCCGCATCTCCACCCACGTAGATCGCGATAAAATACTTATAGAACTCTTAAGGGTCCACAGGTGCTGGTCCATGGTAGACCATGCCCCAGAAAAGGAGCACCGCATGGACAGCGTGCGTGCCTACGGGGTCGCATCTGCAGTAGGCCAATGCTGGGCCATGCAAGGTGCGCGCCCGTGCTGGGCTGCATAGGGCCGTGTGCCTACACTAGGTCGTGTAGGGTCACATGCACCGACGTCAGGCCATGCTGGGCAGTGCTCGCATGCAGGGCCCAACTAGCCTGCACGGCATGTCAGGCCTGGCAGCCCGCTGGCCCATGCCAGCCCATGGGTCCTACTTCAATGGCCTTACATGCTTCTTCGCATATATCTTTGCCATCTATACTCTGATTGGGATGTTCTTAGGCTTGTTGGACTTCGTTCATCGTCCTGGTCCTCGTTATGGACTTAATATGAAAGAATTCAAGATATTTTTATCAACAAAACATCCTATATTCTTGGAATAAAGATCTAGAAAGATAGAATAGGATCCTTGGCTTATCCCAATCTAGGTACATAACTTAGTGTTGAAGAGGTTCAACATGGAGCAAAATAAAAGAGGTTACTTGCCCATAAGTCAAGGCATACATTTTTTTAAGAAAATATCTTCTAAGACATCAAAAGAAAGAGAGAATGAAATCGATTCCTTATGCTTCGTAGTAGGATCGATTATGTATGCCATGTTATGTACTAGACCTGATGTGACTTATACTTTGGGTATAGTTAGCAGATATCAGGCTGATCCAGGAGAGGATCATTGAAAAGCTGTGAAAAATATTCTTAAATATCTAAGAAGAACTAAAGATATTTTTCTAGTTTATGGTGGATCTGAGTTGAAACTAAAAGATTATACTGATTCTAGTTTTTAGTTAGATCCAGATGATAGCAAGTCAATATTAGGATATTTGTTTATCTTGAATGGTGGTATAGTGAGTTGAAAAAGTTTGAAACAGCAGACTGTAGCTGACTCAACAATAAAGGCAGAAAACATTACTGCTAGTGAAGCTACTAAGGAAGCTGTCTGGATGAAGAAATTTATTGCTGATCTAGGAGTGATTCCTAAAATTGAACGATCAGTAACACTTTATTGTGATAATGTTGGTGCAGTAATCCAAGCCAAGGAACCAAGGTTTCACCATAGATCAAAGCACATTCTTAGACGGTTCCACCTCATTCGGAAGATTGTCGAGAGACAAGATGTTGTATTAGAACGAGTAGATATTAAGAACAATATAGCAGACTCATTGACTAGGACCTTACCATAGCAATAGTTTGATCACCATCTCAATTTTATGGGTTTGAGATATAAGGGTGATTGGCTTTAGTGCAAGTGGAAGATTGAAAGAATAAGTGTCCTATAAGATAATCACATATATGGTGTGATGGAATTTTTCTATATAATCTCCAACTCATATAATGATATTTATTTTGATATTAATAAAATTAAGATATTTGATTTATCATTTCGATTGCATCTTTTATGTTTAAAGATTATGATCAACGTCAAAGATTAGGACAATGATTTTAAGAGACATAAATGAGTCATGCTTGTGAGATCTAAAATCCTAAAATCTTAATCTTGAATATTTTTTATTAGAGGAACATTGAGGCGAGGATCAATATTCTGAATAGACTGGCACATCCTATATATGCTTGATGGAGAGGATGGTGGATCTCACAAGCTACTTGTGTAGAGAACACTAATACAAGGATGTGGGTGCTCATCAAGGAATGAGTTCACTGAATTAACTCGCTAAAGAGAACATCTTACGAAATCTTACTTATATATCAAAAGATGGTTCTCTAAGTGAGAGTTGTGCAAGTGATTCTTAGACCAGAGATCACCACGGTACCTTATGTGCATAAGTCCATATTTTTTGTTTCGTACTCAATCATAACATTAAGTCATGAATGGGGTATTCTGGATATGGTCAAGTACGCATGAAGGTTGTAAGTAGGTCAATAAAAAATGGATCACTCCTAGTAAGAGAAGTTGACATCCAATGTATTCTCATCTATTGATAACTCAGTAAGACTTTGGCCAGAGCAGAATAAAGATTAGATAAGGCTTCTAATCATTCATTAGAGTTGTCATTGATTAATGAAGAATCGATATGAATATGTGTTTGAGTTTGACATTTATCCATATGCTCATAAATATATTCGAGATGTAGGATGATCAAGGAATTGAATTATATGGGTACTTGCAACTGAAGGATATATTTGATATTTTCAATAAATTTTATATCTTCTGAATAGTCATGATACATTACTAGATGTCAATCTTGACTTGTGAATTTGATTGAATTAATAAGATTAATTTGGTCCTCAATTAGATGGTTCTTTTAATTGGTAAAATTGGATCGACATTAATCCTAATCGATTGAGATGGAGTCCAATCGAATTAGATTAAAATGCATCCAGGCCTACTACTAGCTAGATGTGGAGCCCAATGGATCACATATATAAAGAAATTAGTCAAGAATTTATTTTAAGATCAATAGATCCTAATTGGGTGGTTAATTGGCATGCTAGCATATATTGGCTAACCTAATTCTTTGCCAAATCAATTTTAGCTCGAATCCTTATACTTTTAGCTAACCAATTTTATTTAAATCTGAAATATAGTTAGGCTAAAAGGGTTATCCATTAAATGGGTGCCACTTGGCATCTTTTGGACTCAAATATGAAGATTCCTAGGCACCTGGAACTCTCCCCTAGAGTTGGTGCACAAAATAAGGTGGCGTGTGCTCTCATGTGGCATGCAGAAAAAGTAAGACTCCTTATGCTTTAGGTCTTTGACCAAGTAAACTCCCCTTAGAACTCTTCCTTTCTCTTTTGATGCCTACCATCTTTGACTGGTCAAAGATGGTGGGTGCAAGAAATAGATCTTGCAGGAAAACTATGCGAAACATCACATAGTCTCACATTATTTGGTGCCTAAGAGTCCTTCTGCATGAAGGCTCTTATTTAGGCACCTATACTAGATAATCTCTTACCTTATCCACACCATATTAGAAGAAAATTTAAAATAAAAAATGAGGAGTCGTATATACGACATTTCAAAGCCAAAAATCAGATTTTACATGATTTCTAGATGTCTCCCAGTGTCCTTCTGCTTTAAGGAACTTATCTAGCCCCTTGATAAGACTTTTTAATGGCTGATATGTGCTTGGGAATGGGTGTGATTGGCACCCTATCTGAAACTATAAATAAGTCTCAGATGAAAGTTGTCGGGCATTCCAAATCAATGGCTTATCTTAAGATTCTTCCTTCCTTTCTTTTAGATAAGGTATTGGTGAGACAAAGAGTCTTTCTTTAGACAAGGTCTTAACCAATACAAGGAGTCTTAATTAAGACAAGGGTTAGGAAGAATATTTAAGAAGTCTTAGAGAGAATAAAAGGGAGTATATATTAGAGAGAAGAAAGGAGAAGGAAGGCTAAGGAATTCTAGTTCAAAATTTAGCAAGCAAGGTTTTGAGTGGAATTATTCTTGAACTAATTCCTGTGTGGATTACTGTTGAAGGGTGAACACGTGGATGCCTCATAGAAATAATTTATCACCAAATCAGATTATAAAAGGTATGTTATTTAATTATTATACCTTATGCATGTATGTGATCAAATTACATCAATGTTGGTCCTATAGTTTAGGATTTGATATACAAAAATTTTTGAAATCTATTGCTTTCGCTGTATCAATCAAACCCTACAGCACAAGCCCTTTTGATGCTGGTAGAAAATATTAGAGATGTTCAAGAAAAAAATATTTATATTCTAGACATAACTCTTTATTTTATTTTCTTAATATGTGATCTCTTAGTATCTCACAAACTCTCTAATCTATGAATCAATTTTTTTTAAAAAAAAATATTTGGTGTAACTCAATTCTTGAGCATAATCAGATGTCTAAATACTAAATACTAACTTCTTTGAGAATTTTAATTTTTTTAAATTTTAATTATACTTTCTCAACTTAATCAATATTGTCTTCAATGGAGAGAGAAAAATAAAGAATATAATAAGAGACAGAAAAGAATATACCTGACTCAATATATTTATGGTCCAACATGGATCTTGAAGATTTGGCTCTCCCTCCAACTTATTCAACATAGGCCTAAAAGAAAGTAACTAAAAAGATAAATTAAATGCATAAAAAATAAATATTAGATTGCCTCCCAACAAGCACTATGTTTACCATCTTCAAGCAACATAATGCAGCTTATCTATCCCACATCAAATATTGGATTAATAAATTTCAATGATTTTAGATTGCTAATCTCAGGAAGATAGCTTGTGATCCTTTTGTTGATAAATTTATTGCTAATTTTGGGAAGATAGTTCACGAACCCAATTTCAGACTATTATTTGTCAAGAATTTCTTCTATTTGTTCTTCTAAAATGCTCATGAATTGAGTTTTTGAGTTTGAAGTTAAGTCCGATGCAATGGATACTAGGAGGATGTCATTTGATTCTAAATATTCATACTTAGATGTATCTAAAGGTGGCTTCAATTTTAAAGATAAATTAATATGAGCTTGCTTAAATAATTTCATTGGCTTCTCATTGCATGCCCCTTTCTTTTTATGTGAGGAACCGGCTCTTAAGGCTAAAGGGAATGAAACTTTTGGTTTATAGATCTCGGATAACTCATCTGTTCTCTTTTTTTTTTATCTATCTTATTTAAATTAGAACTAGCATCAGTACCAATTCCAAGCTTAGGTTTTTCTATGTCGTTAGTCTCAGTACTAATCTCTTCTTTTAAATTTTTATTTTGGCTAGTATCAGTACTAACCTCTATCACCTGATCTTGATATGAGTCCTTAAGAATCCTATTTCTTCTAAGTTCAAAAATTGCTTTGCATTCTCAAATTAAGGATTCTTAGGTGGGATATTGGATTGATAACTAGTTCCAGATGGTTGGTGGATATTAAGTGGATTATTTCTGAGATTTGCAATCGATTGGCTCAGTAATTGACCTGATTCTCTCCTTATGATAGATTCAACTAACTATCCTATTTGTGCTTCTAGCTTGATGATGGATTGCTATTAAGTCATAATTAATTATTAAAGTTGATTAAATATATCATTGACTAGATTGGTTTGTTGAGGAGATGAATATGATGGCTAATTATAATATGGTGACTAGGTAGACTAACTAGACTGACCTCTATTATAGGCATAATTATGGTATTGGGGCCTATTTTGATAGTTTTGCATCGGTAGAATTTGGGTCTGAGTATGAGTCCGTTGAGGTTTTCAAAAAAAATTAGGATGGTTTCTCCAACCTAGATTATATGAATTTGAAAATGGGTCATTAACTGGCTTAGAGTAGTCTTATGCAACTTGAACTTATTCTTGGATGAAAGGTGGAAATTATACAGCTATGGAACATTCACTCATATGATGGGCTGGACTAGCACAGATAGGATAAATCTCCTGATAATTAAAAGATGGTATATATTATACAGGAGATTATTGACCTAGGGTTAGAAATTGATTTAATTTCTGAACAAGAAGGTCAACTTTATTTAAAATTTATACTATCAAGTTCAAATCAACCTTAGAACTAGAGTCTAGACATTTGAAATCATAAATTCCTACCCACTTTTGGTAAGGAATTGACCTTTGATGGAAAGATAACGAAGCATGGTTGATCGAGTTTTCACTCAGGATTTTAAATAAAGCATAAGCTTCATCCTCACTTTTGCTCATGAATGCACCTTCATAGAATGCATCTACTATTTGTCTATATTGCTCTTCTAAATCTTCATAGAAAGCTTGAACAATTTGGCACTTAGATAGACCATGGTGTAGGCATTTTCTAAGAAATTCCTTAAATCTCTCCCATGACTCGTAAATTTGTTCTTCTGAAAGCTTAGCAAATTCAATAATGGCTCATCTTATGGTGTTAGTTCGACCTATGGGATAGAATTTTTTAAGAAATTTATGTTGCATCTCCACCCAAGTTTGGATTGGTCTTCCTATTGTGCCAAGCTAGTACTTGATTTTATCTTTTAGTGACAAAGAAAACAAGGTCAATCTAAGGACATCATCAGTAAAATTTTAGATTTTCACCATAGAGTAGATTTTTAAGAATTCATCCAGATGCTTATAAGGATCTTCATTAATATTCTCATAGAAGGATAGGAGCATCTGGATTATGGTCGACTTGATCTCATAATAGCTAGCAAGAATATCAGGTAAGTGGATACAAGTCGATGGATTATAGGTGGAAGGAATAAAATATTTTTTCATCTATTTAGGTGGTTCTCCAGGATTTTTAGCCATTTAATTATCTAGTTTAATATGAATCAGTCATTCAATTTCAGGATTGAGTTCAACTAGGTCGAGAAAAGCGATCTCCTACCATGCATGTACTAGTGCAACCCTAATGTGTGGTTCAAAATTTATATATATATATATATATATATATATATATATATATATATATATATATATATTATTTTATATATATATTTTTTATTTAAAAAAAAGAGAAGAGAAAGAAGAGGATTCTAAAGAAGAGTCTTAGGAAGTCCTAAATCTAGAGATGAGAGAGAAGAATTAGTTATGGTTAGGTTTGATGTTAATTAGTAATTAAGTTAGGCAATCAATCTTGACAGAGATTGTACTAGATCTAGATAGCTTCTAACTATCAAGATCACCTTTAAGCCCTTCAAATAAAAAATTAGCTACTCAACTGGCTAACTATAAGGTTGGTGGGAGTCTCCCGTTGCTTTTCTTAGACACTGATTAAATTAGACAGGTAAGCTAATGGAATCAATTAAGTAACCACCTTTCTTTGGGACATGATCCCTGAACCACTTGTCTTAGATACCAATCAAACTAACTAACCCTAATCCGATTTAACTTTTAGGGTTCCTTATCCTAATGACCTTGAGTTTCTAAAATCGATATCTAATTGATTTTAAATTAAAGGCTTAGATCAATGAGGGATGCTGGTTGGTTATTTTTGGGTCAAGGAAGCATGATGAAATTCTCATCTTATCTTATTTAATTGGATATTATCCTTAAGTTAATTTAAGATAAATATGCACAACCAATTTCAAGCAAGGGATTCTATACAGCTAAATTAGATGCATGAAACTAATTAAACTTAAGAGACTCATCTTGTCTCTAGTAGTCACCAAAAAATAAAAATAAATCTAATATGATAGATTCTCTAAGCAATTAGGATTTCTATCCTTGCCATGAAGTTTTTATTAAATTTAAATGAATATTTTTAAATTAATTTAAAAATAAAGTAAATAATGCTAAAAAGAAAATAAGTCTAAGATTAGGATTGATCTCACCAAGTAAAATTAGAAGCTTTCCTCCTTGCCCTATTTTTTTTTTTAGAAAAATAAATAAGAAAAGTTAGTAAGCAATATTCATAAAAAAAATCAAAAAAATCAAAACTTTTAATTTTTATGTCTCTTCGATAACAATGCCAAAAACTTGATAGAGTGTGATATTGTCATTAAAACATCATGTTTATCAATTTAATTCTGACTTCTTAAATAATTTAAAAATATATAAAAATAGTGAGTCAGGTTGAATCCATGAAGAAGACAGTATTTTAATTTTAAAATCTTTGATTTTATAAAAAAAGATTTAAAAAAGAAATTAAAGTCAAAAAATAAAATTATAAATAGAAAATAAAATTTAAATGGTGCAGAAAGATAAACTTGGTATTAAGATCTACTATTTAGATCTTAGCATCTACTTACAATAAATATAAATTTATGATTAAAAGTAAAAAACCAAAATTTAAAGAGCATAAAAAAATTTGCATTAAAATTAAAATTTAAAATTTAAATTCATAAAATTAAAAAGATAAGAAAATAAATAAAAACTAGAACAAGGATCTTGATCCTGGATCGACGTTGGCATGGAGATGGCGTAGAAGACAAGCTTCTTCTCAGCACCTTTTACCTTGAAGAACCTTCAACCAAAGCTCGGTCTCAACTCTGTACCAAAGCTTCTCCAGATCAGAGATAGCCTCTCCCGGTCATCTACAGGTCTTTAAATAGGTAGAGGGTGAACATCTAGAGGAATTCGAGCGAATGTTTGATTTAGAATTTTGAAACAAGTCAAACAAAGAACCATCTGCTATTGATACCAAATCTAGATCCCAATGGCCATTGGATGGAGATCGAATGGTCCAAATTTTTCTGAAAAATACTATTTCAACACCCAAATTGAGTTGAAGTGGATATTGGATGTTGGATCGTGCAATTAGAAGCGTATGGGCCATTAGATCATGCACAGAAAGGAGCTATAGTCTTTGAATTAAAATCGGCAACTTTGCCACCCATCGAATCTTGCTAATGGGAGCTCAGGACCGTAAAATCGTGCCAAATCACCCCCAGACTCCTTAATCAAGTTGAAAACCAACTTTGGCCATTGGATCTTGACCCGAAATGAGCGCAACCATCTGATCATGCCATTACTATGCTGGTGGACCACCTAGATCAAGCTCATTGAACACTTGAAACGATCTTCACTCAACACCCCACCCAAAATTATCAAAATGCCCCATGAGCCACATTTTTTTGCGATGGACCCATTAAGGATCCATGGTGTGGCACAAACTATTGCGGTCCACCATGGGCCACATGATTTGTGATGTCAAGATGACATTAGTTGAGGGCGCATTGGTTGGGCTTTCTGTAGCGGGCTGCAGGCTACCTAGGCCACGTTCGATCGGTCTAGGCAGGTAAGTGGGCTGGGCAAACTGGCTGGGCTGATTTTTTTATTTTATTTTCATTTTTTTGATTCTTTATTCTAAATCCATTTTATATCTGATTTGCTCTAATTTTTTTTTTTAATCAAAAAATTGAGCTCTTTTTATTGGCGATCATTTTTCTGCAAAAGATAAATAAAATATTAATTTTTAAAAATAAAAATAAATTAATTTATAAATTAATACTTTATTGATGTATTTATGGTACTTATCAGGGCTGGTCTAAAGCCCCGATGGGCTGGGCAATTACAATAGACACCTGGTAAATAGGTGGCGTACAATTGGTGGATTGCTGGTAGTCACCTGATGGACACTTGGTGGACAACTAGCAAATACTTGGTCGATAGCTAGTAGGCACCTTCTCAACACCAAATGGAGATGTCAGTGATGCATATAAGGTGGACACATAACGCTCTAGGAAATCGATAGACTATCCTATATTTTGTATTTGGTTGGGGTCATGAGAGGGAGGATGGATGGGGTTAGATGGATCAATGGCCTCCATCCATCATTTGATTCAAAAGATTATAGAAAAGATAGATGAAAAAGTAAGATTCTTCATCCATCCTAGCCCACCAATTTGCATCCTCCCAAATTGAAAGAATGCAAGGAAGAATAGATGGAGTATTGATAGATGAATTTTTGCAGTGATAAAATTATTTCTTATTAATTTTTTGATAAAATTATAATATTTTTTATTTTTTTATTTATATTATTTTTATATATTTTTATATATACTATTAAGCATTTACTATTAAATTTTATTACTAATTAATTTAATTTTAGTGCATAATTTTGATACTTATAATTAAATAACTAGAATTATTTTTTAATTTCTTTATTTTTATTTACTATTTTTAATTAATTATTTATATAATATTAATTAATTATTAAATTAAATTATAAATTAACTAATTATATAATTAATTCATTAATAATTTAATTATAAAATTATTTATTAAATTAAACTAACTTAGAATTAAATATTTATATAATTTTTATATAATTATATATTATTATAATTATAAATTTATATATTATTTACTTAGTTAGTATAAATTAGTATTGTAAGTTAATAATAGTAATTATTTTTTTAAAGAATAGTTTAGTAAAAATATTATATAAATATCATTCATCTTCTCTTTCTTTCTTCTATACCAAATAAAGGAGCGAATCACTTCTATCCATCCTTCCATATTTTATCAAATATATAAAAAGATGGATGGATCTTCCATCCATCCTCTCCCTCATCATCCTTCCTCCTCCATCCATCTCTTCTTCAATCCATCCTTCATACCAAACAGAAGGTTAATGTAGTGTATAGATTTGATGAAATTATTTATTTGCATAATTTGTTTGAAAAAATTTCTCTCATTCAATATTTAAATGTTAAATTTAAAATCTCTCTATTTAAATTCTAGTTTGTTTAATATTTCTTTGTATTTATTTTATACTATCTCTCATACATCACAGTGGTTTTTTGCTTGTAATAAACTCTTAGCATGCTTATTGATTTTTTGCTAATCATGAGCAAATACAATAGATTGAAAGGCCTAAACTCATGTTTACTCAGTATAAATGTTGAATGCAATGATGACATGTAGATGATTACCCATGAATCTATGCAGAAGATTAAAATATAAAAGATAGATGCATACCTATGCTCGTCATTGATTTACCAAGAATAATAGCAGCGGACGCTCAGACGAACATCGAAAATCAGATCCTTCTCTACCAACTTTCTCTCAACAGGTAGCTATTCGATGGGACAAGTCAGAAAATTAGTCTCATAGTATTTATAGAAAGTGGAGAGGAGACCTAGCCATATAAAATAAAATCCTAACAGGCCCATCCATCATAAGCTCATATTGGGTCAAAGCCTACATTGAGCCATCCTAACCACACCAACTCAAAATAAGGTGCACTTAGTCCAAAACAAAAAAATCATAAATAATATTGAACTTACATACATGTCTATTAACTCGAATCACATAATCAGCCCTTTTTTAATAAAATAAATAGAATAATTAATTAATGATAGTTCATAATTAAAAAATTTCTCACATTCTTCCACTTGGGCAATATTAATTAAGATTTTAGAATTTTAAAAATATTTTGCTTTTAAAAATGACTCTCGAACTGAATAATAGAAAATATAATATGCGGTCATGATTTTGAAAAATATATGATCCATAGACAGCACCTCAGAATTAACTCAGTCCAATAGTATTAATCATGCTGAATCATGGAAGTTATTGCATTCTTTATTTGATATAATACGTATCCATGATTACAAACATAACTAACACTATTGACATAAGTCTTGGTATGGTAGTGCAGCAAGAAAAAAATATGCAAAAGTGATACAAATATATGCTATTTTCATTATCAGTCCTTCAATTTCTCTTCAACATGCTTAGGTACAAAATAAGTAAGAAAAATTCTAATGGCTTCAATAACAAGCCATTTTATCTTATATACTCAATATGGTATCAATGACGAGACAACACAATATATTTAAGACTTGATACCTAGTCTCATATTCTATAAAATAGGTATATAAATAAGAGATTTTTTTAAGTGTATTAAAATAAATATGTACACATAAATAAAATAATTAAAATAAATATACAATCAATTTATCATGCCAATAATATATATCAAAAATGCATAAGATGTAAAGAATGATAATAATAAAGCAATAATAAAACACAAATACAAAGTCACTCTCACTAACAAAGTACATCAAAAAAACTCAGTATGTCCATATTTTCAACATGTCTTATAAAGCATATGGGCCTCAAATCTTTAGTCAGGAGATTAGCTAACATTGACTCCGTATCTATGTACTCAACAGTTATGTCTCATTTCTTCACAAGATTTCTTACTGTTAGGTACTTCAGCTCTAAATGTTTAGATCCATTAAAAATTTATTATTCTTCGTGAAGAATATAGTAGCACTATTATCATAATAGATTATTAGTAGTCTAGAGATAGAATCAACAATCTGAAGTCCTGCAATAAAATTTCTCAGTCAAACAACTTAAGTAGTAGCTCCATAATAGGTAATAAACTTAGCTTGCATAGTAGAAGAAGCTATCATGGTCTGTATAACACTTCTTCAGGATACTGCACCTCCAGCTAACATAAAATATATCCTAAAGTTAATTTCAAATCATCAGAATATCTAGTAAGATCTGAATCTGAATATCCTAACAATTATAGATCATCAGTTCTTTTATATACGAGCATATAGTCCTTAGTTTTTTGTAAATATCTTATTGCTCTCTTTACTACAATTCAATGTTAAAGATCTAGATCTGATAGATATCTATCAAGAACTTTTACTATGAAGGCAATGTTAGGTCTGATGTAAATCTGAGTATACATTAGACTCCCTATAGCACTAGCATAAGAAATATTCTTCATCTGATTTTTCTCAAGCTCATTCTTGGGGTACTGATTTTTATTGAACTTATCATCTTTAGCAATAGGCATATCACATGGTTTGCAATTCTACATATTAAATCGTTCAAAAATCCTGTTAATGTATATTTTCTATGACAAATCCAATAGATGACATGATCTATCCCTATGAATTTCAATACCTAAGACAAAAGCTGCCTCTCTAAGATCTTTCATATCAAAAGTTTTAGATAATATTTATTTAGTTTCATTAAGCAAACCATAATCACTATTGACAAGCAAGATATCATCAACATATAGGACAAAAATGATAAACTTGCTCCTACTGATCTTAAGATAGATGCACTGATCAATCTTATTTTCTTCAAATATAAGAAATGTTACTACTTCATCAAATTTCAAATACCATTATCTAGATGCTTGTTTTAAGCCATAGATGAATTTTTTCAATCTGCAGACTAAATGTTCTCTTTCACTTTTCTAAAAATCCTTAGATTGTTTCATATATACTTTCTTATTAAGATTATCATTCAGAAAAATAGTTTTAACGTCCATCTGATGAAGCTTTAAGTTATAATGAGCTACTAAAGACATGATGATTCTGAAGAAATCTTTTATGGATATTGAAGAAAAATTTTTAGTATAATCAATTCTTTCTCTCTGAGTAAATTCTTTAGCCATCAATCAAGTCTTGAAATGCTCAATTCTTTCTTTAGAATCCTTCTTAGTCTTGTATACCCACTTACATCCAATAGGTTTACAATGCTCAATAGACTCAATAAGCTTCCATACTTTATTATTAGCCATAGACTGCATCTCTTTCTTCATAGCATTTATCCATAAATCAGACTAAGGACTAGTCACAGTATCATGATATGACATTGGATCAACCACATGCCCAATGTTATAATCACTTTTTTAAGATAAACAAAGAAATCATCAGGAAGGGCAGGCCTCCTCTATCGAACATATCTCCTTAATGTCATCTCATTAACAGGCTGCAAAGGTTAAGGATTCATAATATGAGCGGGAGGATCAGGAACCTGAACATCCATTCTCTTAATGGGTGTAAAAATTATATTTTCATATGGTGCAGTCATAAGAATGGAGACAGTCTCAATCTGATTATTATCAATATCAATACCTCGAAAAGATTCCATATCAGTCACATCAAATTCTAGAAATTTTACATTCTGTGACTCTATAATTCTATTACATCTTCTAAGATTATAGAATCTATATTCTTTAGCATGTTTTGGATATCCAATGAAATAGTAACAACTAATTTTGGGGTCAGTCTTTTTCTCTATAGAATTATATATTCTCACTTCTGTAGGACAATCCCAAACCTGAAAATGGTTTAGACTAGATTTTCTATCAGACTAAATTTCAAAAGATATTTTGGGTATAGATTTACTAGAAATTCTATTAAAAATATACAAGATAGTTTTAATAGCCTCATTCCATAGATATTCTGATATATTTGACCTACTCATCATGCTCTTCATCATATCTTTAAGGATGTGCTTATACCTTTCTACCACACTATTCTGCTTAGAACTATCAGGCATAGTATATTGGGCTATAATCCCATAATCTTATAAGTATTTGGCAAACAGACTCATATGCTGTCTTGCTACATCATGTTTTCCATAATACTCATTTCCATTATCAGATCTCATAATTTTGATAATCTTTTTTAATTATTTTCAACTTCTATTATAAAGATTTTAAATTTTTTAATAGCATCAGACTTTTTTTAATCAAATAAAGATAACCATATCAAAAAAAATCATCAATAAATATGATAAAATATTTATTGCCATAGATTATAGAAGAATAAGGTCCACTAATATTGGTATGAATTATCTCTAGAAGATCTAAACTATGAGTTGTCCCTTTCCTTTTAGTCTTGATCAATTTATCTTTAATACAGTCAATGCAAATCTCCATGTTTCCAAAATTTAAGATAAATAAAATATCATGTTTAATCAATCTATCGATTCTTTTCTTAAATATGTGTCCTAACCGCTTATACCACAACATAGAAGATCTTTCTTTGATTCTAGAATATTTTACAATCACATTCTCAACATTTAAAGAAACATATAGGGATTATCATGAGGTAAACACAATTTATATAATCCATCACTCAAAATACTATAACCAATAATTTGAGAATTAAATATCAAATTAACTTTTTCATCATGAATATTAAAACCAAAATCGATCTTATCTAAAGAGAAAATAGAAATCAAATTTCTTCTGAAAGAAGGTACATATAAAAGATGTTTTCTAAAAAAATTTCAAAACCAGACTTTAAAGACAACTTGACAAGTTCTATGTATTCTACTTCAACTTCAAAATTATTTCTTACTTTCAGCTTGATCTCTTTCAGGCTTGATTTCCTCTTATTTATGAATTTCTACAAGAAAATGACAACATGAGTTGTGGCACTGCTATCTATCCACTAGGAATCAACATGAACATCAACTATATTTGACTCATAACAAACAAGAGTTAGGCGCTTACCTTTTTATTTTTGTTTCTTTTCTAACTAAGACTTAAATCTGTAGCATTGATTCTTATGTGATCTTTCTTTTTATAGTAAAAATATTTAACATATTTTCTAATGGCAGCTTTAGGACCTCCTATAGAATGATTCTAACTAGGATTATTACCATGTCCTTTAGCATCCTAAGATTATTTAGGAGCAACAGGTTTATTCTTTTTCTTCTTCATAAAATCTTTGCTAGAATGGGATTTTGGTTGGAAGGAAAGAATGGCAATCTCACTCTTTTTTTCTTTAGTTTCTCTTTCTCAGCAATACATTTAGTGATCAACTCATCAATACTCTAGATTTTATTCAGAGTATTCTAGATAATTTTGATCTGGAAGAATTCAGCAAGTAAGAAATTCAAAGCATGAGGCACTAGAAAGAAGTTAGGCAATTTAATTTTCAGATCCTTAAGTTTGGTTTGGAGATGAACCATTTTTAAAATATATTTTTTGATATCCCAATTTTGTCATATCTCATAATCGTCAATTTTTTTATTAGACATCCAGACTCAGCATTTTTAGATATAAAATATCTCTATCCTATAGCTTCAAATAGTTTCTTAGCACTATTGGTCTCTAACAGACCACTCAAAAGATGCTCAGAAACTGATCTCTTAATAGTAATTAAACTAAGCCTGTTAGATTTTTTCTATCTAATAAAATAATATTTCTATTTTGGTGTACTCTGATCATTAAGATCATCAGGTTTATTCTTATATAATGCCAGATCAATGTCAGCAATCTCTAAAATAAATTTCATGTCTTGTTTCCATCTTTTATAATTTGATCCAGTCAAGATGTCAACGATTATATTGTTATTGTTAACACCAAATGAAACTGTACAAATAAATAATAGAAATATAAAATATTAGATAATAGGCATATACATAAACAACATAATTATATAGTGACATAAATCATAAACAAGAATTCAAATACTATGTCATATATTCTCCTTTAGGCAGAACATGTAATATGTATAAGAGCTTTTTACACAAGACTACAAGAAGAAATATCCTAGCATTCAGAAGTCTATCTCCTTTGGACAGACAGACTTTCAAAGTCAGAGTACTCTCATGACATAATGATCCACACAGTTTTTAGTTCAAACACACAATAACCCTCTTTGGGCAAGTAATTGTATGTCACAACTAGAAAATATCTTTCTAATGATGAAAAAATTTCATGAACTAATATAAACAAACCACTTTGATGATAAATATTCATATTAATCCATAAAATTATCTATATAGAAAATTAAATATCCAAAATAATTAAGTCCATTATAAGATACTTAACAACATGCATCCCATTGATCATAATACAATAAATATCGCATTCCAAAGTTACAATAACATGTTCATATAGTTCAAAAGATATATTATACCAAAATAATATTAAATTTTTTGAATAGTATTATCATAAATAAATTTTTTAAGAAGCAAATTAAAATTTTGAAGGGGTAATATAAAACAATAACCTTCAACAGGAGCTTAACTGTAAAATAGAGATTTTATACAATAAATTATATTATAGGGCCTAAAATATAATTTTGTTAGATCAAAAATAAATTTTTATAATTATAGGGACTAAATTATAATTTTTAATCCAAAAATCCATTAAGGGGGGTCTTCATCACCCTCACCATGGGTTCTCAATTTTTTTTTTTTTTGGGTTTTGGGTAGTAGAGAGGAGGGCTCATCGGTGCCTCCTCTTTGCCTCAAATTCCACCTGATGACAGTCGAGTAAGCAACAACTGGTGGACTACCACCGTTAGTCTTCGCCAGCCACCACACGTGAGAGGTGGAAGAAGGGTGCAGCGGCTTGAGCCGCCACCCCATGAGTTCCTTTTTCTTAATTTGGGCCGACGATCGGTGGGAGGGCGACCACCATCCTCACTCTGGCCATGCCGATCGGTTGCGGGCGCCGATCCACCATCCTTGGGGGAGGAGGAGCGCATGGCATGGGGGGAGTCGATGACCTTCTCCTTCCCTTTCTTCTTGTTCCTTTTTTTTGTGTTTTTGGTTGAAGTCAGGGAGGAAAAGCCTGGTGGCCGGCACCCTTGGTCCTGCCACACCGACGAGAAGAAGGGTCGGTGGCTGTCGACCTTGGTCTTAGCACACCAGCGAGAAGAAAGAAGAGAAGAGCAGTAGGGTCTAGTCTAAAATAATTTTTTTTTAATTATGATTGGATCCTTAGATCCGCAAGAAAATCAATGTCCCCTTAATGCTGGCGTGTACCAATCGCTTTCGAACATTATCCGACCAGAGAGAGATCCGGCCGGCAAGGAGAAATAGAGAAGGAGAAGGGCATGGGAAGATCTGTGCCTTATTTTCTAAGTTTTTTTTATTATTCTAATCCTCTACAAATTCAAGCTCTGATACCACGTGTAGACGATAATCCATGAATCTATGCAGAAGATTAGAATACAAAAGACATATGCGTACTTGTGTTCACCATTACCAAGAACAGTAGTAGCGGATGCTTAGATGAACACCGAGAATCAAATCCTTTTTTATCAGTTTTTTTTCAATAGACGGCTATTCGATGGGACAAGTTAGAGAACTAATCTCATGATATTTATAGAAAATGAAGAAGAGATCTAGTCATATAAAATAAAATTCTAACATGTCCATCCATCATGGGCTCATATCGGGCCAAAGTCTATACTAAGCCATCTTAACCACACCAACTCAAAATAAGATGCATCTAATCCAAAACAAAAGAATCATAAATAATATTGGACTTACATGCATGTCTATCAACCTGGCTCACATAATCAGCCTATTTTTAATAAAATAAATAAAATAATTAATTAATAATAGCTCATAATTAAGAAAATTCTCACATGATATGGATTGGATGGCTATAGTTGTTAGTCATGCCTCAAGAACATTACAGCATTCTTCCTAAAAAGTGCCTACAAAAGTTAAAACAAAAACATTTCCACTAGGGCTAGCTATATGTGATGCATGGCAACGTCTTCCTTCAGGACATGACTAATTCAACATAGATTGATAGAGTACTTTCTTGCATCATCCTCCAAATATGAATACCAACATGGCTCACTCAAAACATAGATTGATAGTTGGGGGTTTTGGTTATTGGGAGTGGTGGGGGGTGTGCGGGGTGGGGAGGTGTTGCTTGTGGGATGGGGTGGTTGTGGGGTTCAATAGTGTGAATCTAAGTATCTAATCAAGCTTTATAAACCCAAATCCAAATCTAATAGTGAAGCGACATGTATGTAGAAGCTTTAAGTATTTCTATCAAGGGTGAAAAAGTGACATTAAACCAACCATCTGCGGAAAACCAGCTAGCAAATCAAAGTATTATTCATCATGAACTCGAACCTCCCTCTTGTGAAGCAGTGCAATATCATCCAAGAATTTGTGTATATATTGTCCAATTGAATGTGTGTGCTAGTATTGTATGTATGTATGTTCTAAGAGTCGAAAACCTAAATATTGCCATAATCATCCCTCAATAAGAGTCCTAGTAAAGCACAAGATCGGAAAAAACTATCCAACACAATCTACACAATGCAATATTTATCCTATATTATTAAATGAAAGAAGCATACTTCAAATTAGATTCCATCTATCAAGTTCTCCAATCAGAATATCCTATAGAAAGTGTAATTTAGAATTATAAATTTAATCCATGTGCACTAAGATTGGCAAGTAATGATCCAACCCATCAGCCACTATAAATGGATTTGGATTTAGGTTAAAAAATTTAGATCATAAATAGATCGTGTCTTATCTAGTTTATCAAACAGGATAAGTTTCGGTTCCAAGATGATGACCAATTTAATCTATTTATTTTTTGTCTATTTAGTCTAGATGATAGAGCTGGTGCTTGTGCTAGAACCTAGATTTTCTTGATCTGAACCTATGTAGCCCTATGCCCTTATGCTTAAGGTAGAATTTGGCTTCTAGAAAGTTCTCAACTTCTGGAGATCAAGGGTTCGGGCTGGGAAGAGCGTTATTCAACTATTCCCAGCTTCTCTCACTCTGCGGCTCCATCCATCCCTCCTGGCCTAGAAATGTTTGTTCCCCAATCCTTTTCATTCTAATAACCTCTACGTCGCGTCCCTCCTCGTTCTCTAACTCGCGTCTTTCCTCATTCTCTGACCCCATACCCAAACTCTGGAGTCCAAATACAATTCACTTCATTACCATCTCTCTCTCTCTCTTTCTCTCCCACTTGGCCTCGAAATACAAGCCACATCATAGCCTTGAAATGGCTAAAGCTTCATACGGTGATGGTGGATGGCGAACCAGAGTTGCGTCCTCTTCAAGATCCTAGGGGGGCAATACCAATAATGGAGACTGGGATGTGAGCTCTACGATCACATTAGAGCCAACCTTCCTCACCATAGTGCTCCCTCTTAAGAACATCAAGCGACTCACCTATATTGATACGAGGAGGAGAATTATAGTTCTATGCTGAAGCAGACAACGAGGCATTCAAATATCCTTGTTGGATACTCTATGATAATAGAGTCTTTCATCGACGAGTCCCAGCTCTCCTTTGATCATCAACTTGTTTATTTCTATGTTTTTGTCTTTGGGATTTCCATTTGGGGTTTTCGGCTTGAATTTTGATTGAATTGGATGAAGCTGTTTTCTTGTGATTATATTAGTGTTATTTTTATATTTTTGTATTCATGAGTCTTGATTGAGAATTGAGTACATGATTCATTTGGCTTGGCCTGTACATGCTTCTTATGGCGATGCTTCTCCAATTCTTATGATTATATTTATGATGTTACATTTATTCCTTTGATGATTACCCTCAAACCCTCTCTCACCAACAATGATGATTTAAATTATGTTTTGTATTAGATATAACAAGAGCTCTAATTGCGAAGCATGTGTTAGATATTTAACTATAATAAAACATTAAATAGGTCACCTTATGTTAAGTGACCTGTTTTTTCTTCGATATAACATGTCCATGTCTCAAATCCTGATACGTTTAATAAATATATCAGATTTAGAATCGAACTTTCCTAACTTAACTCACATCTGATCCGGTCCGTAAACGATCCGACTTGATACAATTGCCACCCTTGATGTGCACTTCTATTGTTTTTGCACCCTATCTCTCGTCTATATCTGGTAAATATCCTAAACCATTTGGATCCTATTTAAAAAACTAACTTTATTCATTCTCATTCATATCTCCAACCCATTCCATTGGACTCTATTTAGTTATGCGAATGTTCTGTCTGATTCATTGGTTTTATGCCTGTTATCTCCGATCTCTTAGAATTCTTTTTTATTAATTTATTCTTTTTCTTAATGTCTAGTTGCTGGCTCTAAGACTAGTCTGGAATCCAAGCCCAGGACCGTTTTAGGCCTTAAAGCCAGCCAAGTTACAAGCATTATAATTTTGGGCTTGGAAGACACTCCGTGCACCGCATGCAGTGATTGTCACACGCACAGGATCGAAAGAAAAAAAATTTTAGGATGCCATACTCCAGTTCTGCACATGCATCAATCATCATGTACGGTGCAACTTATTCTGCATCGCGTGCGGTGCAATAAGAATTTTCTTTGAGATTAGCTGCAGGCTTGAATTGCGGGCTTAAATTCCAAATAAACAAATTAAAAACCATCCAATTTAAGCCCAGTCCAACCTGAAAAGATTAGCTAGGTTCACAATAAGCACGGACTTCCTAATATCCGAAAGAAATGGATATTTAAATCCTAGTCAAATCTGATTATAGGTTCTATTGGAACCAATTCAAGCCATTTATACCTTTTGTCTACCCGTGTTAAGTGCCCAGAGGCTACGACTAAGTGCATCGAGACTGATACAAAAACTTTTCTTCATTTGCCTTTCTTTTTGTGGTAGTTGAAACTATACAACCTTCTCACATGCCGGATCCAAGAAGTTAATCATTCTCTCGATGATACGACTGAAAGCGGATCTGATTGGAATTTAAACATTAATATATTTATATTTATATTTATTTTATTTAATAAATATAAATATAAATATAGATATTGGTTGAATATAATAATTTATATTTATATTTATTTTAAATAGATATATATATAAATGATATACTAAAAATATAAATATAAATATAACTATAAATTCAATCATTAAACTTTATGGCCATAGAATAAAAAGTATTACTAAGTAGATGATGAATACATTAATAGTATTAATATGATTATATATTTTTTTAAAAATTTTATGAGTGATATATAAATTAAATGTGGTAACAAATATAATGAGATATTCGAATATGGATCGGTGGTTGTCCATCCATATCTTCTTTTTTTTTTTATGAATATGAATATGAATATAGATATTGATCAAATATTCAAATTTTTATTCATATCTAGATGTATTCGGACATGAGATGGATCCAAACAGAATACCTAATTCACTTTTATCTCTACTTAACAAGCAACAGTTAGATAAGTCCGACGAAAAAGAGTTACTCATCCGACGTGAGACTTTACTGTGTATGTCTTCATTGTACATTGGCAGTTTAGAGCTGATCACGGCAGAGTTTGAACATAAAAAATGTCAAATTTTAGATAGATCCATCCAAAATCCAACTAAAAATTGAATATAGCATGAGCTCAATCCACGATCAGTTTTAATTGACACCATGTAAGTTGCACAGGATCCTAAAAAGGTGACATTTTAACTTTGAGTGATTTTTTTTGAGTGGGGTTTCAAAGTTGATCGTTTCTTTAAACGGTGAAGCTTGATAAATGTGATGGTTGGTGGGCCAATATGTTCATTATAACACTGCATGAAAGACAAGTTCACGTTCCTTGTAGGGCACAAGCAATCAGTTTCATTGATTAGTCTCAGTTCAGTGGAGCATCGATCACTCCACATGCATTGTGTCGCTCGTTATGTACGTAATGCTTTTAGTAGAGATTATTTTCTCAGTCAATCACATAAACAACATTTTCCTCAGAAAAATGACATAAACAACATCCAATTACAACCAACTACATATGAATTAATAATAAAAGTAAGTTATATTCGAATATAATTTGTTTTGGATATTAATAGAACAAAAGAAGCTTTTATAAAAATTGATAGTGAAACTAAGGTTTTGTTTTTACATATTCATCCCTGCTATTTTTTGTAGTTTGCAAATAAGTAATCATCTTTCTCATATTGCATAAGCAGCACTTCTTTTTTTGAGAGAGCCATGATCCTTTTTTATGCATAATTCACAATTGTAAAGCATGGCATTAGGTGGGTGACACATCACCTATTTTAAAAATTAATGGCTGTTATCCATTTATCAGCTACTATTAGAAATATGGGCTTTACTAATGAAATTTTCTGATGGATATGATCGGTCAAAAATTTCTAACGGATCACTAACTGATTGCCGTTAAAAAAAAATAAAATAAAATTGATATATCTCAAAATCTCTAATAAATTTATGATAAATTATTTATCAAAAATAATATCATCAAAAAATCCATCCAAAATATTTTTTAACAAAATTTTAAAAAATATATAAAAAATAACTGTGATCAGCTTAGTAACAAATTATTTGTCAGTAATATTTTTGACAAAAATTTTTGTTAGAAGGATATTTTTAATATTTTTTTTAAATTATTAAAATAGTTATTCTGATGGAAATACGATCAAAAATATTTTAACAAATAGAAATAAATTTTATGATAAATAATTTATCAAAAATTAAAAAAATAATTAATTTATAATAGGTGGATGAAAGGATTTGAACTACAAATCCTCAAACATCCCATCCACTACCTTAGTACTAAAGTCTAACTAAGCTTTATTTATTTTATTATTGATAAAATATTTATATCATTCAAACCCTTACATATAAATCTAACTCAAAATCCTTATCCAACTAAGCTTTTTTGTTTGGCCGCCGCATTGAGTGGAGGGTTGGGACCTAGGGTTCATCGTTGAAGGTGAAGGACAGTATTGTTGAAGGTGAAGGGTAGTCTCCATTGCCGCTCTTCGGTTAAGAAGCATGAGATTGCCAATTTATTAACCTAGGCTTGAGTCTAACCTAAACTTATTTGGACCAGCCTTAAAAGAATGTAGAATAAGAAATTGAAAGAGAAAAATTTGCACTAGCCAATAAGGAGCGAGATGGGGTACCATCAACAGTGAGCTCGTTGAAGCGCTTCTCGATGGTGAACTAGTCGATGGCCCCATCGATCATGAAAAGTAATAGTAGCTACTTTAGCTCCTACAACATCCATCGGATTTGGGATGACGCGCTCCATGACATTGATGAGCCAACAATCTAATGAAATCAGACTACTTCTTTAGCTTTCGAGCGAACAGCTTCACCAAGTCTAGTGATCCTCCTAGATCATTAATCCATATATAGTGGCTAAAATGAGGATCATTAATCTATTTGAAATATACTTAATCTATTTCTTTCGTATTTAAGTTGACCCATTTAACATGTTTAAATTGATTTAAAATATATTTAATATATTAATCAATGTATCCTAACTTGATCTATTTAATAAATGAATTATATAGATCATATCAGATTATCTATTTAATGAATAGATTATTGAATTCAAATTAAAATTTTTATTTTATTAATATGAATAGATTAGATTAGGATTGATGAATTATTGATGCAATCTATATCTAATTTGATTTAATCTAATTATCAATTCTATCCCAGCAGCAGTTCAAGATGGGTTGGACTTTAAATCTAAAATTTTGTTTACGATCTAGCCAATCCAGCCAATTTGCCGATCGCCAATCTATCGATAATATTCGATTGAGGCTTTCGAGGATGAGAAAAAAAAAAAAAAAAAAGGGACGACACAAAATCCCATCCATCGTGTAAGCTTCCCTATTTGGCCGCTCCAAGCCTCCCACCTGGTTGGGCTGAGGATGGAAAAAATAGTGGAAAATTAGGGGAAACGCAGTAAAAATCAACGAAAACAAAGGATAGACAGAACAAATTCGAGGGTAAGACCTTTCCCCAATAGATGATCATTTTATTTTCTTTTCGCTTCTTTTCATTTTATTATCTTTTTCGTGGAAAAGGAGAGCACTTGAGAGAGATTAGAGGGTTTCTTAGGTTCTGATTGGGTATTTTTCTCAAGTATATGGGATGTTGCGCGGTGTGAGTTGGTTCCTTTGGTTCGAGAACAGGCATGATATTCTTCTTTAGCTACAAAGTTTTCAATTTACGGGGCTTTGTTCTCATGATAACGATGTAGGGGACGAAGATCGCCAGTGGGCGTCATTTTCGGTGGAGGCATGGTAGAGACGGATGCTCCTAGTAACTCCTCTATCTTTCTCTCTACACCATCTAATCCCAACTTAGAAAGCTGCCCATTCGCCACCTCCATCTATTCCCCATCGCAGGTCAGCCCCAACACGGCGCTCCTCCAAGCCGGCCCCAACTTTCGCCATCATTCATTGTGGCTTCCCGCTCCGAGGTTGGACACGATGCTAGAACGACCGCAATTCTGAGGTCTTTGTCAGCGACGTGAAGGTGAGGTGATGGAACAGAGGTAGCAAATTCTGGATCCATGGCTCCTGTTGGTTTGCTTTCTTCGTAACCTTCTCATCCATTACGTGTTTGAATTTTTTTCTCTGAGAAAACGGAAACTGCAATATGTTGTATTTAGCTGTCCTTTCAAAGAAAAGGAAGCCACATAATGTTGCCACTCTTCAATATTGGTTGCTAGTTTGGAATATTTACTCCTACCAATCATATTGTACTGTTCTTCTGTATCCAGGAATTATTGTTTGTCTTTTCACTGTATTGCTGTGCTCAATTTTTGCTCACACTCAACTGCTTCCTCACCTCAGGTTCTCACACTACATATCATCAGCTACTACTGTTGGTTGCTGGGTCGCTGCTGTTATTCATCATCATACAAGGTACCCTGCAAGAAACTCTTCTATTAACAGGATATTTAACTTCAACATCTATCTTGAAGGACCTCAGCTATCAAAGACATTTTACAGGCATGCTTTCTATCTCAGCTATCAAAGACTTTGCTCTGTTCCTCACATATTATATTCCACTCACTAGTCTCCGACCCTGGTTTCTCTGGAGCATCAACCTTTTATGCTTACAGGCCCCGCTGCTTCATATACAGTTGCCCGTCTTATGTTTCATACACATTCTGTTCTTTGACAGCCTCATTACAGGTTCACAGGACAACATACTTGGATTTTTGGCATTGTACATCTTTGTTTTCGATTCTTCCTTGTACACTCTATTGTAATAGTGTTTTGCTTTACCTTTTTGTTCGTGTAATTTCTATAGTTGCTTCTTTTGATTTCTTCCCATATCGGGGGTTGTATATGATGTTACTTACACTCCTTTTCTTTTAATATAGCTTTGGCTCTGTTTCTTACCATTACAAAAAAAAAAGGAAGGGAAAAATAAAACCTTATATTTACCCTTCGCGTTCATCCATAATTTTTTCACTGATATCTTGTTTATATCTGTTCACTAATATTTTTTCACTTATATTTATCTGAGAAAATCAAATTTATATCTTTTTTTTGTGCTAGGAGATATGTGACATCTGTTCTAGGTCTAACCCTATGTTGTCTTTTTCTTCCTGGATTGATCTGATATGTTGAAGTTATGCACATCACCTGAATTAGGTCTCTTACAATTTGCCTGAGGAATTAAATGAACTGTTTGGAGAAAGCTAAGGCACTGTAATCTTGTATGTCTTTCTCCTCTCCTCCTTCCCTTACATTTTGCGCACAATTAGTTTAATGTCGGTAACAAGTTAAATTCCAGGTGCTTCCATTTTAGGGGTGGTAGAGCCTCTAGATCATGTCCCTCTATGGGGATTCTAGCAAGCAATGAATAAGCTTGGTTTGGTGGTGGAAACTGAGATTGAAAGTTGTAGATTATTCAGGAAAAACCAAAAACATCCCATCTCTAACCAATGCTCTTCTTTTGATATATAAATCTTGCAATTTGAGGAGTTGCTCAACAAATGGGTGGAGGAGTGCTTCGTTGACTTTTTCCCGAGGAGTTTATATATATATATTATTACTAAAATTAACAGTTAAAGGAGATTTTGTTATTTTTTTTTATAGTGCATGCATATTAAATATAATTGTTTGTACATGTTTAGGGCTTATATTACTTGCATATTTATTATTTTTAATTTTTAATTGACCAGCATTATTTGCTATAATTTTGTATTGTACAAATTAATTAAAGATTCCCTCAAAAGTTGTATTGGTGCATGCTCAACCTTAATAAAATTTATTAAGTCCACTAATTTAAAAAAAAAACAACTAATAAAGTTTCTTTAAATACCAGTTTTTCTCTCTGAACCTTACTTGGACCAAATGGGTACTCTTAGTGATGAAACTTTTAGTCTTAAACCCGACAAGTTTGATGGAACCAACTTTAGGAGGTGGCAAAGCCAAATAAAATTTTGACTAATCACTTTGGGGCTCTAGTCAATTATTGACCAATCCTCTACCTCCTCTAGTTCAACCTCCCCTACCATCCCTGAAGAAGATTATCTTTATAAAGGTAGAATTCTAAGTGCTCTTAGTGATTCACTCTATGATGTTTATTTATCTGCAAAGAGTGCAAAAAAATTATGGGATAATCTAGAGTCTGAATATGGCCTGGATGATGCTGCTGTTGAGCGGTTCAACATCGCATCATTTCTTAGATATATTATGGTAGATGATAAATCTATAAATGATCAAGTCGACCAATTCCAAGAATGCCTTAGGAAGCTTCAAACTAATGAAATCGTTCTCTCTGAAGAATTTAAGGTTTCGAGTCTTCTTGATAAGTTGCTATCTTCTTGGGAAAGCTTTGCCAAAAGTCAGCTTCATAAGTAAGAAGAGCTAACTCTAACTCAATTTCTCAATTCAATTAGGATAGAAGACCAACATAGATCCAAAACCCAGCAAACCAGAATCCCAGATGCTCAAGCTAACCTGACTCTTACTGAATCCAAATTAAAATCTAATTTTCAAACAAACCAATAACACTAGTCAAACTATCATAATAGATCCTACTCAAATAAGTTCAAGCCTAAGGATAAAAACTTTAAGGCCAATAACTCTAGATCCATCAAGCTTACCCAAGGTCCAAGTAGTAAGTTCTGCTTTATGTGCGGAAGGACCAATCATCTGGTAAGAGATTGTTATCACCGGAAGAAGGAGCACTTTCATAAGTCTTCTAATTTCTCGGGATCTCAAGCACATGTAGTTGAAGGTCTAGAAGATACCACCTTTAGATTAGTAAGCTTTAATCTCGAGGTTAATGTTACTTCCTCTAATCTTGATTGGTGGTTGGATTCAAGAGCTAATGTTCACATTTATTTTGACTGCTCCTGGTTCACTACTTTTCAGAACTCAAGCGAAGGAGGTGTAATCCTTGAGAATAATACAACTGCCAGGATCAAGGGACTAGGATGAATCAATTTAAAGATGACTTCTAAAAAAGTTCTTGTCCCGACGGATGTATTATATATTCTAGACCTTAGGAAGAATCTTGTTAGTGGGTCTCAGCTGGTTCAGAGGGGACATAAAATTGTTCTTGATTGTAATAAAGTTATGATAACTAAGAATAATGCTTTCATAGGAAGAGGATATATATGTGAAGGCCTATTCAAGTTGAATGTAATAAATTATCTTATTAATAAAGCTGAGAATCAAGTTTATTTTGTGAATAAATCTAATCAAAATTTATGGCATGATAGATTGGTTCATATATACTTAAGAAATTAAATATATGATGGATTTAAAGCTAATTCCCAAATCAAATGTAAACACATCTAAGTATGAAATATATGTTGAATCTAAACAACCAAAAAAATTATTTAAATCAATTAAAAGAAATTCTTCCATCTTAGAGTTGATACATAGTGATGTATGTGACACTATTAAAACTTCAATCCGTGGTGGCACTAGGTGTATAATAATCTTTATAGATAATTTTTCTAGATACTGTTATTGTTATCTAATTAAATCTAAGGATGAAACCTTCAATACAAAATTTATAAAAGTGAAGTAGAAAATTAATAAGAAAAAAAATTAAAATTCTTAGGTCTGATAGAGGAGGAGAATATACTTCAAATAATTTTTCTATTATGTCAAGAACATAAAATAATTCATGAAGTAACTGCTCCTTACTCTCCACAGTCCAATGGTGTGGCGGAGCATAAAAATCGTATCTTTTTGGATATGGTTAATATTATGCTGATTAGTTCTGGCCTATTTGAAAACTTGTGGGAGGAAGCTTTTCTATCTTCTTGCTTCATCCTAAATAGAATTTCTGTTAAGGATGGTGGTAAGATCTCTTATGAATTTTGGAAAGGTAGAGCTCCTAATTTGAATTTTCTTAAAGTGTGGGAGTGTCTAGCTAAAGTGAATATTTCTAAACCCAAAAAAAGAAAGTTAGGATTTAAAACTATAGATACTGTATTTATAGGTTATGCCCAAAATAGTAATGCCTATAGGTTCTTAGTAATTAAATCAGATATTAGTAATATAAGTAATAGCTAGTGATGCTTTTTTCTTTGAGAATATTTTTTCTTTTAAGTCAAGAATTTCTAGATGCTTAGAATGTGAACTTTTTTCTAGATCTACGAAACTAGAATTTGAAACTAAAATTGAATTAAGAAGTAAAAGGAACATAATTGAAAAGAATTTTGGAGAAAATTTTTTTACATATCTTGTAGAGGGTGATCCTTTCACATACGATGAAGCTATGTCATCATCAGACTCATTATATTGAAAGAAAGCTATAAATAGTGAAATTCAATCAATACTACAAAATAAAACTTGGGCTTTATCAGATTTACCTCCAGAAAATAAAGCAATAGAAATTAAATGAATTTTCAAAAATAAATTAAGACTAGATGGAATGGTAGAAAGATATAAAGCTAGGTTAGTAGCTAAGAAATACACTCAAAAGAAAGACAGATTATTTTGATACCTATTCTCCTATAGCTAGAATAATCTTAGTAGCATTAGCATCAATTCATAAATTAATGATTCATTAAATAAATATAAAAATTATATTCTTAAATAAAATATTAGAAGAAGAAATCTATATAAACCAACCTTAAGGTTTTATAGGCAGTGGACAAGAACATAAGGTATGTAAACTAATTAAATCATTTTATAGATTAAAAAAAGTTTTTAGACAATGGTATATTAAATTTGATGAAATTATCCTAGATAATAACTTTTGGATTAATAAACATGATAAATGTATATATTATAAAAGAAATAACTTAGATTTTATTATCTTATGCCTATATGTAGATGATATTCTATTATTTAGAATATCACTAAAAATAATAGAAGAAACTAAAGATTATTTATCAAATAATTTTGATATGAAAGATTTAGAAGAAGCTGATATAATCTTAGGTTAGCTGTTCCTCCTGTGCTGCTATAAACACCTCCACACTATCTGTAATCACTGAGCCCTCCATTTTGTATAGGTTGTTGCTCAGTCTTCTTCTTTTCATCACCATCAATGCACTCTTGGAAATTCTTAAACACCCGCTGCCTAGCTGACAACTGAAAGCATATCCCTATCCTTCCAAGTAATCCAGACATATCAAGTTCTTCTTCAGTTTTAGCACATGCTTCATATTCATGAGTGTCCGTATGACTCCATCATACATCCTCACTCTGACTGTACGAACACTAGCAACTTTACATAGGTGATCATCTTCAAGACTTACACTCCCTCCATCGGATCTTTTATAAGATGAGAACCACTTTCGATATGCAGTGTAATGATAGAAACATGTTAAATCTAGTGTCCAGTGGTTATCCAACTCTGTTACTTTGTCTGATACTATCAGTATATCTTCTTCACTATCTTCAAATGATAGAGCACCACTTCCACTGGTCGATCTATCCTTAGAAGCGCTCTTTTCCTTTTCATTTTTCAAAAGTGGATAATTTTTTCTAATATGATCAGGTTGATGACACTTGTAATATTTTTAAGCCTTCTGATTTTCTCGAGACTTTGATCTATCCTTGGATTTGTCTCAAGTCCTCTCTTTAGGCCTTCCTTGCCTCTCATTTATAGAAAGCATATCTGAATTAGGATTTCCTCTAACTAGCCTCTCTCGCTGCTTGTTAGACCTGAGAACTCCAATAATTTTTTCGAAGTTTAATATCTTCTTTCTATACACCAGAGTAGTAATGAGACTATCATATGCTGCTAGCAGCAAACACAACAATAGGAGAGCTCTATCCACCTCATCAATCTTCACATTAAGGCTCATAACATCCCAGCAAACTTGATTGAACTTCTAAATGTGAAAAATTAGGTGATGCGGGATAGCCTAAAAAAAAGAAAAGACCAAGCTTTCTTTCATTCGTTAACAACAAATCACGTTCGGCCATAGCACATTATTCCCAGGACAGATGGTATAGTTGCCTATACTCTGCTCAGGAGGCGTGATTGATTGATACGGGACCAAAGCACGATCAATCTAAATGATGCTGATGAATACCATTTTAGAAATCGGTAAATAACTAGCAATAATAAAGTAAATAGACATATAGCAGAAATTAAATATGCTTATGAATAATTATAAAAAAGAAAAATATAAATGAAATGAATGATAGTAAGAAATTAAGTCTGTAAGAAAATCCAAAAAAGGATAAGAAGAATCCAGATTATGGTAGTTAAGAAACTATCTTAATTATGACTCTTAATCTTTTAACCAAGAAAATCTATCGATAAAGAACTGGATCTTTACCAACATCGGATCTGAAAAAAATAAGTAAAAATCAAAGATCAGTTGAGAAGGAATGAAGGTCCTTGTCAATGTTTGATCTGTAGAATAATAGATCACTTTTTTTCTCTCTCTCTGCATGATAGATGAAAATCTTGGAGAAGACAGATCTTCTTTTGGTGGAATAGGCTTGTGTAGGTAGATGGTGAAGATGAATCGGGATCGTAGGAACATTGAATCTCAAGAAAATGAAGATTAAAGAGATAGAAAAAGATGGGCCTCACACTCTCCCCTCGTGGGACGATTTTGGATCTCACACCCTCTCCCTCTCGGAGCGACCAACACAAGTATTTGTGGGAATGGTAAAGTGATTCATTCATTCATTATCTCATTCATGAAAGATACATGGGTTTATATAGGATCCTAGGGATCTTATTTCTTTAGGAATCTTATTCCCTTTACATGAAAAAAAATCAACCATCCCAACAAAATAGTAAAACATTATGTATGGTTTCCAAATATAATAATATATCATATCTATCTTTTATGGAATCATAGGGAAGAAATCAGTCTTTTAACAAAATAAGTAAGAAATCAAGAACTCTTAAGGAATCCTAGGAAAGAAAAGAAACTCCATGTGGGTGCTTGATGCCTGGCACAACTTGGCATGAGGATTCTTGGATATGGCACATGCTGGTGTGTGTATTTTCTCCCTGGGCGTGTGGAGGGTGGTGGCTCCAAAGATGACGTAGACTAAGTTTGCTTCTTTATGATGGTCTCTTTTCAGATAAGGCTCCATTCAAAATAAATCCAAGTATGGTCCTATGACTCTAAAACTAAATGCATCAAAAGAACTAATTGATTAAATCAAAAGGACTGGAACAAAATAACTGAAGTAGAGTTATTCTGATATGGCTTCTTCAATCCAAATTGATTCTAAATTATGTTGCCGACTTCTAGTGGCTCTGGTGTCCGCACCAATTCTCTCGACGTGGGAAGAACTCGATCCTGTCGAGTGGGGGTCGATTCTGCTATGGTGATGCTCAAACAAATCAGGATCAATACGCTGCAACTCTTCTCAAGTGATTCAGGTATCCTCAGACTCCGGTCAACCTCGCCATCTAACTAAGTACCGTTGATAGTCTTGACTCCGGATGGAGATGATCTGCTCATCTAAAATTCTCTCAATCTGATCATACTTTGATATTTTGACTGGTGGACACTCAGGAATAGGCTCTCTCTTAAAAGTTGGTTCAGACTCAAATGGCTCATTAGGTATCCAAGTTGGCTCTTTATAGGCGATGAGATCTGCAACGTTAAAAGTAGAGCTAATCCCAAAATCAGAAGGTAAGTCCACAACATACGTATTTAGTCTGATCTTCTTTAAAATCTTAAATGGACCTGCTCCTCAAGCATGTAACTTCTTGACGATTTTTGATGGGAATCGTTGAGGTCTCATTCGAACCATCATATAGTCTCCTTCCGCAAACTCTAGGGCACGTCAATGAGAATCCGTATTCTGTTTATAAACTTATTATTAATACTAATTTTTTTACTAATCTCTTTATGTAAACTCTTGACATTCTATACAAATGACTCTGCAGATTCGAAAATTCTAGCATGCATGAGCAGTGGTATAAGATCTATTAGTTTTCTAGATTGATATCCATGAACTACTTCAAAAGGACTCATGCCAATGAACCTATTAACAGAGCTATTATATGCAAATTCAGCTCGGAATAATTAAAGATCCCAGTTACCCATATGTTTTTCAATCAAACAACGCAATAAATTTTCAAGACTCCTATTAACCACTTCAGTTTGATCATCTGTTTGTGGATGAAAGGTAGAAGAAAATTTTAATTTTATGCCTAGAAAGTGCTATGGGATTTTCCAAAAGTAGCTCATGAATCTAACATCCCTATTAGACATAATGGTTTTGGGTAATCCATGCAATTTAACAATCTCATCAAAGTATATTCTTGCAACTTTCGAAGCATCTGATGTTTGGCAATAGGACAAAAAATGGGCCATTTTTGAAAATCTATCTACAACCACTAGAACTGAATCATGCTTCCTAACTGTCTTAGGTAAGCCTAAAATAAAATTCATGCTAACGTCTTGCCAAGGACAGTCTGGTATAGGTAAGGGTGTGTATAGGCCTGTGTTCTGTTTTCTTTGCTTGGCCATGGCACATGTTCTATATTGGACAATAATTCGAGCGACATCTCTTTTCAGGCTTGGCCAAAAGAACTAAACTTCGTCCAACTCTATGGTTTTATTCCTGTCAAAGTGTCCAGCTAATCCTCCGCATGTAGTTCTCAAACTAGAAAATCTCTTAAAGATGTATGAGGAACATACAGTCTAGCTCCTCTAAATAAGTAACCATCCTGAAGGGTATATTCACTGTATTCTGTAGATGGTCTTTTTCATAAAATGGTAAGTATGCTGCCAAAATCTGGACACTCCTCATAATCTTCTTTAATCTTATCAAAATCAATAACGTCTACATTAACGGTGGACAACAAAGTATGACGACGACTTAGGACATCAGCAGCGTGATTCTCTACACCCGCACGGTGTTTCAAAATAAAAGTATAGGCTTGCAAAAACTCGACCCATCTATCATGTCTATGATTTAATTTTTTTTGAAAATTTAGAAATCGAAGGACTTCATGATCTGAGTATAAAATAAATTCTTGCGGTGGTAGATAATATCTCCAGTATCTTAGGATTTAGACTACTACATAAAATTTCTTATCGTAGGTATAATACTTTAGTTTAGAATCGTTAAGTTTCTTGCTAAAATATGCTACCGGATGACCTTCTTGACTAAGGACACCATCAATCCCAACTCCTGATGCATCGCATGCTACTTCAAAAATCTTGAAAAAATTAGGTAAACGTAGGACTGGGGCATGGGTCATTTTGTCCTTAATATTTAGGAAGGCTCTATTGGTTGCCCTAGTCCATTTAAAATCTTTCTTTCTAATACAATCAATGATGGAAGTGGCTATGGTGCTAAACCCTTTTATGAATCTACGATAAAAGATTGTTAATCCATAAAAACTTCGCACATCATACACACTCTTGGGTATCGGCCACTCAACTATTACTTTAATCTTTTTGGGATCGACAGACACACTATCGAAGGTAACAATAAAACCTAAGAAGTTGACACGGTCCATCATAAAAACACATTTCTTAGGATTGGCATACAGACTTTTTATTCTAAGGACTTGGCAGACTTTTCGAAGATGATCTAGATGGTCCTCCCTAATTCGACTATAGATCAAAATGTCATCAAAGTACATGACTACAAATACTCGTATAAACGGTCATAGTACTTGGGTCATCAATCTCATGAAAGTATTAGGGGCATTAGATAATGCAAATGGCATCACCATCCACTCATATAAATCATCTTTCGTCTTAAAAGCAATTTTTCACTCATCTTTTGATCTAATCCGTACTTGATGGTAACCACTCTTGAGATCAATCTTAGAGAAAATTGTGGCTTCGACCATCATATCTAGCATGCCATCTAACCTAGAAATGAAAAAATGGTACTTAATGATGATCTTATTAATGATCCGACTATCTATGCACATCCTCCATATTCCATTCTTCTTTCGAGTTAATAGTGCAGGAACTGCACAAGAATTTAAACTCTCTCTCATGAATTCTTTTTTCATTAGCTCTCCAACTTGCCTTTGTAGCTCAGCATGCTCAGTAGGGTTCAACTTATAATGGAGCAAATTGGGTAGGGTAGATCCAAGTACCAAATCAATGGCATGCTGAATGTTTTTCATAGATGGTAAGTGATCTGAGAGATCCTCAGAAAAGACATCATAAAATTCACTAAGAAAGCTGACTACTTTCTTGAGATGATCTATCTTAGGGTCCTCACAAACTTCTCTCGTAGTAAGCATCCAAACTGGTGATCCTTTACTCACGATAATCTCTAATTCCTTAGCACCTATCAGATGGAGGCTTTTCTTTTTGATATTTTTCTTGGTCCATCGCCTATATTTCTATTGGTAGCCTTAGGTGGGGAAGGATTGATCGTGATCTTCTTACACTTATGAATGAAACTACAAGAGTTGGTTCAGCCATAAATCGTAACATCATTGTCAAACAGTTAAGGTCGACCTAATATGATACTTTCGACTTTCATGGGTAAGACATCGCACCAAACATGATCTTGATAAGAATGGAGCTAGATGGGAATACGGCATCTAAGTTTGATGAAAATAGAGAAGGATGAAAATAGAGAAGGAATCTATCCAAGACATACGGTATGAGCTGGGATGATCTATAGAAGCTAATCCTAATTGCTTAACCATGTCGATGGAGATGGCGTTGATATAGCTACCGCCATCAATGATCATCTTATAAATTTTATCACTAAATTTTGTGAAGGTATGGAAAATAAAGGTCCTACGTCAGTCTTCACTTTTCTTAATTTATGCTAAAACATACCTAATAACTCCAAATCTAAGGTCAACTTCGATGCAACAAAACTTAGGATGTCCTCAACACTCTCAAACTGTTCGACTAAGTCTGGATCAGCTTCATAAATTTTCTCCTCAATATTTTTTAGAGTTTTCTTTTCTAATTCTTCCACAAATAAAGATCGATTGAGATATTGTGCAGCAAAATGATCGTAATCATGGCACTTGAAGCAGTGGGATCGAGAACTACTTTCCTTAGATAACTTTCCTGCAACTCCTTTTTTTCTTTATCTTCTTTTCTCACAATAGGATTTATAGGTGGAGGTCCATTACTAGGAGCCTGGGTAGTATTGGGTCTCGATCTAAAAGGGGTTACTCGATTAGGTTCAAGACGATGGATGGTCGAATATCTAAAAAATCTCTCAAAGTCTAAGGCAAGTTGATAAGCTTGTTCTAACGTGGTTACCTCTCGCAAAAAGATCTCACGCTGGATATCCTCTCGTAATCCAGCTCTAAATCTAGACAAGATAACAATCCTATCTTCGATTACTTCACATCTCATGAGGTACTCATCAAATCTCATGATGTACTCTGTGACTGATCTATTCCTTTGAGTAAGTTTCTGCCACTGATCTAAAAATTTTTATTGGTAGGAGGTGGGGAGGTATTTTTCTCTGAGTTTCTTCTTCATTTCATCCCATGTTTCTATCGGATCTTGTCTTCTCTGGTTGAGAAGACATTCAACACTTTTCTAATAAAGTTGGATTTGCCTAACCAACTTCATCCTAGCAAACTTAACTTTTCTTGCTTCAGACATTTCGTACCATCCAAAATAGTGGTCCGTGCCCGATTTTCAATCTAGATACTCTCACGGATCTAGACAACCATCAAAACTTGGGGTTTCGATCTTCACATTCCTAAGGACATGCTCATCTTGGTCGAACTGGTTATGGTGGGGATATGCTGCTATAGATCGATCTAGGTCGAGGTTTCTTCTTCTTTGTTCTATAGGTAGTTGGAGAGACTCAGGTTCAGGTTGTTTTTGCCTAGCTTTTTTTAGTACTATTATTTTTTCACTCATGGTTTTCATAAATTTTTTTATGTCATCAAACTTCTCAATCAGGACATTAATGATGGCTGCTGTATTGGGATCCATGTTGGTACTGGATGGAAAAGTAGGACGTTGGTACTGGGTACCTGATCTATTGATCATGCAAGTCCAGGATGCAGGAATAAGATGTAGTAAGAAAAAAAAAATGCTGAAAAGTAAATTATGAAATTTAAAATATAAAAATTTAACTTGCAGATTTAAATTGCAGAATTTAAACTAAAGCCCTAACCAATCGGGCTCTGGTACCAAATTGATGTGGAACAGCCTAAAAAAAGAAAAAATCAAGCTTTCTTCCATTCGTCAATAACAAATCACGTTCGACTGTGGCACATTATTTTTAGGACAGACAGTATAGTTGTCTATACTCTGCTCAGGAGGCGTGACTGATTGAAACGAGATCAAAGCACGATCAATCTAAATGATGCTGATGAATGCTATTTTAGATATCAGTAAACAACTAGCAATAATAAAGTAAATAGAAAGATAGCAGAAATTAAATATGCTCATGAATAATTATAAAAAAATATAAATGGAATGAAGGATAGCAAGAAATTAAGTCTGCAAGAAAATTTAAAAAAAGATAAGAAGAATTTGGATCGTGGTAGTTAAGAAACTATCCTGATTAGGGTTCTTAATCTTTTAACCAAACTGATCTATTGATAAAGAACTGGATCTTTACTAACATCGAATCTGAAAAAAATAAGTAAAAATCAAAGATCAGTTGAGAAGAAAAGAAGGTTCTTGTCAATGTTTGATTTATAGAATAATAGATCACTCTTTCTCTCTCTCTGCATGATAGATGAAAATTTTGGAGGAGACTGATCTTCTTTTGGTGGAATAGGCTTGTGTAGGTAGATGGTGAAGATGAATCGGGGTCGTAGGAATACTGAATCTCAAGAAAATAAAGGTTAAAGAGATAGAAAAAGATCGGCCTCACACCCTCCCCTCGTGGGGTGATTTTGGGTCTCACACCCTCTTCCTCTCAGAGCGACCAACACAAGTATTTGTGAAAATGATAAAGTAATTTATTCATTCATTGTCTCATTCATGAAAGATACATAGGTTTATATAGGATCCTAGGGATCCTATTTCTTTAGGAATCCTATTTTCTTTATAAGAAAAAAAATCAACCCTCTCAACAAAACAGTAAAATATTATGTATGATTTTCAAATATAATAATATATTATATCCATCTTTTATGGAATCATAGGGAAGAAATCAATCTTTTAACAAAATAAGTAAGAAATCAACAACTCTCAAAAAATCCTAGGAAAGAAAAGAAACTCCATATGGGTGCTTGATGCCTGGCACAGCTTAGCATGAAGATCCTTGGGCATGGCACATGCTGGTGTGTGTATTTTCTTTCTGAGCGTGTGGGGGGTGGTGGCTTCAAAAATGACATGGGCCAAGCTTGCTTCTTTATGATGGTCTCTTTCTAAATAAGGCTCAATCCAAAATAAATCCAAGTATGGTCCTATGGATCCAAAACTAAATGCATCAAAAGAATTAATTGATTAAATCAAAAGGACTGAAACAAAATAACTGAAGTAGAGTTATTCTGATATGGCTTCTTCAATCCAAATTGAATCTAAATTATGTTGCCGACTTTTGGTGGCTCTAGTGTCCACACCACTAGGTCTCCTCCTTCAAGTATCTGCAAATTGTACAGCTACTTCTTCAACCATAGTTTGTTTGTCATGTTCTTGTCCATATACGTATTTTCTAGTTTCTGCCAAAGCTCCTTCAGTGTGGTTTTGATATTAATCTTCGACAAAATCTCATCAGCGAGATACATACGAATTGTACTGAAGGCTATCTCTTCAAGTTTCTTTCATTCTTTAACAATTTTTTTTTTCGATCTTTCGTAAGTCAAGATCTTGTAGATCATATTCTGCACCAATAGATCCTTCATCCTTTGCTACCAAAGGCTGAAGTTATCCTTGCCATCAAACTTTTCAAAGTCCATCTTGATGGTACTCGATGCCATCTCAATCAGATTTCAATAATTAAATACGAAAGAAAATAAACAATGTTCAAAAAAATCTGTTCAGCATCTTACCACAATACCAGATAAAGTTTTGATCTTTTCTCTACCAAATCTAACATCAGGGCTCTGATACCAATTATTGTTCCATATGGCTGCTCTGATACCAATCTATTGGAAATAATCCTTGCTACTCGATGATTGCGGAAACAGTAACAAGGATCCGAGAAAAGGGATGATCGTTCTATTGGAATCCTAAGAAATCCTAGGGCATGGAGAAAATGGAGAGAACGAGAGAGGAAGAGAGATTTCAGGAAGAAAAGATTTATATTGATTCCGTGCTTCGTTTACAAAACTCAGTATAGAGTATATATATACCTGATCAAATAAGATCCAACCTAAAAAAATTTTTTAGCTAACCTAATGTGATGCACTCCTCGAGCCTATGTACATTCATGTCTCTCATGCACACATCCATTGGACAAATCCTAGTCCAATCCATAGGTTAGCCCCTTTAAGATCTACAAACCAATGTCCTAAGTTCCTAGAATTAAATCCAATCCCAAGTCAGAATAGAAACCATGTTCTGTTCTGTTCATAGCTTGAGCCGGCTCGGTCAGCAATTAGGCCAGCTTGATGATGATGTCTCCTGCGAGAGCCTGAATCATCACTCTCTATTCTATTGCTTGAGCCGGTTCTCTCAGGATTCGAGCTGGCTTAATTTCTACTTGGGCTGGCTCTGACAGGAATTGAGCCAGCTCTTCCAATGTATTAGCCTGATATGCTTTTTGGACTTCTGCTCGAGCCAGCTTTCTCAGAATTTGGACTGGCTCATCTTCTACTCGAGTTGGCTCTGATAGGAACCGAGTCAACTCTTCTGAAGCATTTACTGAAGCTCTTCGATGGTTGATTTCATTCGCTCCTTGCTCTTTTTCCACCTGTTTTCAAGGCTTGAGAGCACCATACCTGAGCTCATACATAGTTCTCATTTAATTAAGAATTTAGATGAACCTGTAAGGCAGTTAGAGTATTCTCAGAGGATAGGATCTCTGTTATATGTAGCAAATAAAATCCTAGTATAGCTTATGCAGTAGGCAGACTAAGTCGATATACCAGCAATCCTAGTGAAGAACATTGAAAAGCCCTTGAAAGAGCGTTTAGATATATGAAGGAAAATCTTGATTATTCTCTTTTGTACTCCAGATATCCAGAAGTATTAGAAGGATATAATGATGCTAATTAGGTGACAGATAATTTAGATATTAAGTCTACTATAAGATATCTCTTCATGTTTGAAGGAGGTGCAATATCTTGGGGATCATGTAAACAAACAATAATAATGAGTATGTTAGAATCTAAATTAACTGCTCTTGACACCACTTGCACTGAAGCACAGTGGCTAAAAGATGTAATTAATGATATTAAAATTCTTCCATTCAAAATATCTGTAATACCAATAAATTATGATCGTAGAGCTCTAATAGATTTGTTAAATCAATAGACTTCAAATAAAAAGATGAATAATTATATTCTGATTAGATATGAACTATAAAAAGTAAAATAAAAGATGTGATATCACTTTAATTTATAAGATCAAAAAATAATTTATCTCATCTTTTAATCAAAAGAATTTTCAAAAAATTTGGTATTTGAGATATCGAGGGGGATGGGGCTTAAACCCATAGATTAGTCACCAGAGTGAACCCCTATCTGAGCCATTGGAGATTCCTTGGTCAAAGTTTAATGGAAAATGAACTTTGAGATGACATCTAGGAGCACTATTTCTATGAGTTTGTCTCCGATCCATCCCTATGGTATAGTGCTTTATGTGTAACGGTTAGGTTGAGCATAATTCTTAATAGATCCAAGGCCAAAAGTTCAGCGAGATACGGTTCTGTTACACATATCCTTGAAGGATCTACTTTAGTGAGAGTAGTCGTGAGGCTATAACTATGGAATTAAGACGAATCCCTAGTAACTCTCATGAAAATCAAGGCAAGCACATGGCCTAAATAACGCTATCCCATATTATGATTAGCTTATCCTCATATTGTGCATATTTTTATATTAAATACAAGTTCAAACCTATAAGGTACTTGTACTAAGAACAGTAAAAGTATGATAAAGTTTTAATATATTTGCTAAATTTAAATATTTTATATATTTTTTGTGAGTTTTAAAACTTGTGGTGGATTGTTGACTTTTTTTGAGGAGTTTCAAAACTTCTCCGCAGACTCCATGCGCATGGATTCCGTGGTGAGTCCACATGCGGTTCGGCCGTTTGGTCGTTCTGTGAGAGGAGCGCGCGGAAACGTTTTATGCGGTCGTTCCATGGCCGTTTCGCGAGCTCTCCACGTGCGGGCGGCAGTTTCGTATACCATTTTTCCACATGGTGTTTATGCTGTCTCTGCGCCTATAAGAGGAGCCCTCTTCCTTCTTTTTGAGACAAAGAGAAAAAAATTATATAGAGTCTTTCCACTTAAAAAAATAAAAAACTCTTCATACTCTCCCTTTCATTCAAATTCTTTCCTCACATTCTCTCATTCATTTTGTTGTTATTTGAGCTGAGGACGAAGTTGATCGGCATTCGTTCGAGATCTTGCCACCGACGGGCATTGGAGTGCTTGGTTTCTGAGTTGTAACTTGAAGGAGGGTGTGCAGCTCAGATCTTCGCACGAGAAGGGACCAAAATCTTTTTTAGGCTATTAATTTTAGTAACAATATATATATATATATTATTGCTGTAATTAATATGCTTGTAGGCAGAGATTGTCAAGATAGAGGCACGAGTTGAGGCACAAGTTACGACTCAGATGATGGCCTAGATTCTTCGCTTGTTTGAAGCTTGGGCATATTTTTTGCCTCCCCTTTCTGATGGAAACGATCCTCCAATTGTTGATTGACTAGATATTTGATACTTTGGATTAAACGTTTATACATGTAATATACTTTTATATGTAAAGAATTTTTATTGTATGATATTTAACATATTTTAATGTACTTGATGGTAAACTTTAGAGCTTGAACATATAATTGGTTTAATATTAATAGGTGAATTTTGATATTCTGTTTTGTTAAATTTGATATTCATTTCAAGTTTATAAATTTTTGATGGATTTTTAATTTATAAATTTTGTGATGGATTATCTGTCAGTGAATAGAAAGAAATTCAAATACAATAATGATGGATTCTGGTAGATATTTTGTTAGAAATTTTTTTGACAAAAAATATGTCAGTATGGATGTGAAGTCGTAAAATCTTTTCTGATGGATAGTTTGTCAAAAAAAATTATGATGGCTATCTGTTAGAAAATTTTATTAATTATATTTTCTAACGAAAGAATAATATATATTAGAGAATGTGGAAAGTATATTTTTGATAGATTATCCGTTATAAATTTGTCAAAAATATTTCTGACAGATATGATTCATTAGAAAAAAATTATTGACATGATTTTTTCTGATAGTTAAGAATCCATCAGAAATACATTTTCTAATAGATTTTATGGATTGTTCTGATGAAATCATCCTCTTATTTTTAGTAGAATTGATATGCCAACTACATTTAGCATGGCAATGCAATGAAAAACTATTTATTTTTCAAGATAGATAACGTGTCATCCATCCAACCATGCACAGCCCTATACAATGCAAAATATGATAAGTATATAAAAATATAACAATTATATATGGCCTAAAATCATGTACATTGCCGGAAATCATTATAACATTATATTGCCTATAGATGTTTAATTTACTTACATATTACTTATTTTGAGTTATTTCCTTGTTGCCTTTTAGTAGTGATTATTTCCTTAGTTGATGACATAAGTAGCATCCAATAACAATCAACTACATATGAATTAATAATAAAATTGAGTTATATTTGAACAAATAGTAATATAATGTGTTTTGGATATCAATAGAACAAAAGATTCTTTTATAAAAATTAATAATGAAGTTACGGGTTTTTACATATTCATCCTTGCAGTTTTAGAAAAGTCCCATCTCTCCCATATTTGCATAAGCAGCTCTCCTTCCTTTGAGAGAGGCATGGCTTTGCACCATAAAGTGTGGCATGGTTGGATTGAAAGTAGATGGTTATCGTCCATTTCTCCACCTTCCATGCTTACCATTGCTAGGGCATGCCAGCTGTATATTTAGCATGGTAACTCGATCCATTCACTGCTATAGGGGGGTCAACCTGGTGCAGTGCAATCAAGACTGCTACATCATGGAGGACATTTTACGTGTAGCCATGCATGCTAGGATGGCTTCCATGGTTTCCATCGGGGCTTCTAGCACAATCTCTTCATCCCACGTGTTTGGCCTTCCAATGCAACACTATGGATGAGCGAGAGCCATCCATTTCCAAGACGAATGACTCGGCAGCTATATAGCTAAGCATCATGCGCTGCTCGTTGTGGCCTAAAATGAAGAGGATCCGACTCGGTTGGCTGGCTTCAACTTATGGAGTTCTTTCAAAGGGAATTCAAATCCTCTACAGTGCATGTTTCGCATTGGTCGGATACCGTGGCCATTGGATTGGACCCTCAAGGTCGAAGGCGAGTCGAGGAACGGTGGGAAGGTCGAAGGTGGCCGATCTCAGGAAGCTCCAGATGGTGGACTGATTTGATGATATTGCACTGGTAGCGGAGAAGAAGGGAGCGCTCCATTCATCAATCCTAAGGTGCTCGACCAAGAGGTCGGTGGACAAAGGGCTACGCACTGCGGAACTCATGTCAAGGGTCAGGAACTCGAGGACAAAACTATAGCAAATTAACACAAAAACAAAGAAAAATATTCCATTGGATTAATTCCATTTGAAGTTAATCTGAGGAACCTATAAATAATAAATTATAAGATTTTAAGGATTACATAAAACATGGTGAGTTATGTGTATAAAGGACAAATCTCTAGAAAATCCTAAAATTAGATTTTTTGGAGAATATTATCCTTATAAAACTAATCAACACTAAATATGATCATTATATAATATTGTTCTAGTAACGAATATATCAAAAGTAACAAGGAAACGACCGCTGCTGATTGGACCCTGGTGGACATCTCCCAAGAGATGTTGGATGCCAACCAAAAGAAAATAGATTGATCATGGCATGGTCGATATCTAAAATATACCACTAATTATATTAAGTTATATATTGAAAAATAATACAAGCATATTGAAATCATCACAATGCCCATTATCTATAACCATCAAATAAACCAAAACTGAGCTAAGAAGGTTATAAAATTTAATTTTATGCTTTGGCATGAAATATCACCAGCTACATTGACCCTAACATTTGCTTACGTTCCTATAATTTAACCATGTGTCCAAGAAAATGGTTCCATCTCGGCTCATCCCCAATAAAATCTTATTATCCCGGTCTTCAATGTGCTAGAAGTTAAACAAAATCAAAGATTATTTTTCATTCTCTCTTATTTCATGAGAGAAACTAGGGTTTCGACTAACCCACCTCCCCATCAAAATGATGATGTGTAGTGCGGATTAGTAAAGGTGTCAGGTATCATCAATAGTTTTAAAAGACAGGATAACAATCTTCATGGTTATTTGATTGATGCTGGGATGAATCAAGATCTTTATTATTTTGACTGAGATGGAAGGGGGAACAAGATGAAAGAAATTAAAGTATTTCAAGATCTTAGCCAATATTTTTTTTTTTGAAGGAAAAAACAAGGCAACAGAGGGTTACCCTAAATTTATTTTATAATAAAAAATTAATATAGATTATATAATATATATAAAAAGGTATAAATAAAAAAAAAAAAGATTTGATTCTGGAAGGTGATGCATGCTAAGCTTTCATGTCTCTTTTAAAGGTTATGTATCTGAGAATTAATCTTAATTAGATGATTAGAGATTGCTTTCGTTTCTTAAAGATTGGAGGATGTTTTACAAAATAAAGTAAATAAATCTTTTTTTAGTTAAAAAATATATGCATTTCTTTCTCTCTATATCTTCCAGCAAACCGCAGCCATAAGTATCTCTCCTGTCTTATTGTTTAAATAACTTTTATTTTTCTTTCTCTAACTCGTCCAAAGGTTAAGGAATGAAGACGATTTTTTTTCAATCCTAACTGTAGCTTAAGAGTAGTTCATAAACTCTGAACGAATGTGCATCTAAAGAAAAGATGATTACTTATTTTTCAACATTTGAGCCATATGGAGCATAGCCATTGCTAACATTCCAACCTTTCTTGACGAGCACCTCACCTGGTGTGTAGCTTATTCCTTGTTGTTAACCATAAAAAGATCTTGACTTTTTTAGAAGCACGGATCCTCCAAAGCACTTTAGCAAATAGATGTTTCAGGCCACAATAATTGAGGAATTTATAGAAAGAGCCAATAGAGAACAATTCATTTTGAGTTAGTTTCCATACTGGCACATCCGCAATATGGAAAGGTTTGAAAGGAACAATTCATTTTGAGTTAGTTGATTCGCTTGAAGCTTACTCAATGGTCCCCACAGTCTAATGCACCAATCTAGCTTTCTCCAACTCCAAAATGATGAGATGGATATATTCGTCTTCATCACTTGAAAGTAAAGAGCATCAAAGCGAGAAGGAGGAATCACATCCATCCAAATATCCTCCCAAAATCTAATAGAATCTTCATTTCTAGCTTTGAATGTCATACAATTCTAAAATACAGAAATTTTAGAACACACACCCTTCTAAATGGAAGAAAATCCAAATGTACTTTTTCTTGACCTCATGCGGAATCTTCTCCTCGAGTAGTAAACGCACGCAATCTGCCGCCACCAAGGGTTAGGAAACCCTTGCAAAAACTTTCAAGCCCATTTAGTCAAAAGAGACTGATTTATTTGAGTCAAATTCATCATTTGTGCAACTATTGCCCAGCACTTTTTGTCTTTGAAAATTTATATAGATTTGAAGCATCGGCCGGATTCCGATTCATTTAGGAACATGTTATACGAGGGATCTGCTTGCATGGTGGATTTCAGACATTCACAAGGTCATAATTCAAGCCAAAATTTATAGTTGCATATCTGTTTATTGACCGGTGTAAGGCAAGATATCTTTAGGTCAGAAGAAGTTTAACCGAGTGTACTCTCAAAAAGAAGTTAAACCGAGGGATACCGTTGCATAGCATGCAGACCTGTTCCATGGAAGAAGGAACGGGCCTTTGGATGCTCCCCCTGCAAGAGATCCAGATACCCTCCAATAACGACAATATTCCATAGCAAAAACCTTGCTAATTTTATCCACGGCAGTACATGTTTTATCACGTCATAATTGAAGAACTTATCACTTGACTTTTGCAATAACGTAGCAGATATAAGATCAATAATGCATGATAGAAAATTGTTGAAAGCTATTTCCAGCTGAGGTCTATAGTTATAGGCCCCATGGCAAAGACAATAATTAATTTCCTGCCAACTTACGGTCCCGTGATTCCTTTTTCTTGTAATGTGCAAAATTGTGAGTGGTACACGTGTGATTCCCATCTTAATTCCTTTAGAGAGCATGATGTTGGTGTTTGATAACAACTCTGTGAAGCCGAACCATTTGGATCGACCGATTCGAGTAGAAATGTTGACGACACTTGAACCTTGGGAGTAGATTACTTCAAATGCAACTTGGGTTCACTATATGCTTTTAGTCTGCATCAGAATCAACTCCACGTTCAATGGTCTCAACTCCATAGTGCATAAGATCTTAATTAGATCTAATAACCTGCTTACATATGGACATATGCTGGTCATTTTAGTTTAAAGGAATGCACACAACGTGTTAGGTGGAGCATGCTACCCCACTTGCATAAATTAGGCCAAAAGTCATTGTTTTAGCTATAATGCCAACATGGATGTATCCCAAGTCAGACATGACAATGGTCTTCTAATTTATCTTTTTCCATCTAAATGCTTGCTTGGGCTGATGGACAAGACCTAGAATAAATGAACTCAAACACGTTAAGCAATTGATATTTTTGGTATTTTGTATATTAATTTTATGTGTGTCATTGTCTTTCCTCTCAGTTTCTCGATTCTAGGTATTTTTGATATTTTCATATCAAAATGAAATTGATATTTTGGACAATTTGGACCTTTGTCATCATTGGTTTTCCCTTCATCTTTTTCATTGACAACTTAAACCAGAAATACCACGTCCTGATGCTTAAGTGTGTTTATCCATCAAAGATTGATTGAGTACCATTTAAATGCTATGTTCAAATTTCTCGATTCGGTTGAATGTCATCTTCTTTTAGAAACTTTCAACGTTAAATATGCATTCTCATCCTCCATCTCATTTTTTCCAAAACGAATTATCTTCATTATTTTCTTTTCAATTTTTTACAGTACGTAAGAGTTACTCACCCTATGGCACCATTTGTCCTTGGTTTTGCTTGATAGGGTCCATTGGCAACTTTGAGCTAGATATTTCATGGAAGCTACCATCCCCCACACTCCTAAAGCACCCATGACGATGAAAGTAGATTTCTATCTTACGTTTTTAGGAATGGCTAGTTGGTATCATCTATTAGATATATGTCTTAGAAGTCTGATTGGTCGACACTTGTAAAACTTTCTTAAGATATATTTTGTAATATTGAGTTATGAATAAAATTGGATTCATTTCTATATATATTTGTGTTAAATTATGTCTATGTACCGTCCAATGAGTTAATGAAAAAATGACATATATTCTCAAACATTGAGAACTTGAGATATGTATCATTAATAATTAATTTATAAATTACTCTCGATTATAGGATCATCATGAAGATGATGCTTGATCCGGAGAGATTGGTGCACGATCGCTTTCTTAGGATAGATGAGTCTTGAATCTATGATGTGGAGACACCGAAAAAAAAGTGCAAGTACTTGTTAGGGACAAGGATATCGAGTATGACCAAATATAAATAGTCACTAGGATATCTACCTTCTCATCAGTGACTAAACTCAATGCTACTATAGTATGACTAGTTCTTAGATCTACGCTGTCTCGACTATTTACAGTGAGGTTGCTGTAGTTTAACCATACCATAACTTGATCTCCGAGCCATATGAAGCTTTGAGATGTATGTTGGCTGCAATAGATTCATTGTAGGAATAGGTTGCGTACCAAGATGAAATCTATCAACTTCGGTAGATGAAGAGTAGTCTTATGTAGATCATGAAATTGAGTCCTAAAGTCCATGGCCATGGTAGTGTGAATGATGAAAAGACATTTTTATAAGGTTTCACAAATGAACTCAAGTTGATTGAATCTAACATATGATAAGAATGATATTTGATGAGTTATTCTTAACCATTATTTTGTCAGGACTCACGATAGAAGAATCGAATCATAAGGTAACTGCACTTAGAGGTTCATCATTCAGTTTTGCTGGATTGCCATTATATATTGCTAGATATTACTGATGGATGGTGAGATCAATTAAGAATCATTTTGATGATCAATGATTCTTAATTGACTGAATTAAAAAGTTCTAATCCGTTAAAAGAAGTTTCAATAATATTGATGATGGAGATTATTATATCTCTCATCACTAGATAGAATTGAACCTATGGAATTATACAATAAAGGAATTTGATCTTGGATTGATCAATTGAGCTTATGAAGTCCTAATTAGTTTAGAATTTGGTAAAATCCTATTGGGTTTAGGTAAATCACGCTAGTACATGATTAAACCCAAATCCTCTTGGGCTTGGACTACCTATTAGATAGGATTTGACCAAGTTAAATGCTCTCTATTTGAATTCTATGTAAAAGTTATGTAAAAATTCAGATATTAGGCACAAAGAAAGAAGAGTCTTGCTTCAAGGCATGGAAAAGTCAAAAACTTATCCCCACCCCTTAGCACCACATTGGATAAGGATGAGAGAGGGGTCATGCCCCATCTCTCTTTTCTCTTGACATGATCCATCTAGGGTGCAGATGGCATGGATTAGAAAGAGGGGCACGACCCCTCTCTCTCTTCTAGGCATTGGATAGGGATCTGAGGTGCACACCATCCATTGGATGAGATCGAAGGAGGCGCACCTAATGAGATTGGTGTGGAATGAGATCTAAATTTTTACGAGAAAAATTTCAGATCCAAGAGTCCTTCTACTCCTAAGGCTCTTATATGATAAGAGTTATCTAAATTCAAACTTAGGAGGATGAGAAGGGACTCTTAGGGCTTAGGGTCTATATAAAGAGGACCCCTTTTATGGGTCCTTAAAAAAATTGAATACCCTACATAACAGAACACTGCCCCTCTATACACTATGCCACCCTCTTCCTCTCCTCTCACATGCCCCAAGTCTCTATGCCCAAGGTATTGGGCATCCACCATTTGGAGTATCCGAGTGTTGGTGATCTAGATCTACATCAGAGGAAGAAAAAGCCTGTGCGGTCTAGAGGAGACCATGCCGTGATCAAGGGTTGATCGTGATCCATTTTTAGATCGAGAGATCTATAGATCCTCTTGGAGAAGAAGGATCCAGATCTAAGAGGAGCAATCCAAATTTATCTTGAGTGGATACTCATAGAGGCCAAATATGTGTACAGCTCTGTTAGGACCTCTTCAGGCATCTACGATCATCAGATTATAGTGAAAGGCTACCCATGCAAAGGTATTGATCTAATCTAAATCTGATTTTTGTTTTTCAGCATCTTGATCTTGCATGTGATAGATCTTAGGGAATGAATAGATTAGATCTATTATGTGCTGATAGATTTAAAAGATTTTAATCTAGATCTAAAATTTTTTCACTACGACTTCCAAATTTCTATATGCATATCTAGGAAATAAGATTTCCTTTAAATGGTATCAGGGACATGGGTTAGTTTCACATGCATGTTATTAAGATATGAAAATTAAATCTTTTAGATCTAAAAATTAGATTTAGTAATCAGATTAGATCTAATTTAAATACATATGATGTATTAGATCTTGTTTATACATGAGATGTATAAAATATGTGTTAGTTTATGCATATGTGATATGCGTAGATGTAGATTAAATTCTTAGTAGCCTAGTACTCTTTAAGATTCATAGTATAGGCTGTCCTGCCATTGAGGACTATGATGGAAGGGATGCTTGTATGAATTAAGAAGAAGAATCGCGAAAAGAAAGAATTTTCTGTTGTGCAAAACTCTAGATCCAAAATCGTTTAGGATCTAAACATAAATCTAAAATTTATGTGGTTATGTATGAGATACATGATTAAATATTTAGATATGAAAGTAGTTTCGACATTTAAACTAAATCTCATGTTCATAATGCACTTAATTAAGATCTAAAATTGAAAATTAAAGGTCCAAAATTAAGATAATTAGGTTTGTGTGGTTTGTTGATACATGCAATGATCGCAATGAATCACTGCGGCCCTTGGTATAAGATTGTATCACGAACACATGATCAATGGTTGTGATTGCAACTCATAGTGGGGAACTACAGCGAACCCAATCTTGAATTGGTGGATCAATTTGGTGTCTAAGGCAAATGTTTAGATGGTGGTTACTTAATTAGGACCACTGCCACCAGCAGTGGGGAACCTCCCATCAATCTTCTCTTACCTGACTATTTTGAGGACTGTTGCCCAAAGGTAGCAATCTAGGGGGGGGGTGAATTGGATTCTTATAAAATTTTGGCCAAATTTTAACTCTAACCAAATATGTACTTTACTTTACTTAATTTAAATTGATATAATTATGTAGTGTATGTAGCAGAATCAAATATATATGAAACTATGCAAGAATTATGGTTAAGCTAAACAAAAATTAAAACTAAGCTAAGTAAGAATTATAAGCAAATAATGCAAGCAAAGAAGTCACAATATAAACATACAAAAATTTATAGTGATTCGGAGCAACCTGCTCCTACATCCACTGTCTAAGCTTTTCTTGGGAGTTTCACTATAATTTTTAGATTATAGTGCATTTATTTTGATCTGGGATCACAAACAAATCCAATTGATTTTGTCAGGCTCACCAACCACAATCCTACACCGATAATTTTTTTAGGTTCACTATCAACCTAGTTGATTTTAAATAATGAGCATCAATTACAATCTTTACACCATCCAATTACTAGTTTAGATCAGCCTATATCCCAAATTTCCTCTTCCAAAGAAACTTGTAAAGAAACAAAGATATAAATATAAAAAGTTAGCATAAAAATAAAAATAAAAAGGAACTCTTTTAAAACTCGAAGAAGTGGCTGAATATGTGCTCTTTTTAAGCTTTACTTCTCTTCAAATGATGCTGAGAGGTTATTGAAGATGTTATGCAAGATAACTCTTGAATGCCTTCTGAAATTAAAGCTTAGTTCCTCTTTTTTTTCTCCTTTTGATATGGAATAAAAATCTCTTAAATCCGAAATAATTTTCCTTTAAAATTTCTTAATCTTACTTTCCAAATATTTCTCTAGCCTTTTATATTCTTGGTGTTGGTTGAAAGATCAGTTTTAGCTGTTGGAAGCCTTGAACTAGTTATTGGAGTGGAGAAATGACTGTTTGAAAAGCTGTAGAAAACTAGCCGTTAGGCCTATCCCGATATTGGGGTCGACACATTTTCTACAGGGGTTGATACTTTTGATCTGGGGTCGACATTTTTCTACAGGGGTCAATACTTTTTGATTTGGAGCCGACACCTTATGATCTGGGATCGACACTTTATGCTCAGGTGTCGGCACTTGGACTACACTAAAAAATTCAGCTTTTATTTTCTATTTTTATGCAATAGAGATCGACCCATGGGTTGATCCTTTCACTAGGGGTTGACCCATGGGTTGATCTTTTTGTAAGGCCATACAAAAATAACGTGCCGAAGCATGCCAAGCTGCCCATTTCAAAAGGGGATGACCTAGGGATCGATTCTAGGATTGATCCTTTTGCTAAAACTTGATTTTCTTTCAAATTTGACATCAAAAAAATATAAAATTATCTTAAAAAGATCAAAATTTTTCTCTAGTTGCTCTTAAAACTTTCGAAACATATTTTCTTCTAACTTGATGAAATTATGATTTTATCCTTCAAAAATTTTTATCAATTTAATTTTCTTGAAGTTCTTGACTTGGTGATTTTTGTATGGATCTTTTCTTGGATTAATTTTTTTAATTTAAATACCTAAAAAGATCTACAAACATTCTTGAAATATATGATTAGTATCATTTATACTCAATATTTTAGAATCATCAAAATCAATCAATGGATCAACAATCTTTCTCTTTCTGATGATGATAAAACTTTGAATATATGCACAAAAGTAAAATTAATATGTTTCAACTAACTAGCTAGTATAAAATATGAAGTGAGAATGTACATAAATATAAATGTGCACTTTATAAAAGCTCCAAATAATATTTTATATAATTCATATCAATGAGTATTAAGATTGCACTTCATGAAATTCATTGAGTTTTTTAACCATTAATTCTTTAAGCATATACTCAATATACCTCTTTCCTTTTTTGATAATATCAAAAAGCTCATGGGAAGGATCAAAAATTATCATCAAAATCAATAAAATATAAGAATTATATCAATTTAGAGATGTATCCAATTGAGATGATCAATTTAAATTAATCCTCTCTCCTTTGAAGAAATATTTCTTTCTTTTCAAAAATTAGCTTGAAGTCAAATATTAAAGGCTCTCCCCCTTTTTGAATGAATATGATTTTTTAATCAATTTTTTAAATATGCACTTTTAAGCTTTAAGAGAAATAGAGCTTTTAAAAAGATTTGACCATGAAATTAAGCATAATATGCACTTTAATATTCAATCTTTTTTTTTCTTAAAAAAATTTAGTCAATTAAGTTTGGAAAAGATATGTATCAAAAATGTATCGAGTAAAATAAAAATTCTGTATTATATTCATTAATCAAGGATGTTTCCAAAAATTCTGCAAATCAAGTTTAATTTTCAATATTTGCCACATGGAAGAACTCAATATTATTTTTAGATCTATAAATGAGTTTTAAGCTTGAAAGTATGTATCAAAATCAAGTTGTTTGGAGAATTAAAAATTATTTCAACTTCAAGTTAACTCTAATTAGTTATTAAAAATAATTTGATAATCAAATCAATTGAATTAAACTGAATAATCACATGAAGGCTTAAGTTAAGAAGATCATAAAACAATCAAAATTTATTTTTTTAACTTAAATTAATTAAAATTTTTAATCAAGGCTAATAAGATAATATTTAATAAATAAATATCTCTCTTCTTGTTTTTAAGAGTAAATATCAAAAAAATTATCACATAATATTTTCTTCTCCTCATTTTCATAATTCTTACAAAATAGATATTAACCTTTTTAAATTTATTCTTCTCTTTTTTCTTTCAAGTTAAGCACTTTTAATTGAGTGTACATTAATCTTTAATTGATATAAATAATTTAATAATTAATTTATTTTAAATAAATTTTCTTTCTTATATCAAGATATTTTCAATCAAATATAGCATTCACTCAAGTAGACACAAATTGACCAAAATATTGCTTTTCATTAATTTTTAAAAATTTTTTTACATAAGTTATTTATAATGATAACATCTGAAAGTCCAAACAAAATATGTCATAAATTACTTTTCAACTTTTCATTTCTTAATTTTTAATAATATATATTCAAAAATACTTTTTCTTTCTTGCATAGTGTAGATTTAAAATGCATCAAATAAATTCTCAAATTTAATTATAAAATTATCTTCAGCTTTAATGAACCAATAATGATAGAGATTTTAGAACTATGGATTTGAATAGATGATTCATAGCAAAGCATAAAACATGTTTAAATTTATAAAAATTATTTTTTTATTAAAAATAATATAATAAAGTTTAAGATAAGAATGATACCATTGATATTAAGTATGAGAAGTTTTTTGAGAAGAATCTTCTTGATAACAAAAAATCTTCTTTAATTTTAATAGCTTTGAAAATAAAATCAAATAACAACTTGCCCAAAGATTTTTCTTAATACCACTTGATTTGAAATTCAAATCATTTTGAGAATTTTAAACTATGATAAATCATTTTGAATTGATATTGATAAACCATCCAAGGCAAATTATGAATAGATTTTTTGTTATTCTTTGAAAGATCATTTCATCCCTTTTTTTATGAAACATCAGGCAATTAAGTTTAGAAAAGATATGAACTTTTTGGATTTATCTCAAATGATGTAGCTTCAAGAATATAGCTTTGCAAAATTAGATTTGAGATAAAGATATTTTTTTATTTTTATCAAAAGATAAATCAATAAAATATAAAATATATTATAAACTATCTAATTTCAAATGAATAAAACTAAATTTTTTTTAAATATTTAGCTTTAAAAATAAATGATAACTTTCTTAAAATATTTTGCATGATATCAACTTCAAAAGATTTAAGAAGAGCACTTTTCAAATTTATTTTTAAATATATCATTCAAAGCAAATCATAAAAAAATTTGTTTAATTTTTTAAAAAATATATTTTTCTTTTTTTAAGAAATATCATACATTGAGTTCAGAAGAGGTATCAAATATTTATAATTTGTCTCAAACAAAATCATATTAAGAATATAGCTAAGCAAACTTTGATTTAAGATAAAGATATTCTTCTTTTTGCCTAAAAGATAAAGCATTGAAGTGTAAGACAATGATGTATACTATTTGATAGCAATTATGAAAATTTTGATACTAAAAATTTTAAAATTTAAACCATATAATAATTATCATGATACCAATTGAACTAAAATTTAGATCAAATAATAATTTTCTTAAAATTTGATACCACTAAAAGGTTAGAGAAGATTAATTTTCAAATTTATTTGTTGAAAGTGAATTTTGCTTGACATCAATTTTTAAAATCAAAGCCATTTTTAAAATTTTGTTTGATGAAAATAATTCTTTCTATATTAGTTTTTGAAAATCAAATTGAATAATTTGTTTAGAAGTTTTCATGAAATCAATGAAATTAAAATTTAGATCAATTAATTATTTTCTTAAAAGTTTGATACCACTTAAAGATCGAAGAAAAACTAATTTTTAAATTTAGTTTGATACCTATTATGAAAGGTATTTTTCAAATTTTTTTATGCAAATTATTTTTTAAATAGAGCTTAACACTAATTAATTATCAAAAAGAATGATGATATGATCAAACCATATAGAGTGTGAAAGACTAAATCAACTACAAATGATTTTTCATGAACAAATTGAGGCAATAGAAGTGTGCAAATAAATCAATAATTTTTATTTTCATTAAGTTTCAAAGTAATTTCTCCTTTAAGTTCTAATAATATTATTTTCTTTTATTTTTCATAGTTAGTGCCCAAAGATTCACTTATCTTGATGCTTCCCCTATTCTTCCAAACTATGCACATTTAATTGATTTCAAAAGAGTTTATATGAGATGATGTATACATGCAAAACAATCAAAAATTAGATTGCCAGGGGAACTATGATTTCTACAATGAATGTTTCAGCATCCTGACAAAATAATCTAGATATAAGTTCTATATATTTAGTTTCAACTAGAAAAAGTTTGAATCTTTGGGGATCAACCTATGATGCAATGTAATTCAACACATCAAGCACTTGACTTTTATGATTGAATATCTTAACTTCAAGTACTTATTTCATATAAATTTTTTTTAAAAAATTAATATTTAAGCATCTTATGGGAGAATGCCAAAAATTGGTTTCACTTAAATATTTTATAATCAAATGAATTTATAGATAATTAAATTTCTTTTAATTTAAGTTTCTTAATAGCAAAATTGATATGGGAAAGCTTAAATATTATGCTAAATTTTAAAATATTCTCATTTTATTCATAACATGATATATAGAGGAGAGCATATTGACCTTTAAAAATCAAAGCATTCAAATCATACTATACATCAAAATTAATCAATCATACCAATATACAAGACTATTGAAAAGTATCTCAAGTAAGAATGTAAAACCATATTGATAGATCTTTAGAAGCAATAAAATCAATCAAAATAACTTTGACAAATATTGATGGTATGATGTGAGGAAGGTTTAGATTATACCAAACATCATCACCCATCCAATTTCATTTTCAAAGCATCCATCCATAATAATTTTTTTTCTTTTATTTCATTGGATTCTTGGTATACTTGCAAAATCAGTTTATAATTTTTGGTATCCAAACTTGCTTGGGTCCATTAGAGTTAGTGCTCAAGATTTCTTTTGGAATCTAAATTTATTTAGTAGATATTTGGTCATTTCTTTCAATATCACATTCAAAAATTTTATGGTCAATTCTATTACATTTAAAATATTTAATGAATAATTCTCAGTTGAAGCTTTGTTGAACATGTTTTTAATAAACTTTTATTTTTTTTATTGAATTATAACTAATTACAAATTTATCAAAAATAGCTCTTTGATTATTTAAAATGGCTTGAAGCTTTTAAGATCCAATTATAAACTTTTAAAGCATAGACTTCAAGCTTTCAATCTCTTTCTTTAATTTGACATTTTCTTTCAAAAGAGATTTTTTAGAAATTAAAAATTTTTCTTTTTTTACTAAAGATTTTTTAAATTTTAAATATTTTTCTCTTTCATCCTCTAAAGATCTTTGTGATTTCACAAGTTTATCTTTTTCTTTAACTAGAAATTTTTTAGATTTTGCAAGACTTTTCTTTTTCTTAATTAAAGTTTCAATTTGTTTCAGAAGATTTTCTTTTTCTTTGGCTATGTTTTCTATATTTTTCAAAAGATCTTCATTTTTATTCAAAGTCTTATCTTTTTATTCAACCAAAGAAAGATTAGATTTCTTAATGTTGGTGCAAAATATGGTTGATACTGGAACAAGCTGGAGTAGGGGAGGATAAGGTCACCATTGGTGACCTACAAGGCAAGTCCTGATCGAAGTTGGGGGTGGCTTCGGCAAAATCTTTCGACAATCAAATCAGCTCTTCTGACTAATAGAAATGGAGTACTTAGAAAATTGATGTAGAGTTTTGAGCTTCAAGATAAAACATATATGCAGGATCCCTATATAGGTGAAGCCTGTAACAAATCAATGGTGACAGCCGTAACTGTCTGATAGTGGGCCGTTTGAGGTCACATGGAGTTTGTTATGGAGGATAGTGTCCGTTGTCGTGATGTGCCAGTCCATTGAAATTTAAAAGTTGGAGCTCGGATGGAGTAGACATTGGTAATGAAGAGCTTCAAGTCTCAATAGTTTTAGAGAAGTTCGAACTTCTTTAAGGTTGCCCGCATGTATGTTAATTAGTACTGAGTTGGTAGCCGAATTCGTATAGGCAATGAGGTTCTTCTGGGCGATTGGGAGGCGATAGACCAAAAGGAGGCCAACTGAAGGAAGCTTCATCCGGAAGGAGTGCAACTAAAGGAGGTCATCCAAATGGCGTGTGGCTGGAGGAGACCATCTAAAAGAAGTGCGATTGGAAGAGTTTGGCCTAAAGGAGATTTGCTAGAGAAATCCGGAAGAAGATCTACTAGAGGGTTGCTGGAGGAGTTTGAAGGGTATGCAGTTGAAGGAGTCTACATAGATGATAAGGTCCTTCTCGATGAATGCAAGAAGTTTGGATGGATAGAGGTGGATTGGATGAAGGTCGATAGGAAGAAAATCAGTTGAAAGGAGCCTTATGGGTGATTGCAAGGAGTTTGGCTAGCGAGAGCTTGGTTGGCAGTTGTGATGGATGGACAACTATGATACTCTTACGATTCAACCATTTCTTTTGAAGCTCTGCTATTTTTAGTACTGTTCGAAGACTAATTAAGTGGAGACGATGTTCTTTTGCTTACATATTCAGGGTTCTTGATGCGAGAATTCAAAGACCCACCACTCTCCATAAGTTGCAGAGGTTCGTCCAAAGGAGGAGCTCTATCGATTTGATGCTGATCCAAGATTGAACAGCCTAGAGAGGTTCTAGTTTGGAAGGAGTTCAAGCAACTTCAAGATCGGCCAGGCCAAACTGTATTAGAACTAGACACTTAATTTCTCTGAGAGCTGCCACCACTATTCGAGCTTGTCTAGGTGAGACCCGCGAGGCCTTGTAGGTTCTAGGATTATTGGATGAAGTTAGTCATGGTTGTTGTCACTGGACGAGATTGTCCCAAGACTCGATACCTTTCCAAACTTTGATAGGAGAGGGTTTACCCCCAACACAAGCTCCCTACTCCCGAGTTTGAAATCCAAAAGAAGGGAGTAAAGAAATGTGACTGCCAAAGTTCGAAAAGATAATTTTCGAAATTCCTATCGAAGCACTGCCCAAGGTACGGTGTAATTAAGGCTTTGCCTATTGCCAATCCTCCACCATGATGAGTGAGACATGTGTCAACCTAGGATCGGTCGGAGGGGACCTGCAATTATAACTATCTCGGGCTTCTATGGGTATTTAAGCTCATCTTCTTCCTTTGGAGTCTCATTTCGATCGAGATCTCCTTCTTCTTTCTCCGAATTTTCTTTTCCTCCTGCTCGAGAGCTCTGACTTTCTTCACCATTTTCTTCGATCTTGAGGGTTCTTCCACTTGACTTTGAGTGAGCTCATAGTCTCCCCATTCTTCTTAACCAATTTAGATTAGTTTTGAAACCCTCCTTCTGATTATTCTTGTATTTTTTGCATCTTCATTTGTTTGGTTTCTTCAAGAAAGCCTTGAATCTTATTCTTCCTAATTTTTTTGAGGTTTTTCCAACTCAATTTGATCTATATGTCCATCAAAGGATCCTCATCAACTTATTTCGAGAGCTCAGCCCATCTAGCATTGATGGATCCATCCCATAAGGACTCCAAATCCGTAGAAGTATCCCGACCTTCTTTCATTTCTGACACCATCCCTTATAAACTTTAGCATGCGGACCTTTCCTTGATCAGAATCCAGTTCAAAATTTCTTTCGAATATGAACTTGAACTCCCAGGTCCCAGTGACCGAGCTTGCTCCCTTCCTCCAGACCGAACTTGCTTATATGTTGAAACCCTCCATGTAGGACTTCGGCTATCAATACCCCTTTTGTATTAGACTTGTTTAGGTTCTTAAATATATTCCTCGCTTCTATGACTCCGAACTCATTTAGGTTTATCATAGGATTTCTTTCCTTATGCATCCTAGCTGAAGTCCGACCTACTATTTTTCTGTTCCATAATTTCTTCATCTTTAAACATCACCCCACCGTCAAAGATTGGTGGTATGTATCTTCCTAGTTCGGCAAGAAGGGGTTGCTTTAAGGTACCACTTCTTTCATTCATAATTGGAAGGAGAAATTCTTTTTTGTTTCGTGTCCCTCTTTAGAGTTAGAATTTTCTAAGGGAATATAAGGGATTCGGTCCGACGAACTCTCGAGCTTGAGAAAGAAGATTGGGATTTGGCCAATATACTAAAGAACTATCAAGCTTCCTTGATTTCTAGACTCTTAGACGATCAGACCTTATTTAACCTTGATCTCAGTCTCTTTGACCCAGTAGGTAGTCGTCTGCAACTAGTTGATCGTGCATTATTTTTTCTCTTTTGACTTTAACTTTCTCTATCGCAGAGATGACTCCTGAAGATCGAAACCACTTGGTGAAGAAAATCAAATCTCTCAAGAGAAAGGATAGCTCTACCGGGGAACCTTCGAAGAGGGCTCATGCTGAAGAGCCAGTCCCGATCATACCAATTTAGACAGCACCCACCTCAAAATTCGACACGATAGTGCTAAGTCTGACCATACTTGATGAAGCTGCTCCCTCCGCATCTCCTGAGTAGGGGAAAGTCACGGAGAAGAGGAAAAAGAAGGAGAAAAATATCATTGCCAAGAAGGTCAGGAGAAAGGTCGGGTGCTCTGGCGACGAGAGCTCTGACCAAGAGCAGGATTTCTTGGACGATCAGAAGGTCATCCACTCCATGATGTGGGCAGCCTTCTCCTGCACATCATTGATAGAATGGTCTGAAAGGAGGATGCAGAGAGGTTCGATGAATCTTTCACTGCTTATCTTGAGATAATCGATTTTTTTGAGTTTACTGGAATGAAGTATGTACTTTCTAAGTTCTGACTTAATTTCTTTCCATTTTGTAGCTGGGGCATTACTTATTCATCCATTCGAGGACAACTAACCTCCATCAGGCTGAGATTTCTAAAGCCCTTTAGGAGGCTCAAGCGGAGGCCGAAAGGGTTTGGGCTGAGGTCGACCATTTGAAGGCGGCCTCATAGATACAAGCTGCAGAAGTTGAGCACCTTTGGGAGGCATTACAGAGAGAAGAAGAAGCTTCTGCAGATTTGAAGGCAGCCTTGGCTCTTTCGAAAGACAAGAGAAAGAAAAATGAAGAGAAGATCAGCACCGAGAAGGAGCGTGCCATTGAAGCCTTCAAGTCTTTCACAGCTATGGAAGACATCAAGATTACCTTCGCTAAGGAGGCCTTTCTGGAGGGATTCGAGATCTGCATGAGAAGGATCACAAAGAATTTCCCAGAAGTAGATCTTGACCTTTTGACAGATGAACTCGGCGAAGAGGCCGATCCTTCTAATGTTGGTGCTACCTCTCCTGCCACCAAACCTAGCCTCGAAGCTTCCAAACCTATGGCTACGGTCTTCGAACTTGCTCCCAAACTTGGGGCTGCGAATGATGTGCCGACCTCGTCTGCCATTGTGCCACCCGAGGTTTAAAATTTCTAATGATTGTATTTTTCTTTTCTTTTTCTCCAATGTATTTAATCATTTTGTTAATGCAATGAAAGTAAACTTTCTTTCTTCGTACTTATGTTGTGGTGAGTGTTGTTCAGAATCCTTCTAGTGATCCAAGTCAAGGCTAATTATCCTCGATCGATGTCGAGCCACTATCTCAAGGTATCCTCTAAGACCTATAGTTAAAAGTTTAAAGAGAAAAATTCATCATCTAAAGAAAAAGTTGAAGAAGATGAAAGACAAACTTCAGAAATCTAGAAAGAATGCTTCGAAGGCGATAGTTGAGGTCACTTATCTCCGTAAGTTACACATGAAAGATTCCATGAACTTCAACATCAAGAAAGATAACTTTGAGAGAAAATTGGCCGAGCTTAAGAAAAGCACCAATGATAAGTCCTGGATGTTAACCGTGAAGGTCAGCTCCCTCAAAGTTGAGCTCGAGACGGCGAAAGAGAAAATTAAACTGTTAGAGGGGAGTTTGCCATGGTCTTCCAACAAAGTCCAGTATGAATAGAATTGGTCTCAGAGATTTTTTATGCTCTAAAAATAGCTGCACGATGCTGAGCTTGCCTATGAGACCTACCGGTTGGACTGGTGTGGAAGAATCTTCATGCTAAAGCAAAAGCTCCATGCTGCTAACAACGAGGTGGCTCAGCTTCAACAGTAGCTCATCAATAATTATTGATCTGGCACCAGTAGAAAGTTGGAGGAGATTGTCTCCTTGAAGAGGATTGTGGGTGAGCTTTCAGAATCAGTTGGGATGGAGAAAGCCGAAGTTCAGAGACTAAAGCTTCAGTTGGTTTGTGAATAGCAAGCTGTCAAGGATGCTGAAGCAGAGTCGAAGGTTCTGCGGAAAAGACTACGGGCGTCAAAAAAAAAATTTCAAAAAGCTGATAGGATGTTCTACTATAATTTGATAAGGAGAAAGAAGTTCGAGAAAGATATCATCAACTTGAAAGAATCCTTAGTGATGGCTAGTAGTCCGAAGTCCGAGGAATCAGACCCCTCTTAGAACTTTGGCTTTTTCTTTCTTTCTATTGTAACCGATCTTATAGATCCTCATTTTGTAACCAACTTTGATTCTAATGAAATGATATTTTTTTTTCATTTTTGCTCTATATGGATTGAATATCTATCGATAGCTCTGCTTTCCTTTCTTTTCTTCTTCTTTTTCTTTCTTTTATTTTTTTGAGAACGTGGTTATCAGGGATATTTAATCGAAGATCTTCCTCTATGCATGGATGAAGTTCTCATTTTGCTTCTGACACAGTCAGTCTCTATTCTCATTAGGATGAGATCTTTCTTTTGCTCTAGACATGATTAGATTTTGCTTATGTTAGGACGAGATTATCTTCCTGTTCTCAATAGGACAGTGGGGGCATAAAAGGACCATTGAAAGGGCCTCTCTCCTTTCCAGTCTTAGATAACTGAGGTCTTTGCTTTGCTTATGTTAGGATGAGGTTCTTCTTCTATTTCTAACATGATGTGGGGGCACAAAAGGATCATTGAAAGAATCTCTCCCCCCTCTGATCTTAGATGGGGGGTCCTTCGCTTTGCTCATGTTAGGATGAGGTTCTCCTCCTATTTCTAAGATAGTGGGGCACAAAAGAGATATTGAAAGGGTCTCCCTCCCCTCTAGTCTTAGATGACTGGAGGTCTTCGTTTTGCTCATGTTAGGATGAGGTTCTCCTCTTATTTTTAATAGGGCAGTGGAGGCACAAAAGAATCGTTGAAAGGACCTCTCCTTCCTCCAGTTTTAGATGACTGGAGGTCTTTGCTTTGCTCATGTTAGGATGAGGTTCTCCTTCTATTTCTAATAGGATAGTGGGGACATAAAAGGACCGTTGAAAAGGCCTCTCCCCCCTTCGATCTTAGATGATCGAAGGTCTTCTACTTCATTTAAGGATGAAGTTCGATTAGGTCATTTCTTGTCATTATACAATTTTGCACCAAAGCACGGAGATATGGAAATGAAAAGATTTTATTAAGATAAGATCACTGGTAATATACTCGCAAGTTCTCCAAATTTCAGGATCGTGGGAGTACTACTCCTTTGAGCTCCTTCAAGTAATAAATTTTGGATCGGATGACCTCCTTAATTTCATGCGGACCTTTCCACTTCGGAGCTAGCTTTTCTTAGTTCTGAGATTATGAAACAGCCAATTTTTGAAATACCAAATCTTCCTCTTTGAATACTTTGCCTCTAACTCTAAAGTTGTACTAGCGAGCTACTCTCTGCCTATAGGCCGCCATCCGAACTTGAGCTTTTTTTCATTTTTCCTCCAACAAGTCGAGGTTAGCCCTAAGATCCTAGAAGTTCTACTGCTCATTGAAAGCCATGACTCATGTCGATGAAAGTTTGGGTTCTACTAGAATGACCGCTTCTATTCTGAAGGCCAGGGCAAATGGAGTCTTTCCAGTTGGCAATCTTTGGGAAGTTCAGTATGTTCAGAGTACATGATAAAGTTCGTCTACTCAAATCTCCTTTTCTTTCTCAAGTCTTGCTTTGATACCTTACAGTAGGGTTCTATTGGTTACCTCAACCTCGTCGTTTATTTATGGATGAGCTACTGATGTAAAGTGGTGGGAGATATTCATATATTCAAAGAACTCGATAAATTTTGTTCAAGCAAACTGTCATTCATTATCCATTATAAGGGTCCGAGGTAGGCCAAACCTATAAATAATTAACTTCCAGATGAAGTCCTGCAATTTAGCTTCATTAATTTTTGTCAGGGGTTCGGCCTCAACTTACTTTATAAAGTAATCAATTGCTGTCAGTAGGAACTTTCGCTGTCTAGATGTCATGGAGGTCCAAGTATATCCATTCTCCATTGTGCAAATGGCCATAGGATGCTTAAGGGTGTAAGCTCGGAGGCTGGGTGTTTTTGAATATTTGCATTTCTTTGACACCGATCATACTTTCGGATACATTTCATAGAATCATGGTACATTATTGACCAATAGTAGCCCTACCGAAGTAGCTTGTAAGAGAATGATCTGACCCTCAAATGACTTCCATAGATTCCTTCATGCACTTTTTATAGTGCAAAATCGATCTCAAAAGGTCGGAGATATTTTAAGAGTGGTAGAGAATACGATCTTTTATATAATTTACTTTCATATAGAACATACTGGGAGGTCTGATTTCTTAATCTCCAAGCTTCTTTTGGATCATGGGAGAGAATTCCATCTTTGAGGTAAGCAACTAGTGAGTCGATCCAACAAGGCTCATGGGCGACCTGCATCATGGACTGTTGCTCTTCCAAACTTGGATATTTCAGAACTTCAAAGAAGACCTCCTTGGGTAGTTCAGTTGGTGCTAATGTCACCAATTTAAGAAGAAGATCGGCCCTAGTGCTTTCTACTCTTGAAATCTGCTTGATGTCAAAATGGTTGAAGGTCGGGATCAAGCTTTTCACTTGCTCGAGATATTTCATCATGTTTTTCTCTCGAGCTTCATAATTATCACTAACTTGTCCGACTACCAATTGAAAATCACTGTAAGTTTGGAGCCAATCTGCTTCCAACTCTTTGGCTATCCTTAACCCCACAATCAAAGCTTCATATTTGATCCCGTTATTTGTTGCAGGAAATTCAAAGCGCAACACGTATTTGGCAATGACTCCCTTCAAATTTACTAAGATCAACCCAGCACCTACGCCCGAAGCATTGGAGGAGCCATCCATATATAGGGCCCAGAAGCCTTCAAGAAGGTCTGCACTTTCTTCAGAGGAGCTCGATTACAGTCATGGAATGCTGATTTTATTCTGCTCATGTTCGGCCTCATCCGAGATAGTGCATTCTACTATGTAGTCTGCCAATATTTGAGCTTTGATTGATGGTTGAGACTGAAAGTTGATATCAAATTCAGTAAGCTCAATTTCCCATTTTGCGATTGATCTAGAAGAATCTGTTTGATGAAGAACTATCTTGATTGGTTGATTAATAAGGAGAGTTATAGTGTACCTCTAAAAATAAAGTCGAAGTCTTCAGATTGCAATCAGTAAAGCATAAGTTAGTTTCTCTAACTTTGTATATTTGATCTCGACATCCCTCAGGATCCGATTTATATTATAGATCGGTCATTAAACTTTTGGTTCTTTGATTAAGACTGCTGTGAGTGCTATTGGGGAGACTGCTAGGTACAAAAATAGTTCCTCTCCAGATTTGGTCTTTGCTAATAGGGGAGGTGAGTAGAGATAGTTCTTGAGTTCTTTAAATGCTTGTTGATATTCAGTGGTCCAGTAAAAATTTTTTGATTGTTTGAGAACTTGAAAAAAGGGCATGCATCGCTCAACCGACCTCGAGATGAAGTAGTTTAGAGCTGCCATCTTTTCTATCAGGCGCTAAACTTTTTTTATTGATCTTGGAGCAATCATCTCTTGAATGGTCCGAATTTTCTTTGGATTTGCTTCAATCCCATGCCTTGACACTATGTACCCCAAGAACTTTTCTAAGGTCACACTGAAGACGTACTTGATAGGATTTAGCTTCATCTTGTACTTTCAGAGGGTGCTGAAAGACTCTTCAAGATCGACAATGTGATTTGGTAAAGCTCGACTTTTAACCAACATATCATCTACATATACTTCCATGTTACAGCCAATTTATTCCTTGAAGATCTTATTCACAGGCATTGATAAGTTGCACCTATATTTTTAAGCCCAAAGGGCATGACCCTATAACAATAAAGACCATAGTTAGTAATAAAAGCAGTCTTCTCCTCATCCTCTGGTGCCATCCAGATTTGGTTATAGCCGAAAAAAATATCTATGAAAGTGAGGAGTTCATGGTCCGAGGTTGCATCCACCAGTTGATCAATTCTAAATAGAGGATAGCTATCTTTTGGGCAGGTCTTGTTCAACTTTTTGAAGTCTATGCACATTCTCTATTTACCATTTGCTTTTTTGATGAGGACCGCATTGAAAACCCAATTTGGATAGAAGACTTCTCAGATGAATCTGGCCTTGAGGAGCTTGTCGACTTCTTCTGCGATTGCCTTTAGTATCTCTAGGGCATAGCTACGCATCTTTTCTTTCACTGGCCGATGTTTAGGGTCAATAGCCAGACGATGTTCCATAACTTTGGTGTTGATTTTAGGCATGTCTGCAGAAACCCAAGCGAAGACATCTGCATTTCTCTATAGAAAATGAACGAGCTGCTCTCGTAATTCCTTTCCTAGATTGGAATCGATCTGGACTGTGTGCTCCTTATTTCCATCATCCAAAGGGACTGAGACAAGATCTTCCATAGATTTTCTCCATTCTTCAGTAAGATCATCCTGAACATCTAGCCCATCACTGGACATGGGTCTGATTGTTCGTCCCTTTGCAAAATAATTGAGTAGCAATGTCTTACCAAAGCCTGATCTCTTCTAATCTCTTCGACCCCATAGCTTGTTGGAAACTTCATCTTCAAATAGTAGGTTGACACTACTGTCCGAAATGCACTGAGATCAGGTTGGCCAAGAATCGCATTATAAGCAGATGGAGCTCTTAGTACCAAAAAAATCACTTGTGCCCTAGACTATTTTGGATATCATCCTGCCGTCATAGTTAATATTATTATTCCTTCGATTGGCACAACATTGCCAGTGAAGCCTACCAATGGGGTACTCATTGGTCCAAGTCGATTATTAGGTATGGACATTTTGGAGAAAGCATCATAAAATAAGATATTGGTCAAACTTTCATTATCGATAAGAATGCGGTATACATCATAGTCTGCTATATTTAAAGAAACTAAAATCGCATCATTGTGTGAGAACTGAACTCCTTGTGCATCTTCTTCAGTGAAAGTGATAGGTTCTTCAATCCTTCGGCTTTTAGCCAACTCCTTAGATCTGTTGGCCTTCTTTCACCGAAGTTCTTCAGAGATGATGTTGATGATGTTGAGAGGCGGCTAATCTCCTTGTTGCTCCTTCCATCTTGGTGGTTCTGACTGCGGCAGTGCCCTCGGTCAATCTTCTCTTGCATCAAGCTGGTGCCGTAGGAATTAGCCAAGTCGGCCCTGTCTGATAAGCTTCCCAATCTCATCTTGGAGTCGGATACATTCTTTAGTATCATGATCATGGTCACGATGGTAGAGGTAGTACTTGTTAGGATTGCGCTTGCTAGGATGAGTGCGCATCCTCTCAGACCTCGATAGCTGCTCATTAATCTCCATCAGTACTTAAGTTTTGGAGCATTGAGAAGGACATAGTTGTGAAATCTTCTTGGGGGAGAATTCCTCCATGCCCTTTGGTCAGAGCTTCTTTGACGATGAGCTCGAGGAGGAGTTCGAGCTCGCTTACGCTCAGGAGGAGTTCGAGAGCATGGCCAAACCTCATTTGGCTTTTCTTCAATGGCGGACTTGCTAGACTCGCCCGTCTATCACTCTCCTGCGGCTTCCTCATCTTTCAATTTGAAGGCCTCCTCAGTCCGAGCATAACCTTCAACCCGAGCTAGTAGATCAGCAAAATCTCTGAGATACTTCTTCTCTAGAAAAAATAGTAGGTCATTCTTTTGAAGGCCATCCTTTAGCGCGGTCATGGCAACTGACTGATCTAGGTTTTGGACTTCCAGTGTAGTGGCATTGAAGTGGCTGACATAAGCTCGGATGGACTCTCCTTCCTTTTGCTTGATATTGATGAGGAAGTCCGAACCTCGCCTAGGACATCAATTGCTAACAAAATGAGTTAAAAACTGATGGATCATTTGATCGAAGGAGAAGATCATACCTAACCTCAGTGCTGAGTACCAATTTCTTGCTGCTTTCTTCAGAGTAGATGGGAAGGCTCAGCACAAGATGGCGTCTGGTGCACCATGGAGCAGCATCATGGTCTGAAAGGCCTCTAGGTGGTCGACTGGATCAATGGTCCTATTGTAGCTCTCAAATTGGGAAAGCTTGAAGTTCGGCAAGATGGGCTCTTGCAAAATTCAGATGAAAAAGAGGAGATCGATGCAGATATTATCATGGTGAGCTGAGATGGCATGGTGGAGTTCCTCAATCCACCGATCCTTGTCCTGAAGCTTCTGATCGAGAACATCATCTCGGTTATGGGTCTTGGAGGGCTTCTGACTGTAGATGGGGAAGGTCCCTCCAGGGAAGAAATTATGGTCAGAATTGGGGTCTTCTGCCTTCCACTTCCCCTACTTAGGAGTGACGGGTCTACTAACCAAAGTATGCCATCTTGGGATAGTTTCTTAAAATTTCAGCGAGAGGTTTTCTATCTGTACTGACACCGACTATTGCTGCATAGCCTGCACCATTTTGGTGAGGCCCCGGATCTGCTGCACCAGCAAGTTGAACTGCTTTGGATCCACCATGACCATTGGTGGGGAAGGTTGCGGTGCTGATGATGGTGTTGGGGCAGGCGGATCTGGTTCAGATCTGACGGTGGAGACAATGGATCTCTGGGTGGTTGTCTTTTTTGGATGCATTCTTGAGACTAAGAAAGATCTAATGGAGATGGATTTTGATGGATTAAAAGAAAAGAGTAAACAAATTCGATTAAGCACTTCTTTTAAAACAAGGGCTCAAAGTGCCCCTTTCTCTAGTATCAATTCTATTGGTGCAGAATCTGGTTGACATCGGAACAAGCTAGAAAAGAGGAGGATAAGGTCGTCGCTGGTGACCTGCAAGGTAAGTCCTACCGAAGTTGGGGGTGGCTCCGGTAGGATCCTCCGATGATCAAGTCAACTCTTCTGGCCAATAGAAATGGAGTGCTAACAAAATTGAAGCAGAGTTTTGAGCTCGAGATAAAACATATCTAGAGAGTCCCTTATATAGACAGAGCCTATAATAAATCGATGGTGACAGTCGTAATTGCCTGGTAGTGGACCATTCGGAGCCACGTGGAGTTTGTTATGGAGGGTAGTGTCCATTGTCGTGACATGCCAATACATTAGAATTTAAAAATTGAAGTTTGGATGGAGTAGACATTGGCAATGAAAAGCTTCAAGTCTCAACAGGTTTAGAAAAGTTCAGACTCCTTTAAAGTCACCCGCATATATGTTAATTTGTACTGAGTTGGTAGCCAAATTCGTATGGGCGATGAGGTCCTTCTGGGTGATTGGGAGGTGATAAATCGGAAGGAGGCTAACTGAAGGGAGCTTCATCCGAAAGAAGTGCAACAAGAGGAGGTCATCCAAAAGGCGTGCAGCTGGAGGAGACCGTCTAGAAGGAGTGTGACTAGAGAAGTTTGGCCTGAAGGAGATCCACTGGAGGAATTCGGAAGAAGATCCATTGGAGGGTTACTGGAGGAGTTTGGAGGATATGCGGTTGAAGGAGTCTGCATAGATGATGAGATCCTTCCTAGCAAATGCAAGGAGTTCAGATGGATAGAGGTCGATTGGATGAAGGTCGACAGGAAGAAAATTAGTTGAAAGGAGCCTTGTAGGTGACTGGAAGGAGTTCGGTCAGCAAGAGCCTAGTTGGCGGTTGCGATGGATGGACAACTATGATACTCTTGTAATTCAACCATTTCTTTTGAAGCTCTACTATTTTTAGGGCTTTTCAAGGACTAATAAAGTGGAGACGAGGTTCTTTTGCTTACATATTCAGGGTTCTTGGTGTGAGAATTCAAAGACCCACCACTCTCCATAAGTTGCAGAGGTTCATCTGGAGGGGGAGCTCTATCAATCTGGTGCTGATCCAAGATCGAACAGCCTGAAGAGATTCTAGTTTGGAAGGAGTTCAAGCAGCTTCAAGGTCGGCCAGGCCAAACTGCATTAGAACTAGACTCTTAATTGCTCTGAGAGCCGCCACCATTGTTCGAGCTCGTTTGGGTGAGACCCGCGAGGCCTTGTAGGTTTTGGGGTTATTAGATGAGGTTAGTTATGGTTGTTGTCGTCGGACGAGATCATCCCAAGACTCGACACCTTTCCGAACTTCGATAGGAGAGGATTTATCCCCAACACTTAAGTTCTTTATTTCTTAGCCTTATCTTTTTGTGTTCATCTATTAACTTATTGAAGGCTTCATATAATTTATTAAAAGAAAATTTAGAAGAGTGTTCATGATATACCTCATTATTTTGAGCCATGAGGCAACAACTTGTTATACCTTCCTCTTTCTCATTCTCTTCTTTGCTTTGCTCCCTCTTAATCAATGATTTATTTTTCTTTTATTTCTTTCTTTTCTTTTTTTCATCCTTATGCACCATGAGGCATGAGTTAGGGTGAACTTCTTTTTCTTCTTGGAAGCTTGATGTTTCTCTTTGATTTTCTCTCTCAAAAATAATTTTTAATTTTTTTCATATTTGATTCACTGAAATACATGAAAAAATTTTATTAAACAGATTAATATCTATAGAGAAATAAAATATATTCGTGGCCTTAGCATTAAGTTGGGCCATTTTCTTATCATGCTTGATTAATGCATTGTGGGTGTGTGAACCATCAATAATAATTTTTCATAAATTATAGTCATATGCTTGTATGAATATTTTTATTCTAGCTTTTCAATAAGTAAAATTTGATCCATTAAACAGTGGTGGTCGATCAATGGAATAGCCTTCATTAAAAAGAGATTTCATTTGGATTATCAAGATCTTTAGCCCTTGACGGTTAGGTCAATAATTAATCATAGAGCACCTGATATCACTTGTTGCCTAGAGGTAGCAACCCAAGAGGGGGAGGGGGGTGAATTGGGTTCTTATAAAATTTTAGCCAAATTTTAACTCTAACCAAATATGTACTTTACTTAATTTAGCTTGATATGATTATGTAGTGTATGCAGCGGAATCAAATGTATATGAAACTATGCAAAAATGATGGCTAAGCTAAATAAGAATTATAAGCAAATAATGCAAGCAAAGAAGTCACAACATAAATATATAAATATTTATAGTGGTTCGGAGCAACCCGCTCCTACATCCACTCTCCAAACTTTTCTTGAAAGTTCTACTATAATCCCTAGATTATAGTGCATTTATTTTGACCCAGGATCACAAATAAATCCAGTTGATTTTATTGGGCTCACCAACCACAGTCCTACATCGATAGTTTTTTTATATTCACTATCAATCCAGTTGGTTTTAAATAAGAAGCACCAACCATAATATTTATACCATCCAATTACCGGCTTAGATCAGTCTATACTCCAAGTTTCTTCCCCCAAAGAAACTTGTAAAGAAACAAAGATACAAATATAAAAATTTAGCATTAAAATAAAATAAAAAAAACTCTTTTGAAGCTTCACTTCTTTTCAAATGATACTGAGAGGTTGCTTGAGATGTTGTTGAAAATAACTCTTAAATATCCTCTAAAATCAAAGCTTAGTTCCTTTCTTTTTTCTCTTTTTTTGATGTAGAATGAAAATCTCTTAAATCCAAAATGATTTTACTTTAAAATCTCTTAATCTTAATTTCCAAATGTTTCTCTAGCTTTTTATATTTTTGATGATAGCTGGAGGATCAGTTCTAGCTATTGGAAGTCTTGAACTAGCCGTTGAAGTGAAGAAATTATCATTTGAAAAGCTACAGAAAACTAGCCATTAAGCCTATCCCGACATTGGAGTCGATACTTTTTCTACAGAGATTGACACTTTTTGATCTGGGGTCAACACATTTTTTGCAGGGGTTGACACGTTTTGATTTGGGGTCGACATCTTGTGATCTGAGGTTGACATCTTGTGCTTAGGTGTTAGCACTTGAACTGTACTCAAAAATTCACCTTCTATTTTCTATTTTTATGCAATAGAGGTCGACCCATGGGTCGATCCTTTTGTGAGGCCATACAAAAATAACATGTCGAAGCATGCCAAGCTACCCATTTCAAAAGAGGATCTAGGGGTCGACCCTATGGTTGATCATTTTGCTAAAACTTGATTTTCTTCCAAATTTGACATCCAAAAAATATGAAATTACCTCCAAAAAATTAAAATTTTTTTCTATTTGCTCTTAAGGCTTTCGAAATACATTTTCTTTTAACTTGATGAAATTATAATTTTACCCTTCTTCAAGGATCTTTATCAATTCAATTTTCTTGAAGCTTTTGACTTGGTGATTTTTGTGTGGATCTTTTCTTGAATTAGTTTATTCAATTTGAATACCTGAGAATATCTACATACATTCTTGAAATATATAATTAGTATTATTTATACTCAATATTTTAGAATTATCAAAATCAATCAGTAGATCAACAAAGATCAATTTCAATTTTGTGATGCTTAAGATTGAGTCCACTATATTTGCATTGCATTATAGGTCTTGCTCAGACCAAGCCAGGATCTCACCTGTAGATCTATTATAATTATGGATTGACATGAGCTATAAATTAACAATTAAGATTAAAGAGATCTAAATTAAATCTCCTTATTAATATTAAGGTGTAGGGTCTTCCACCATAGTAGAGTGACATATCCTCTCCGATGTTCATTATTCTCAGCTGGACATAGTGGTTCTGTTGCATCAGGAAAGAAACAACCACTCTACACATTCTTGAAAGAAGCTTCACTTATGCTAAGTCCTCAGCTGGACTTAACTAGGGAATGAAATCAATAATTATTAGGTGAGGTTTCAAAGACCTAGAGACTAGGTCTACTATAATTTGCATGAGAAGCATTGGATAAGAGTTGTTCACCTTTTGACTAACACATGATCAATAATTGTTATGTGAGGTGATGTGCCAATCAGTGGGACTGTAATATCCACTAGAAATCTTAAATCGTGGAGGTTTCCATTTCTCCACCTGAGGAGTATGGATGATTCGAGGAAATAGAAGGGGTCTATGTTTGTTTTTAAAATAAAACCCCTAAAACAAACTGATTAAGTGAATTACAAAGTCTAACTAGAATCTTCATCTCTCTGTAAGAATGTCTGCTTCAAACTCCCTTGCTCGCATCTTAGAGATCAACAAAGTGATTGGACCTAATTTTAAGGATTGGCTCCGGAATCTTAAGATTGTCTTGAGTTCCGAGAAAATAGCCTATGTACTCAACCAGGACCTCACCCCCTTACCAACTCGTTCGATCGCGGATCAAAGAGCATTTCATGAGAAGTGGTTGGACGATGATAATAAGGTTAGGTGCTATACGTTGGTCTTAATGTCTAATGAATTGCAGTGCCAACATGAAGACATAAAAACTGTAAGAGAAATTATGACTGACCTATAAGAGTTGTATGGTTAACAAAGTCGTGTAGTCTGCTATGAAGTGTCCAAAAGACTCTTCAAAGTGAAAATACATGATGGGCAGTCCATCCATGAGTATTATTTGATAATGATTAAGAATCTGGAGGAGCTTGAGAAGCTTAGGATGTCGATGAATAAAGAGTTGTAGATTGACCTCATTCTGTAATATCTTATTAATTCATATGCGCGGTTTATCGTAAACTACCATATGAATAAGATCGAATGCACCAAGGCCGAATTATTAAATATGCTGGTGACAACTAAGGAAACCTTAAAGAGTTCAAGGGGCTCTATTTTTGCTGTGGAGTGAATTTCTTTTAAAAGAAAGTCTACTGGGAAGAAGAAAAGTCTACAAAGAAACAGAAGGTAGAGAACAGGCCGAAGAAGTAAGTTCCAAAGAACAAGGCCTTCGAGAAGGAAAAATATTTTCACTGCAATAATAATGGCTACTGGAAGCGGAACTGTCCAACCTATCTAGCGAGCCTGAAGAACAAGAAGGAAGGCACACCTTCTGAAGATATGCTCATTATGAAAATCGATATAACGATTTCTTCCACATCCAGTTGGATGATAGACTCTGGATCTAGTGTTCATTTGTGCACTTCAATATAGGGTCTAGAGGATAGTAAGAGGTTGAGAAAAGGCAAGATGACCCTACAAGTTGGGAATGGAGCAAAGGTTACTGCTATGGCTGTGGGGATGTATCCTCTACAACTGCCATCAGGGATTAGTTTAGTACTTAGATAGAAATCTAATTTCTGTCTAAGACTATATAATTAGTTTTTACAAAAGATTACTGTAATATTTATTTTAAAAATAAAATAATTAAAAGTAATTTTTTTATTAACAGTCTCTTTCAGCTACGTGTAGATATATCAGTAAACTATATTAAGCAAGATGTAAATGCCATAGAAACTAAACGATCTAGAGATAAAATTAACCAAAAATACTTAATGGCACCTAGCTCCTTTACACTCGAGCAGCATCTTTCGGCGCCGATGTCCAAATACGGTGCCCAAGCGTCATAGTTTCAATCAATCTGGAGACGAGTTCAGCAGACAATCAAAATGCGCAAACCGATTTCAGAACGAATCTTAAGACAATAAGTAAATGAACAATAACACCCTAAGAAGAGACAATCCAGATCGAGGGCACGGCGCCGAACCTATCATCCCCCACACAACAACCTATCACCTGAAAATAGAAATTGAACAGGGAGTTCGGATAAACGTGAAGTTTCCCATCACACAAATTCAAAAAGGTACGAAAAGCCATCACTTTGGAACCAACAAACGTCGGCCATTATATTTCAACTCTCACCCGTCATTGCAGCACTCGCAACACCCATCTCAACGTAAACATCACACCCGTTTACCCCCTAGAAGCGTCCGCACATGATTGCCATTAGCTTAGCTTTCCATGTCCTATAACTATAACATCAGCGAGGCGGCATCCCACTGAAGCGAAATCGGGGCTCTTACGACCACTTCAAAATTTGAAATCAAGCCAAACCACACCATCAATAAAAAAAGATGAAATTGGTTTCACCACCACCATGAATGAAAATATCACAGATACTACTTTATTTTAATACTAAAAAGCATCCAAAATAACAACGGGTCGGCCAAATGACGGCAAACATCCCAGCCCTACGCAAAGCACAAACTCAAAGTAGCATTTAAAAGGAAAAATTAACACCCGTGACAGTTTTGGGTAATGCATAGCTAGCTCAACTGGTAGAAGACAATGAACCTATAACAACGCTGCCACCGCCGGTCAAGCACCCAATTCTGCATTTAGACTCCAGATACTGTGGACATATAGTGACGGCAAGGGCATACCACACTACAACTGCTAGCGACTCCAAACCACACCGATGCAGAGAACTCCTCGGTTCATTTCTTCTTTTGTAGGAACAAATCTGTAGAAAATCCTAAAATTAGATATTTTGGAGAATATTATCATCATAAAACTAATCAATGCTAAATATGATCATTATATAATATTGTACTAGTAACGAGTATATCGAAAGTAGGAAGGAAACGGCACTGCGGTTTGGACCCCAGACATCTCCCAAGAGATGTTGGATGCATGCCAACCAAGAGAAAATCGATTGGCATGGTCAACATCTAAATACCACTAATTATATTAAGTTATATACGTTTGAAAAATAATACAAGCATATTGAAATCATCACAATGCCCATTATCTATATATAACCATCACTAAAACCAAAACTGAGCTAAGAAGTTTATAAAATTTAATTTTCTGCTTTGGCATGAAATATCACCAGCTACATTGACCCTAACATTTGCTTACATTACTATAATTTAACCATGTGTCCAAGAAAGTGGTTATATTTTGCCTCATCCTTAATAAAATCTTATTATCTCGGTCTTCAATTAATGTGCTAGAAGTTAAACACAATCAAAGCTTATTTTTCATTTTCTCTTATTTCATGAGAGAATGATGATGTGGAGTGTGGATTAGTAAAGGTGTCAAGTATAATCAATAGTTTTAGAAGACAGGATGCCAATCTTCATCGTTATTGGACTAATACTTCGATGAATCAAGATCTTCATTATTTTGATTGAGATGGAAGTGGGAACAGATGAAAGAAATTAAGGTATTTCAAGATCTTAGCCAATATATCAAGATCCAAACATTGAAATCTCAACCACCATGATAAACCAAATTTAGATGCTATTTTTGGCATTAACTTTGATATTTAGTAATTGCGACATTTAAAATAGTAATGAAAGATTAGAAAATTTGCTGATTTCAACTGAGATAATAAAGACTGAGATTTCTCATATATCATGTGTCTGCATGTTTGGTAATAATAGAAAATACGAACTAATATCTCAGCAAAGAATGAAGAACTCATACACTAATAGAGAGAGAGAGAAGGAGATGCCTTAGATGGGTCATTGATAAACATATGAAGTAGGATACTAGAAGCAACCGATTTATTATTATTTGATTATATTATTGAAAATTTGATGCTTCTTAGTCTATTTTGCAGATAATTGAAGGTTTGGCTGATCAAGACTTAAATTGGTTCAAACTCAAAGAAATACTTAAGAACTAATGGGCCAAGTGCAACTAGCTCAAGGGATAAATTGCAATCAATGGTTAGGAAGAAATTCATTGAAGATCCAAGGGCCAAAAAAGAAGATAGTTGGTTAAAGGGTTTGGATTGAAAAGGGCTTGATCAAAGGGCTGGAATTTGAGGCGTCTACTTATAAAGTCCTAACCCAACTTGAAGCCACATCCAAAGTCCTTTTGTGCCGCCCCAAATCTTTAGATGGGATTCTTTTCATGTGAAGAAAGAAAAGAATAGAAAGAAGGCACTAAAACTCTTTCCTCTCTACAACTCATAGCGCCACTCCATGCGCCTGTCCTCTCTCCTTCATCCTCCCATAGCTACCACCCCCTCTCTTCTTCCTCTTTTTTTTCTGCAAGTTAGAAGCAGGAAGATAGCGATGGCAGATGGCATCCTTTCCATGTATGGCTAGAGGCTCAAGTCTTCAAGTTGTAGATTAATTCTTTCAATTATAATTTTATACTTTTCTTTTATATAATTAGATGAACTTGTAGGCTTTTCTCTATGAGTTTCAATTAATTAATTTTAGAGTTGCTTTCAAGATTTTGGGGCTTAATGTTTATATATTACTCTTTAAATAGTTTATGTGATCAATAGGATGGATCGTGATCAGGAGATATGGTCCATGCTCAGCCGAAATAGGCTATCTTAAGGATCAACTCATAGATCTATTTATCTATTTGATTTAAGATTCTTCTTATATTTTAAGTTTGAATAGCTTATACTTTAGGAAGACAAACCATGATCAGAAGATACAATCTGTACTTGAGCGAGATAGATTATGATCGAATATGAACATAAGACATCTTAATCAATTGATCTAATTTCTTTTTTTAAAAAAAAAAACCAAGATTGTAGTTAAAGATGAAATCGAAATTCTAAGACTTTCCCTTATCTTATACATTGGTAAACTTTTATTTTCTTTTAATTAAGTAATTCTCTAATCATTGAAATTTGCCAAACTACAACTTTCTCTGATTTTTATTCATCATTGTTTCACTACTAACTTAGCCTTTTGATCCCTATGGATTCAACACCCGATGCATGCTATTCTACTGTTTAATTGCATTAGAGTTCTTTTATCTTCGATTGCTCTCGCGATAAGAACACATCAAATTTTGGCACCATTGTCATGGATCTTGGCATGGTTATTTTGGAAAGAAAATATTAAAAAAATTTACTACCTTCTTTAGTTTTATTGCTTTCTTAGTTAACTACTTTAATTGTTCTTGCCTTTATTTCAATTACTTTATTTATTAGCTTATCTTTTATTCTCTTGATAAATAAATAAATAAATAATTGTTTGTTTACTGAATTGCTTTAGTTTATTTTTCTTTTATTCTCAAGTTGACTTCTAAATCTAATTCAAAATTTTCTTTTATTTTAATTGCTTTAAATATTCAAACAAAAAAAGGACCATATAGCATAAGAAGTTAACTAATATAGAGAAAACTATATATATATATATATATATATATATATATATATATATATATATATATATATATATATATATATATATTTCTACTTCTATTTAAACACCTTACTTTATTTGTATTTGCATTTCCATAACTAATCTTAAGGGTAAAAATCATTAATAAGATAAGATGGGGATTTGATCATCATTCCTTAACCCACAAATCATCTCCATGCATCTATATAACATAATCCTAATTTTTAAAATTAATTAAACGTCAGCCCCTAGGGATCTCGAGCTCAATAGGATAAGGGATCCTAAGAGTTGGACCGGATTAGCATTGATCAGTTAATTGATATCTAGAAAAATGGTTCAAGAACAAGATCTCGAAAAAAGGTGGTTACTTAATTAAGACTGTTGTGAAAGCTCGAGGAGCCTCCCACTGATCTTACACTTACCTAGCTACTTAGTTGGTTAATTTTTGACTTGGAGGGCTTGAGGGTGATCTTGGCACAATTAGGAGCCGTCTAGGTCTAGGCTAACCCTAAGTTAGAGTCTAATTTGATTGCCAAACTTGTTTGAAAAGAAAAGAGTAAAAATAGTTGAAAATCTTTATCCATCTTCTTGGAAATGAATATCCGGATGACTTGTTAGAATCGAATTAAACCCTATATCAAGTCCAGTAGATTATAAGGGCACCATGAGCGAAATGGATCAACCATAAGCCTTAAAGGATTTGTGTTACCTAATTGGATCAATCCAACCCTCATGTATTAGACTGCCCCAAATCATTGCCAATTTCAAAATTAAACCTCAAATCATAAACATACTTCCCAAATTCACCAAAATTGAAGATGCATACATCTTTATGAGGGAATCTAAGGAAGTATGCGCTATAATGCAGCTTTGTTGCCTAGCTAGACAACCCAAGAGGGGGAATGAATTAGATTTTTAAAATTCAAAACAAGTATGTACAAAAATAAACTATTTAAATGCTAGGTAAGTGAGTTAAGAGAGTAGAGAGAAGCAAGAGAAAAGCACACACTCATAAATAAGAAACTTTTATAGTGAGTCGGTACACTCTCAGTACCTACGTCCACTCCCCAAGCAAGACTCTTGAGAATTTTACTATAATCTCTCAAGATTACAATCGGATAGTTTTTTCGGGCTTACTATCCCAAACCCAGTTGATTCCTAGGTTCACCAACCATAACCTTTACAACCCTCAATCAAGGCAATACAAACTAACAAAAGGAATGTAAATACCCAAACCCTTAGTTTTAGCCCCTGCTGAAATCAAGTACATAGAGGAAAAAGAAAATTTGTACAACACAATATGCTCCTTAAATTAAGTTGAGATGTTGTCGATGCAGTTCGTTCATTGCCTATTTAATTGCTGGGAGTTATTGCTCTTAAGGACACTTTAAGGCTTGAGAGAACTTTGATGGAAGAAGTTTGCTCGTTAAAATTGGGCGTTCTTGCTTTTTCTCTCTTTTACTTAATGTTCAAGGGATATTGCTTCTTTTCTTTTATATCTGAATCATTTCCACCATACTTGAAATGATTAGAGTGCAAAAATAGGCTGAATCTGACTGTTGGAGGTAATAACTAATCATTGGAGATAAAAAAAGAAAGTCTAGAACTATCCGTTGAAAAGCTGTCACCGCATTTTGAGACCTCTCGGATTGTCACGAGACGTCTTGTTGCACTTCAAGACCTCTCAGTTTGACCAAGAGACGTCTCATTCTCAGATGCCAAAAAATAACTTTCTAAAAAAACTTGTCGCCTGAGATCGAGACCTCTCGATTTTGTTGGAGATGTCTTGCTATGGACTTGAGACCTCTTAAGAATTCTTCGAGATATCTCGATCTCAGAGCACAAAAATAATATTTTTATTTTTTTGAGATGGAGATATCTTGAGTTTAACTTAAGATCTTTCGAAACTATGTCAGAATCCTATTTCACCATACCAAATACTAGGAGACGTCTCATAAATTTTTGGAGACATCTCGAAAATGCTCCAAGACTATTTTTAAAGAAAATTTATCACCGAACCTGCTCTTTTGATCCAGATTTGAATTACTTTTGATTTCTTGCTCATTTTGGTCAAAGAGCTCACTTTCTTCTGATCTTTGAAATACTTAAAAAAGGTTTATCGATAATCTTGTGCTTTAATGTTTTGTCATTATCAAAATTACTTAGGAGGTCAATAATCTTCCCCTTTTTGATGATGACAAAATATTAAGCACTTCATAAAAAAATAGGCAATATATATAGCATGTATATCTAAATGCAGGAGATAATTCTTTAATTTAAAATATTTAAATTCTAAAGTGCTCAAGTTGGCAATATTTTATCAATGCTCTCCCTTATTGTGTGCTTATTTGATTTATATAAGAGTTGAGTGATCCTTTCTTGTTATACTTTGCCTATATACATTTTGCTTATATGTAATTTTAATTAAGATTTAATTAAGATTGATATACACATTTTCTTCCCCTTTTTGTCAGCATCAAAATCATATTAAATTCATTACATAAGACAATAAAATATTCAATGCAAAAGGAGAAGTACATTTCTAAGAAATATTAATTTCATTGCAGAAAGAGGAGATACACATTGCAAAACATTCATTCCATTATAAGGAAGGGAATACATGATCAAAAGTATATATTGATTTACAAAAAGAAGACATCCAATCAAAATACTCAAGCTAACAAAAGTTCAATACATAGAAGGAAACTAGACCTAGTACAATTTTCATCAGAGAGGAATTCTATGATAGGTTCAGAAGCAGAGCGAGGTCTAATGGATAAAACGTGAGGGGTAGATCTAGGAGAGGGTGAGGTTTGAGAGGTAGAGGGAATCCAAGACCCAACATTTCCAATGCGACCCATAATCTACCTCAGAGATGTGATGATCACTTTCGCACTGGTGCATTCGGTGACAATACTTTCTTCCATCCTCTAAGCTATCTTGGTAGTCTCAGTCAATAGAAGTTCCATATGAACAGATGACCCATGCTGTTCTTTTCTCAAAATTTTAAGTCTCTGAGATAAGCTACTGATTTGTTGGCTGAGCATCTCGGTCTGTCCCTTGGTAGAGATCCTCTGTTCTTCAATGCTAACTAGAAGTTGATGCTTAAGTCCAGAGAACAATTCAATCATCCTTTCAGACACTTCCTCCACAACCTACTCTACAACCATCTCTACCAGTCTATCTAGATCAAAATCAAAAGGCAGGGCAAACATTTGACTTGGATGAGCTTGCGATGTGAAGGAAGATCCGAGTGTTGTGAAAGACGGTCAGCAGTAGAAGGAGAAGATGGAGGAGGTGGGGGTCTATGTTCCTCAGGTTCATTTCTAATAGCAGCGACTTCATCTGATCTCACCCATCTATCCTCTTTCTTCACAAATTTTATTCTATGCAAAGTGCCTTCATTTATATAATCAGTGTGTGCCAATTTCTTGAAATCTTCACTTTCTAAATTAACATGAAATTTCTTGAAAATCAGGATAAAGATTACTCCGTAGGATAGACAGGCTTTGCTCTTGTTTATAGTGTCTTTCATCTATTAAAGTGTTAGGAAGGAAAAGTTCATAAGAGTCCCTATTATCAAGTAATACATAACTGCCAGTTCTTTTTTTCATATCCAGTCATGTCTTCTAGCTTTTGAAAAAATTATGTGACTAACTATGCATTGTAGCAATCTCATTTCTACCAAAAGATGGTTTGACACTAATTGTTGATTCTCATTTACATCTTTCCTTTCCAAGACACACTTCAAGGCTTTACTTTTTTTAGTCAAATTCAAATAACAAATCCCTAACCTTGGTACTTCTAGAAGATGCCCTAGTCTTCTTTCATCTAATGCAATGCGAACCCCTTTTACCATAAATTCTACACCTAACTCTCCCTCAAAGTTTATATTGTCAAAAAATTCTCTAATAAGGTCTAGGTATAAACATTTACCTCAAGTGAGCAGAGTTTCTCCCAATCTTGTTGCCTTAGCCATGCCTCAATATAGAAGTTTTCTTGATCTAAATTCTCAAAATCTACCTTACGACCAGTAGGAACAGTTCTCATGGCAACGAACAGGCGAGAATGCCAGGAAGGACCTCCCGGTGAAGCTAGGGTATTGTCCCGCTATCTTTTTGCCCTTTTTTTGGTTGACGAAGTGATGGACGATCTTTGTACGGTGATGAATTTTCGTTTTGGAGCCATTAGAGTCTCGGATTCGGACGAAATGGGCAATGAAATAGTGACTCGAGTGGTTTGGAGGAGTTAGTGGGAGTTTGAAAAAGTTTGGGGCGAGAGGTCTCGGAGAATAAAAAAGACAAATGAAAAAGAGGATTTCTTTAAAATCCGCTTAAAAAGAGAGCCTCGCAAAACTTAAGAAGTCTCGTCATAAAAATGAGAAGTCTCAAAAAAATCGAGAGGTCTCGCATTTAAGGCGAGAAGTCTTGGAACACAATCGAGATGTCTCGATTTTAAATCGAGATGTCTCATGAATAGGGACATAATTTTAGAAAAGTGAAGCTTTTAATAGAATTTTCTTGATAGTTCTAGATAGAAATGAGAGTGTTTAGGATGACAAGAGGAGACATAATATAATTCAATAAGTATAAGATTAAACACATTTATAGAGGATCATAAATTTCAAGTTCACCTTGGATTTTTGAAAATCTATCTTCATTTAGAGATTTTGTAAAAATATCAGCAAGTTGATTTTTAGTTGAGACAAATTCAAGCATAATATTATTATTTTGAATATAATCTCTAATAAAGTGATGTCTAATTTTAATATGCTTAGTCTTTGAGTGTTGAATAGGACTTTTAGTTAAGTTTATGGCACTAGTACTATCATACCTAATGGGTATATTATTTTATTTAATTCTAAAATCTTTGAGCTATTGCTTGATCCAAAGTATTTGTGCATAGTAACTCCCTGCGACAACATATTCAATCTCGGTTGTTGACAATACTATAGAGTTTTGCTTCTTGCTATATCATAAAATCAAGTTCAACCCTAGAAATTGGCATGTGCTACTAGTACTTTTTCTATCTATTTTACATCCTCCATAATTAGCATCAGTGTATCCTATCAATTCAATAAAAGATTATTTTGAGTACCATAATCCTAAGTTAAGTGTATAAATTAGATATCTAAAAATTCTCTTACTAAGTGTGATTCTTTAGGATTTGATTAAAATCTAGCACACATGCAAATACTAAATAATATATCAGACCTACTTATAGTTAAATAGAGTAGAGATCCTCTCATATCTCTATAGAACTTTTCATTTATATTTTTACTATTTTCATCTTTGTCGAGTTTGCATGAGGGACTCATTAGTGTGCTGATCTTTTTTTCATTTTCTATACCAAACTTTTTTAGCATTTCTTTGATATACTTGGTTTGGCTAATGAAGATACCTTTCTTTCATTATTTAATTTGAAACCCAAGGAAGAAGGTTAGCTCTTCCATCATGCTCATTTCAAATTCATCCTATATTAAACTTTCAAATTCTTGACAAAGATCCTCATTAGTAACTTCGAATATAATATCATCCACATAAATTTGAACTACAAGAAGATCATTATTTTTTTTTAAAAAAATAGTGTAGTATCCACACTTCTTCTAGTAAATTTATTTTATAAAAAAAATATATTTAATCTCTCATACCAAGCTCTGGATGCTTGTTTAAGCCCATAAAGTGCTTTGTTTAATTTGTACACATGATTAGGAAGTAAATGATTTTCAAATCCAGGGAGTTGTTCTGCATACACTTCTTCAATGATATAATGATTAAAAAAGATACTCTTAATATTCATTTAAAATAATTTAAAGTTCATGTTGCAAGCAAAAGCAAGTAATAATTTTATAGCTTCTAGTCTTCCTACAGGAGCATATATTTTATCAAAGTCAATCCCTTCTTCTTGATTATATTCTTTGTAACTAATCTAGCTTTATTTCTTATTATATTTTCATATTCATCTAGTTTGTTCCTAAATATCCATTTTGTGCCAATTATGGGATGATCAAAGGGTTTATTTACAAGAGTCTAAATATTGTTTCTTTCAAATTGGTTTAGTTCTTCTTGCATAGCTAATATCCAATTTGAATCTTTTTCAGTCTCTTTTATGTTCTTAGGTTCAATTTGTGAAATGAATGCAAATAATCGAAAGTATCTTTAAAAAAAAGATCTAGTTCTTATCCCTTATGAAGGATCACCTAAAATTAGTTCTCTTGGATGATTATGTGCATACCTCCATTTCTTGGGTGGATCTTCATGTTCTTTAGTAGTTTCTACCTCATCATTCTTTTTTTGTTCATTGATTGTTGTGAATTTATCTTTATCATGAATGGTGTTGTCCTTCAAATTAAGTTCCTTCATTTCACTTTCAAGAATTTCTGTATCATCATCAAAAATATCTTCCTTTCTCGAAGATTGATTGTTAGCTTCATCAAAAACAACATGAATGGATTCTTCAACAACCAATGAATATTTGTTGAAGACTCTATATGCTTTGCTAGATGAAGAATATCTAAGGAAGATACCTTCATCTACCTTTGAAGAGAAATCCTGATTTCTCGGTCCAGGTTCGTCCAGATCTGATTAGATCAAGAGATATATTTCAAAATTTTTCTCTTGATCTTAATCAGATCTTGATATGTTTCAGATCTGATTCTTATTATTTTAATAAATAAAATAAAACAAGATAAATTAAATCAAATTCAATTTACCTGATTTGGGTAATCCTATTACCCTGTAGATGATCCTGATTGCAGCGGAAGGTTCTGGATCTAGGCCATGCAAGCGCCTGGCCTCTACCGGTATCCACTCGGGTTGGATCTAGAGATTCTCTTCTTCTCTATCACACCTCCAAAAATCAGATCTGGATCTGATCTGGAGGATCTTCAAAACTCTTTTGAAGATCTGCAGTCGTCCTTTTGCAGCAGCGCAGCCTTCTTGCTTTTGATCGCCTTTCCTTGATCTGAATCGCACCAAACTAAGTCCAAAACACTTTTGGACGTGGAGAGCAAGGGGAGAAGAGACTATGGCGTAGAGAAGGAGGGGAGAGGCAGCCTTGGGGCATGGAAAATCTCATTCAAATTAGGGTTGGGCGCAGGGTCTTATTTATAGACCTCTTGTGATCCAACTCCTCTTCCTCTCAACCAATCACAACCCTTTGTGAAATCAGATCTAAATCTGATTGGTTGGAATAGAGACCCCTGGATTCCTCCTTAGAGGGCGCCTAAGACCAGTCAAAATGGATTCTTAGTAGAACTCTGATTGGAATCCAAAAGGGAGGTGGAGTCCTTGTCCAACAAGGACTCCTAGGCGCCTCCTACTTGGGCTCACGCCACCCTTGGCGTGCGCCCTTCTCCTTGCCAGGTTCTGGCAGGGGGACAGGCCCCCACCAGCTCTCCAATAGGTGCATGACATGTGGTCAAAAGTCAAAGGGTGAATGGTCAACGTTTGACCAGTCAAAGGTAGACTTTTGACCAAAGTCAAAGAACAAGAAATGGCAGGTGACCAAAAATGGCAGGTAATGTCTTACAAAATAAGACAACCTATTCTGACTTGGACAACCTCCAGTCAGACCATATGAAGGCCTCTGATTGAGCACAAACTCCTTTGGCTCAGTCAGGACAACTTATTTATGATAGTTAAAAGAAGAACGTTAGGTTCAATCGAGTGCTAGCACGATTTCCTTGAACCTAATTGAAATCTCATTCAGATCAATTGAACTAGATCAGTTCAATTGATGATCACCAGATTCAAACCTTGTTTGTGTGACCCAGTTAGGTTCAGTTCTGTATGGTAATGGGATATGTCATGATCTCTATCATAGACATCATCGAAACTCCTTTCGATGGATCAGAACTCTTCTGATTCGAACAGCTAGAATGATCGATCATCTAAATCATTCTAATTGCTCCCAAAATCCACCAGTGACACCTAGCAGTATATGGTGGCAACCCATCAGAGCTGAATGCGAACCTCTTGGTGCAGCTACCTGTGTGATTCAGTTCTTCTATCTTGAGCCCCGATCAGATTAGGGTTAAGGTGAAACTCGTCAAACCCTAGTCTCTGTCATATGATGTAATCATTCGATTCGAGTCCAATGTGAAAATCTAAATAGAAACTCTTTCTATTATTTCACTCTGCCATGGCCATGGGCTTCAGGACTTGATTCTCATGATTATCATAGGGCTGCTCCTCTACCACCGAGGTAGATAGATCCCATCTTGATGCAATCCAGTTCCTACAATGAACATGTCACAGCCAACATACACCTCAGGGTTCCATATGGCTAGGAGACCGAGTAATGGTGTAGTCAAACTATAACACCCTCAAGGTGAACTGCCGATGCATCTCAGGTCAAAGAACCAGACACACTACTGCAGCATCGAGTCAGTCATTGACGAGAAGGTAGACTTCCTAATGACTACTCGAGGTGGTCACGCTCAGTGCCCTCGTTCTCTAACGAGTACCTGTACTCTCGCTCCGGTGTCTCCACACCGTAGACTCAAGACTCATCTACTAAAGAGAAGCGATCGTACACCAACCTTCCGGATCAATCACCATCCTCGTGATGATCCTATGGTCGGGAGCTGTTTATGAGTTAATAATGATTATTCATGTCTTAAATTTTCAACTCTTGAAAATATGAATTATCATTACCATTAACTCAAAGGATGTATCACAGACACTAAATACACATGTGTGATAGAAAATAACCCATTTTATTAATTATAGTCAAAATTACAATTTTGCCCCTAGAAGTGTATTACAAGTGTCAGCCAATTCTGGCTTCTAGGGCACATATATCTAACAATCTCCCACTTGTCCTAAAGCCAATTGGCTACAAGTCTTAGTCCCATCTTCTCAAGGTGGGCTTCGATCTTCTGCTGGCCCAACGACTTTGTAAGTGGGTCTGCCACATTATCTGCGGAGTTGACTCTCTTGACCTCAACGTAACCTTTCTCAAGGTAATCGCGGATGAGATGATATCGCCGCTCAATGTGCTTGGACTTCTGGTGATACCTCGGCTCCTTAGCAAGGGCTATGGCGCCATTGTTGTCGCAGTAAAGAGGAATGGCATCTGATGGCATTACTCCAATTTCTGCAGCAAACTTCTTGTACCAGAATGCTTCCTTTGCAGCCTCTGATGCAGCTATATATTCTGCTTCCATGGTGGAATCTGCTATCA
>QRFJ01000823.1:148262-179611 GCA_006176705.1 Cocos nucifera
AGAGAAGAGCCTCGGACCCGGAGGTCGGCAGGCCTCGCGGCCCGCATCCCGTTCGGGTCCATCGCTCCCACTCCGGCCCCCCTGGCAACACGGGCCGCTCCGTACGGCAGGTTAGATGCGGAGCCGTCTTCGGACCTGCTTGTCCCAGCAGGCTCCGCGATCTAGGCAGGCGTAGTGCAGGCAGTGGCAGGCCACGACATTCGCGGAAGCGGTTCCGGCGCCCCACCTCGAACGGCGCGGGTTCCCCGCGGGACCCGGGAGACCCAGTCCAGGACGAGCGTGACCGATTGGGCTACCCGACCTCCGGCCCTCGGAGGAGAAGGGCAGCGGCAAAGAGCCCCTACTCGGACCGCGGCTCGACCCGGGAGAGGCTTCACACACCTATTCCGCGAGAAGACCTTGGGATTAACGGATGCGAGATTTCCTGGATCAAAGGCTCTTGGAGATGGGACGACGCATAGAAGAACTTCGTCATATACTCTTCCTTCCGCCGCGGTAACGATATTTGCACTGATCCTCCCTTCTCACAGAAAATTATGCAGGAACAGTACGTCGAACTTCAAGCTCCCGCATTTTGAAAGCTACGATGGGACCACGACCCGGTCGACCATTTGGAGGCCTTCAGGACAACGAGTGTTGCTCCATGGCGCGCCTGATGCCATTGTCGGGCTTTTTCCTTCTACCCTCAAGGGGTGGCCAAGGAATGGTACTCGGCGCTTAAGCCGGGCACCATCCTATCATTTGACCAAATGAGTTCAACAATTCGCGCCCACTTCGTCAGCAGCAAACGGCCGCGCAGAGGCTCGGATTCCTTGTTGGCATCAGAGCAAAAAGAGGGGAACCATCCGGAGCTTACGTCACCCGATTCAACGCTGCGCGCTGGAAGTCCGAACCTGGACCAATCAAGTGCTATGGCCGCCCTCAAGGCGGGCCTTCAAAAACGACCTGTTGTTCTCCCTGTGAAAAGAAATATCCAGGGATTTCGCTGACATGCTAGCTCGGGCCGAAAAGCTATGCCCGGCAGAGGAGGCTTTTGAGGCCAAGATAATGAAGCTCGCGACAAGCGACGAGTAGGCAGAGCGGAAAGGCCTGACCGAAGAAAGAAAGCGCACCGAAGCTTGGCCGCGCCTCCCAAACTCCCCCTGTCGCGGGCGAGCCTGGACTCCACCTTCAGGGCTCGGGGGCGGGAAGCCACCGACGGAAGGGCACACCGAAGTCCCCCCGACGCCGAATTCCCCCCGGCGCCGAGTTCCCCCCGCGACGAGTTCCTCTCCGCGCCAAGGTTCTCCCCTCCGGCGGCGTTTTCACAGCTACGCCCCCTCAACGCCCCGAAGGCTCAAGTGCTGCTGGAGATCAAGGGACGACTTCCGAAGCCGGAGAGATCGTCCCATCCCAAAAATGCAACCCCAACAAGTTCTGCTTTTACCACCGTGACCACGGTCACGATACCGAGGAGTGCTTCCAGCTCCAGGACAAAATCGAGGAGCTGGTCCGGCGGGGCAGGCTTGGCCGATTCCTGCAAAGACACTAAAGAGCGGGAAGATCGGCCGAGAATGTTGCCGTCGAATGGGAGGATCGCAGGAGGATCGGCCGCCTCTCGGCATCATTAACACCATTCTCGGGAGGACCGCAGCGGGGAAGACCGACGGATCCGAGGGACCGGCGAAGAGGCAGAGGACCTCGGAGCCCGTGACCTTCACCGAGGCGACGCCCAAGGGATCCGATTTCCACATAACGACGGCGTTGTAATCTCTTTAAACGTCGCTGATTATGATGTACGCGCGTTTTTGGTGGATAATGGAAGTTCGGCGGACATATATATTTACGATGCCTTCTTAAAAATGTCCCTACCTGACACCCGCTTAGGACCTATAAATTCCCCCTGGTAAGATTTGCCGACACGCCGTTCCGGTCGAAGGGCTGGTGACTTTGGCGGTGACGACGGGCCAATCCCCAAAATTGGCTAAGGCACGGATGACTTTCTGTCGTGGGACCCCGTCCGCCTATAATGCAATCCTTGGGCGACCCAGCCTAAACGCACTACGGGCGGTTGTGTCAACCTACTACTTAAAGATGAAATTCCCGACGAGCCACGGAGTCGGCGAGGTCAGAGGAGACCAGGCCCTGGCAAAGTACTGCTACTCAGTCGCCCTGCGCGGGGGAGACCGCCCGACCCTTACCTTATTGATGGACTGGACGTCGCACGACCTCACTGGAAGAACGGGGCGAACCTACGCGAAAGACCTTGCTCCTGTGTCCTTAACACGACGGAGACCCGGGGCATGAGGTGCGGATCGACCCAACTTGCGGCCGAGTTAGGGGACAGCTCGTCGCTTTCCTCAGAAGGAGAATGCGGACGTCTTCGCCTGGGCCCCAGCGGATGTACAGGGATCGACGCCGTTTATTAGAACATCGCTGGCCATCGACCCAAGGACCGACCCCATCAGAGAAAAGTTGCGCCACCAAGCTCCAGGAGACAGAAGGCGGTAGCCGAAGAAGTGGATAAGCTCCTCAAAGTCGGACTCATCCGGGAGGTCAACTATCCGACCTGGGTCTCGAACGTGGTCCTCTCAAAAAAGCAAACAACAAATGGAGGATGTGCGTCGACTTCAAGAAGCTGAACAAAGCCTGCCCAAAGGACAGCTACCCCCTGCCGAGGATCGATCAGCTGGTGGACGCAACCTCGGGCCACGAGCTCCTCACTTTTATGGATGCATTTTCTGGGTCATGCCTTTCGAACTCAAGAATGCAGGAGCCACCTACCAGCGCTTGGTCAATAAGGTCTTCAAGGGGCAGATCGGCCGCAACATGGAGGTGTACGTGGACGACATGCTAGTCAAAAGCCGAGCCTCGACAGACCACCTCGCCGACCTTGAAGAAACTTTCGGTGCGCTTAGGAGGCACAAGATGAAGTTGAACCCGACCAAATGCGCCTTCGGCGTGACCTCCGGAAAATTTCTAGGATTCATGGTGTCAAGACGCGGAATCGAGGCAAATTCTGAGAAAATCCGAGCCATTCAAGAGATGACTGCCCCGAAAACAATTAAGGAAGTTCAGCGCCTGGCTGGGAAGGTGGCGTCCCTGAACCGCTTTGTCTCGAGGTCGGCCGAGCGGTGCCTGCCCTTCTTCCAGGTCCTCAGGCGACCGAAAGATTTTTGCTGGACAGCGGAGTGCAAACAGGCATTCGAGGAGCTCAAAAACTACCTCGGCGCGCCCCCGCTGCTGGCAAAGCCCGAACCTGGAGAAGGGCTACTCCTGTACCTAGCTGTCTCTCCAATGGCCCTGGCGGCTGTCCTGGTCAGGGAAGATGCGAAGGCGCAACAACCAGTCTACTACGTGAGCCGAGCCTTGAGGGACGCGGAGACCAGGTACTCCAAGTTAGAAAAATTAATTTACTGTCTTCTAATCGCTGCCAGGAGGCTCCGACCTTACTTTCAGGAGCATACCATAACGGTCCTCACGGACCAACCAATAAGAGCCGTCCTCCACCGAGCAGACGCTTCAGGAAGAATCGCCAAATGGGCGATCGAGCTCACGGAGTTCGACATCAATTACCGGCCCAGGCCATCGATCAAGGCTCAGATATTGGCGGACTTCGTGCTGGAATGCACCGCACCAGTTGAAGCCGAACTTGAATCAAGCGAGATTATCATCGGAGGGAGACCAAGCCCCAACGAAGCCGAGCTGTGGCGGTCGAGCTTCCCTGAAGAAAGGGCCGACCTTCTTGAAGGCGCCTGGGTTCTGCACGTGGATGGCTCATCCAACTCTAGCGGGGCCGGCGCAGGGCTGGTCCTGGTTAGCCCCGAGGGGATCGTCATCGAGTACGCACTGCGCTTCGAGTTTCCCACAACCAACAATGAGGCCGAGTATGAAGCGCTGATAGCCGGGCTGCAGATAGCCAGGGAATTGAAGGTGGGTCGGCTTCAAGTCTATAGCGACTCCCAGTTGGTGGTCGGTCAGGTCGGCGGCAGCTACGAGGCGCGGGAGGAAAGCATGGTGATGTACCTCGGGAAGGTGAAGAACTTAATACCAGCCTTCGACAGCTTCGACATTCGGCACATCCCAAGGACCGGAAATACAAGGGCTGACCTTCTCTCCAAGTTGGCCACTTCTGCCCCGGCCGAACTACCAAAAGAAGTGTTTCTGGAAACTCTGAAGTGCCCGACCACCGAAGAACCTCAGGCCATCCTACGGACGGACTTCGAGGCCCAGCTGGATCGACCCGCTGATCGCCTACCTCGAAGAAGGGGTCCTCCCTCACGACCGGAGAGAAGCTCGGAAGCTCAGGAGTCAAGCCTCCCGCTACGTCTTGTACGAGGGCAGGTTATATAAAAGGTCGTACTCCCTCCCGTTGCTGAGGTGCCTTCGACCCTCTGAGGCCTACATCGCGCTACAGGATGTCCACGAAGGACTCTGCGGGAGTCACGCAGGAGCCAGATCCCTATCGCAAAGACTACTTCGGTAAGGGTACTACTGGCCAACCCTACTTCGTGATTCCACGGAATACGTGAAGAAATGTGACCGCTGCCAGAAGAACGCCAGCGTGCAAAGGCAGCCGACGTCCGAACTCACTCCGCTCACTGCACCCTAGCCCTTCGCGCAGTGGGGAATGGACATCCTCGGCCCCTTCCCAACGGCGTTCGGACAACGGAAGTTCCTCCTGGTCGCGATTGACTACTTTACCAAGTGGGTCGAGGCGGAACCACTAGCGAAGATCACCGAGGCCAAGGTGCAGGACTTCGTCTGGAAGACGCTGATCTGCCAGTTCGGTCTGCCCCGAGCCCTCATAACCGATAATGGGCGACAGTTTGCTGGAGTCCGGTTTGTCGAATTCTGCGAAGGACTAAACGTCTCCCACCACTTCACATCGGTGGCTCATCCGCAAGCCAATGGGGAAGCCGAAGTGACCAATCGGACCCTGCTGCAAGGCCTCAAAACGAGGCTCGACAGGGCAAAAGGGGCCTGGGCAGACGAACTCTACCACGTCCTCTGGGCATACCGAACAACGCAGAGGGTACCGACCGGTGAGACGCCCTTCGCCTTGGCCTTCAGCACTGAGGCAGTCATTCCGATCGAGCTCAAACTTCCGTCTGCTCGAATCGTGGGCTTCAACGAGCAACTCAACCCCCAGGACCTCAGAGCCAACCTCGACCTTCTAGAAGAAAAGAGGGAGGCAGCCCGCATCCGGATGGCCACCTACCAACGGAAGGTGGCTCGGTATTACAATTCCAGAGTCAAAAGCAAGGCGTTCAGAGTTGGAGACTTGGTGCTCCGACGAGCAGCCGTCTCTCAGCCCCAGAGTCAAGGAAAGCTCGTCCCAAATTGGGAAGGTCCGTACGAAGTGGTAGAGGTCATCCGACCTGGAACCTATCGCCTAAAGGAGCTCGGAGGACTAGCGCTTCCCCGACCTTGGAACTCAGAAAACCTGAGAATGTACTACCAGTAGTTTCCCTCAATAAAACCTTGTTGCTCGACACTATCGTTTCAGGGTCGCTGGGAAAAAAGCGAGCGGAAATGTCCCGCTAGGAACAGGAGGAGAACCTCGTCCTAGCACGAGCAAAGTCGAAGGCCCCGTTCGCGAAGGACGGGATGGGGGGAGAAGCTCGGACGACGGTCCGGATGTGCCCCCACAGCCGGCTAGGAACAGGAGGAGAACCTCGTCCTAGCACGGAGCAAAGTCAGAAGGCCCCGTTTGCAAAGGACGGGATGGGGGGAGAAGCTCGGACGACGGTCCGGATGTGCCCCCACAGCCGGCTAGGAACAGGAGGAGAACCTCGTCCTAGCATGAGCAAAGTCGAAGGCCCCGTTCCACGAAGGACGGGATGGGGGGAGAAGCGAGGACGACGGTCCTCATGTGCCCCCACAGCCGGCTAGGAACAGGAGGAGAACCTCGTCCTAGCACGAGCAAAGTCGAAGGCCCCGTCCACAAAGGACGGGATGGGGGGAGAAGCGAGGACGACGGTCCTTCATGTGCCCCCACAGCCGGCTAGGAACAGGAGGAGAACCTCGTCCTAGCGTGAGCAAAGTCGAAGGCCCCGTCCACAAAGGACGGGATGGGGGGAGAAGCGAGGACGACGGTCCTCATGTGCCCCCACAGCCGGCTAGGAACAGGAGGAGAACCTCGTCCTAGCGTGAGCAAAGTCGAAGGCCCCGTCCACCAAGGACGGGATGGGGGGAGAGGCGAGGACGACGGTCCCCATGTGCCCCCACAGCCCGTTGGGAACAGGAGGAGAACCTCGTCCTAACGTGAGCAAAGTCGAAGACCCCGTTCACGAAGGACGGGATGGGGGGAGAAGCTCGGACGACGGTCCGGATGTGCCCCCACAGCCCGTTAGGAACAAGAGGAGAACCTCGTCCTAACGTGAGCAAGGATCCAAGGCCGAGCCCCAGAGTCTACGGCAAGCTTCACTGCAGAAGACGAGGTCTCCTTCGGACCTCAGCTTCAACTTCGGTGTCAGCATCAGCGGGAGACGGGATCTCCCCCAAGCGATCATAACCTTGACTGCAAAAAGAGGAGGTCTCCCCCGAATCGACTTCGGTTGATGAAGGCAATGTCAACTCCGACCCTGACCACGGGGGGCGACATTGACTCCGGCCTCAACATCGGCTTCACCAATTTTGGCTGGAAACGAGTCCCACTTCAACTCCAAACATCGACTGGGGATGAGGTCTCCCCCAAGCCTCAGCCTTCAACTTCAGCGTCAATATTGGCTGGAGATGAGACCTCCCCCGAGCTTCAGCTGCAACAAATGCGGAGCCTGGAAGAAGACTTCGGCAGTCGCCTGTTTTGGTACTCCCTTCCTTCAATTTTTGAACTCGGGAGTGGGGGGGCTACTGTTGGGGATAAATCCCACTCCTGCCGAAGCCCGGCCCGACGCTCAGCCCAATGTAACCAGTAGCCGCTGAAGAGCTTCAGCGCCAGGCGCCAGGCCGAGCCCCTAACACGGCCGAACTGCTTAGAGGTCGAACTCCCCTGCACCAAGGTCCGGGCCGAACTGCCTAGAGGCCGAACTCCCCTGCGCCAAGATCCGGGCCGAACTACCTAGCTGCCGAACTCCCCAGCGCCAGGCTCCGGGCCGAACTCCCACCGCCAGCCGAACTTCCTGACGGCCGAGCTCCTTGGACTCCAAGCGGCAGGACTTCTTCGGGAGACGGACTCCTCCCAGACGCCCGTTCGGCCATCCAGCTCCCGAACCTTTCTGCGGCCGAGTTCCTCCCGGGTTTTCCTTTCGGACCGACCCCAGGCGAGCCCAAGCGGCCGAACCCCTTCGGACCGACTCCAGGCGAGCCCAAGCGGCCGAACCCCTTCGTACCGACTCCAGGCGGCCGACTCCTCAGCGAGCCCTGGCCGAACCAACTAGCAACCGAAGTCCTTCAACTGGCCCCAAAGCTTCTTCGGGCCTCTCAGCGGTCGAACTCCTCGGCAATCGTCCCTCGGCCGAACTCTACAGATGGCCGACCCTTCAGCCAGCCGAGCTCCTCCCTGGTTTCCCCTTCGGCCGAACTCTGTTACAAGTCCGAACTCCTTCGGACGAACTGTCGCCTGCAGCAAGACCGGACGGCGCCTTCCTCTCCGTATCGGACTCCATGCGGCCCACGACTCGCCAGTATGGCTCCCACGATCCACCGGACGACGCCGTCCTCTCCATACCGGACTCCATGCGGCCCACGACTCGCCAGTATGGCTCCCACGATCCACCGGACGATGCCGTCCTCTCCGTACCGGACTCCATGCGGCCCATGACTCGCCAGTATGGCTCTCACGATCCACCGGACGACGCCTTCCTCTCCGTACCGGACTCCATGCGGCCCATGACGTGCCAGTATGGCTCCCACGATCCACCGGACGATGCCTTCCTCTCCGTACCGGACTCCATGCGGCCCACGATGTGCCAAGTATGGCTCCCACGATCCACCGGATGACGCCTTCCTCTCCGTACCGGACTCCATGCGGCCCACGACGTGCCAGTATGGCTCCCACGATCCACCGGACGACGCCTTCCTCTCCGTACCGGACTCCATGCGGCCCACGACGTGCCAGTATGGCTCCCACGATCCACCGGACGACGCCTTCCTCTCCGTACCGGACTCCATGCGGCCCACGACGTGCCAGTATGGCTCCCACGATCCACCGGACGACGCCTTCCTCTCCGTACCGGACTCCATGCGGCCCACGACGTGCCAGTATGGCTCCCACGATCCACCAGACGATGCCGTCCTCTCCGTACCGGACTCCATGCGGCCCACGATTCGCCAGTATGGCTCCCACGATCCACCGGACGACGCCTTCCTCTCCGTACCGAACTCCATGCTGCCCGACGACTCTCTGCCAGACGGCACAGCCGTCACCATCAACTAAGCTCCGCTATAAAAGGACCCCTCCCGACATACTAAGGCTAAGCTCTCTGAACTCTCGACTCTCTAAGCTCTCCTCCACATCTCTAAGCTCCGGAACTCATTCCGAGCACTCCATTACTGTTGGCCAGAAACTAACTTGACCGTCGGAGGGTCCTGCTGGAGCCACCACCCCACCGGTTCCGGACGGGACTTCATTTTGCAGGTCCCCGGCGGAGCTCAGTGGCCTCGATTTTGGCGACCTCCGGCGGCGATGGATTTCTGCACCAACAATAGACATCATCGAAACTCCTTTCGATGGATCAGAACTCTTCTGATTCGAACAGCTAGAATGATCGATCATCTAAATCATTCTAATTGCTCCCAAAATCCACCAGTGACACCTAGCAGTATATGGTGGCAACCCATCAGAGCTGAATGCGAACCTCTTGGTGCAGCTACCTGTGTGATTCAGTTCTTCTATCTTGAGCCCCGATCAGATTAGGGTTAAGGTGAACTCGTCAAACCCTAGTCTCTGTCATATGATGTAATCATTCGATTCGAGTCCAGTGTGAAAATCTAAATAGAAACTCTTTCTATTATTTCACTCTGCCATGGCCATGGGCTTCAGGACTTGATTCTCATGATCATCATAGGGCTACTCCTCTACCACCGAGGTAGATAGATCCCATCTTGATGCAATCCAGTTCCTACAATGAACATGTCACAGCCAACATACACCTCAGGATTCCATATGGCTAGGAGATCGAGTAATGGTGTAGTCAAACTATAACACCCTCAAGGTGAACTGCCGATGCATCTCAGGTCAAAGAACCAGACACACTACTGCAGCATCGAGTCAGTCATTGACGAGAAGGTAGACTTCCTAATGACTACTCGAGGTGGTCACGCTCAGTGCCCTCGTTCTCTAACGAGTACCTGTACTCTCGCTCCGGTGTCTCCACACCGTAGACTCAAGACTCATCTACTAAAGAGAAGTGATCGTACACCAACCTTCCGGATCAATCACCATCCTCGTGATGATCCTATGGTCGGGAGCTGTTTATGAGTTAATAATGATTATTCATGTCTTAAATTTTCAACTCTTGAAAATATGAATTATCATTACCATTAACTCAAAGGATGTATCACAGACACTAAATACACATGTGTGATAGAAAATAACCCATTTCATTAATTATAGTCAAAATTATAATTTTGCCCCTAGAAGTGTATTACAAGTGTCAGCCAATTTTGGCTTCTAGGGCACATATATCTAACAACCTTAGCATTAAATTTACCTAGGTTGTCTTTGCCATTATTATGAATAAAACATTTGCAACCAAATACATGAAAGTAGTTAATGTTAGGTCTTTTTCCTTTCTAAAGCTTATAGGAGGTTTTCTTTAAAATAGGATGAATTGAAACTTTATGTAGGATATAACATGCTGTGTTAATGGCTTCAGCATAAAAATATTTGGCTAGATTTTCTTCACATAATATGGTATGGGCCATATTAACTAAGATTCTATTCTTTCTTTCAACTACTATATTTTGTTGAAGAGTTCTAGTTGCAGAAAAATTATGTTCAATATTATGTTCATTATAAAACTCTTCAAAGAATTTTTTTTCAAACTCAGTGCTGTGATCACTATGGATACAAATTATAGTTGAGTTTTTTTCATTTAAGATCTTTTTATAAAATTTTGAAAACGTAGAAAAAGCTTCATCTTTGTGTGCCAAAAATAAAACCCATGTGAAACGAGAGTAATTAATCATCAACTATTACAAGATCAAATTTCTTTCCTCCTAGGCTTGTAGTCCTAGTAGGTCCAAACAAATCCACGTGAATTAATTCAAGAGGCCTAGAAGATGAAATCATATTTTTAGATTTGAAACTCCTGCTAGTTTGCTTTTCAAATTGGCAAGCATCACAAGCATGATCAAATTTAAAATTCAGTTTGGGTAAACCTTTAACTAATTTTTTATTGAGTAATTTTGATAGGGTATGCATGCTTGCATGTCCTAACCTATGATGCTAAAATCAACTAGTTTCTTTGATGTTAGCATTCATAGCAACTAGGCATTGACCATTCTTCATGGTGATTTCATTAAGATCCACTATATAGATGTTGCCACGCCTAAATCCAATAAACTTTAAGCTATCATCTAAGAAACTAGATACTATGCACATGGATGATTCAAATGAAACTTTACAACCTTTATCACATAATTGACTAATACTAAGTAAATTATATTTTAAGTTGTCAACCAACAAAATATTATCTATGAAGGTAGATGGAGTAATCTGAATTTTACTAATATCGATTACTTTGCCTTTGCCGTTGTTGCCAAAGGTGACTACTCCTCCTTCCTTCCTTTCAAGGGTGAAGAATTGCTCCTTATCATCCGACATATATCTTGAACAGCCGCTATCCAAGTACTACTCATGTTTAGATCTCTTGACTACAAGGCATTCCTGCACAGAAATTTACATGGCATTTTTAGGTACCCAAGTCTTCTTGGATCCTTTTGGATTAGTGGTCATGGTTTCTTTTAAAATTTAATTTTTTTTAATTTATTTTTTATTAAATTTTCTTATATTACATTCAAATGCCTTATGTCCTACTCTTTCATAGCTAAAACAAGTGATATGTGAAGTGCTAATGGATGAAGGTGTAGTGAAGAAGTTTTTTAGGAATTTTATTTTATCCTTGGATTTATATCCAAGACTAACTTTATCATAAACTCCTCTTTGATTATTTAAAATTATTTATAATTTTTTTGAGCTGCAAGTAAAATTGTCAACTAACAATTTTAATTTGTCTAATTCACTCTTTAGGATTTTGTTTTCTTCTTTCAATTTGTTATGTTCACAAAGTGCTTCTTCTTTTTCTTTTGCAAGTATTTAATTCATTTATTTAAAATTTTTATTTTTTATGTTTATCTTCTTAAAGTCTTTCATTAAGTTATAGAATGTATCTTGAAGTTCATCAAATAAGAATTCTAAATCAGGTGTAGAGGATACCTCATCATCTTATGCCATGAAGCATAAGTTTACTTTATTTTGGTTTTCTTCCTTTGAACTTAACTCATCGCTATAGCTCTAAGTTGCTACCATAGCCTTCTTCTTTGTTCTCTTGGGTGCTTTCTTCAACTGAGGATAATCAGCCCTAAAATGTCTAGGTTTCTTGCATTCGTAGCAAATGGACTGGTCCTTTTTCTTTTCTTTCTCTTTCTCCCTACTAGCTTCTCCTTTACTGAAGCTTCTTTTCTTGAATCTTTGCTTTCTTCTACCCATAAATTTTTTGAACTTTCTGATCACCAGTGCTATATCTTTACTATTTTCGTCACTGGTGGATAGATCATCCTTCTCTTCAGCTGCCATGGATTTCAGGATGATAGTTTTCTTCTTCTTACTATCTTCTTCACTGTGCCATCCCATTGCAAGCTCATGAGTCATCAAGAATCCGATAATCTCTTCAAGTGGTAGTTTGTTCAGATCTTTTGCCTCTTGGATGGCTATCACTTTGGCTTTCCATGACCTAAGCAATGACCTGAGAATCTTTCTCACTAATTCATTGTTAGTATAAACCTTTCCTAGACTCTTTAAACCATTTATAATAATAGTAAATTTTGGGTACATGTTAGTGATAGATTCAGTTGGATTCATTTTAAATAGTTCATATGGATGAACTAGCATATTTATCTTAATTTCTTTAACCTGATTTGTCCCTTCATGCATTACCTCAAGCCTATCCCAAATTTTCTTTGTAGAATTATATGTGAAAATTTGGTTAAACTCATTTACATCAAGGGTACAATAGAGAACATTCATTACCATGGCATTTAATAGGATAAGTTTTTTGTCCGATTCATCCCAATCTTTCTCTGATTTAGGAAAAGATATGCCATCCAAAATGATTGTTGGTGTGTGCGGCTAATTGATAATGACACTCCATATATCATAATCAAGGGCTTGTATGAAAATGCGCATGTGAGCTTTCCAACAGGTATAGTTGGATCCATTGAAAAAAGATGGCCTATTGGTGGATTGCCCTTCGACATGAGATCCTCCTAATTAAGTTATTATGATCTTTTTCTCTTAATTAAAAAATCAATAATTAGCAAAGAACCAAGGCTCTGATATCAATTATTGTCTAGCTAGACAACCTAAGAGGGAGGGGGGAGGGGGTGAATTAGGTTTTTAAAATTTAAAATAAGTATGTACAGAAATAAACTATGTGAATGCTAGGTGAGTGAGTTATGAGAGCAAAGAGAAGCAAGAGAAAAGCGCACATACATAAACAAGAAACTTTTATAGTGATTTGGTGCACTTCTAGCACCTACGTTCACTCCCCAAGCAAGACTTTTGAGAATTTCACTATAATCTCTCAAGATTACAGTCGAATAGTTTTTTCAGGCTCACTATCCCAAATTTAGTTGATTTTTTCCTAAGTTCACCAACCACAATCTTTACAATCCTTAGTCAAAGTTATTGTCTAAGTATGGCTACCCAAGAGGGAGGATGAATTGGGTATATAAAATTTTAAGCTTAAGATATGAGTAGATTAAACTAATCAAGTGCCAAATCAAATAAACTATGTAATGTACAGTGAATGAAAGTAATAGAATAATAATACATAATTATAAATACAATAATTTTATAGTGGTTCGGTGCCAAACTCAGTACCTACGTCCACTTTTCAAGTATATCCCTTGAGAATTCAACTATAATTAATAACTAGAATTACAGTCTGATTATTTTTCGGACTCACAATCAAATTCAGTTGATTTTTTTTGGCTCACTAACTAAAACTGTACAAGATTCTTTTTCAGGCTCATAATCAATCTAGTTGGTTTTTTTCTGGATCACCAACCAAAATCTCATAAGTGATTATTTTTCTTTAGGCTAACAATCAACCTCGGTTGGTTTTAAATTTGGCTCACCAATCAAATCATACAATCATCCAATTCAAGGCTTGGACCAACTTAAGTTTCTCACCCCAAGAAACTTGAAATAAAATATAAAAATATAATTAAAACAAACTCTTTTGAAGCATAGGAGAAGAAAATCGAAGTTGCTTTGCTTAAAGGCTTGATTTCTTCTTCTTGAATGATTGAGAGATTGTAAGGCTCCTTGATTCTCTTCACTCTCGCTCTCACTTGCTTGAGGATGATTTATAGTGAAAGGACAAAGGATCACCCTGAAAATAATTTTTTTTCTTATCTTTTTAGCTCACTCCTTAGCTTTCTTAAAGAATACTCAATATGCTCTAAAAAATATCTCCTTAATGCTCCAAGGGTTTCCATATATATTCTTGAGGCTATCCATCACTTTTTGACATCTGAAGAATTTTCAAAAAGAGATCTAGCCATTAGAGATGAGAAAATAACCGTTTGAAAGTCCATGAAATGAAAAAGCTGTAGATCTGAAAACTAGCTATTACAGACACTTGGTCAGCTCAGCTTCTGACTGGGTCAGTTCAGTTCTACTAGATCGGCTCAGTTTATAGTTGGATCGGTTCAGTCTCCTGGGTCTTAAAAATTCATCTTTCTGTACTTTCTATCTGCTATTTTTACTATGATTAAGTCGGCCCAGTTTGCATACGTGCCATGCATGCCGAAGATTGTTTATGATCCTTTCTTCTCCAAATTGATATGTAGACTAGATTTATCTTTTTGACTTAATTTAATCTTCATTAAAATATTGAAAAATATTTAAAAAATTATGAGCACTTAAAATTTTGAAACTCCACATCCTCATAAGCATAGTTATATTTTATAACTGTTGTCCAACTATGGCTACCCAAGAGGGAGAAAGAATTGGGTATTTTAAATTTTAAGCTTATGATGTAAGTCGATTGATCTAATTAAATATCAATAAATAAGCTATGTCGATTAATCTAATTAAATATCAATAAATAAGCTATGTAATATACAATGAAGAAAATCAATAGAACAGTAATATGCAATCACAAACATAATGGTTTTATAGTGGTTCGGTGCTAAACTCAGCACCTGTGTCCACTTCCTAAGTAAACCACTTAGGAATTCAACTATAATTATTAAGATTGATTACAGTCTAATTGTTTTACTTGGGCTCACAATCCAATCCAATTGATTTGATCTTGGCTCACCAACCATAATTATACAATGATTATTTTCTCGAGCTAACAATCAATTTTGATTGGTTTTCACTTTGGCACACCAATCACAACCATACACTATCCAACTTTAGGTTTGGACTAACCCAAGTTTCTCACCCCAAGAAACTTGAAACAAATATGAAAAATATAATGAACAAAACAAAAACAAACTCTTTGAAGCTTAAGAGAACAAAATCTGGGAGCTTGGCTTGTAGGCTTAATTTCTTCTCTTTGAGTGCTTGAAAAAAGTAGGAGTTGATCTTCAATGATGTTGACCTAACTTCTGTCTGATTGAGGATGTTGGAAGGATAAGAAAAGCTCTAAAAAATACTCCTTCCTCTTTTACTATTTAGCTCATACACTTGAAAAACTGAAAATCTACTTCGAAGCTCTTTCTTTTTTGTTCAAAAATTATTTTTCTTATCTAAAATGCTTTCTTAAGTATCCCAGAGGTTTTCCACCATTATAAGTCACCAACATAGGCTTCTGCAAGTGATCTAGCCATTGGAGAACCAAAAAGAGCCATTGTGAGATGTGTGGAGTGAAAAAGCTACGAATCTAGAAACTAGCCATTACAGGCACCAGGCCGGCTCAATTTTATACTAGGTCGGCTCAGTAAAAACTAGGATGGCTCAATTTTTGACTTAGACATCTCAGTCTCAGTGCATCCAAAAATCTGATTTCTATCTTTTCTATCTTCTAAGATTAGGATGGCTCACTTTCTGACTGGATCGGCCTAGTTGCCACTGGATCGGCTAATTTGAAACTAGGTCGGCTTGGATCGGCTAAATTTGAAACTAGGTCGGCTTAATCTTCTGGGTCATGAAAAATTCAGCTTTCTATCCTTTCTATCTTCTGCTTCCACTGAGACTAGATCGGCCCAATTTGCGTGCCATGCATGCCAAAGACCATTTGTGATCCTTTCTTCTCCAAATTTCTCTGTAGGATAGACTTATCCTTTTTGTCTTAATTTAATCTTCATTTTCACCTCTTGAAAGATGTATCCATTCTAAAAAAAAATTTTCTAAAATCTTGAGGGATGAATTCCATTTGGATGAGTAGAAATATTTAAAGTTTGTGAGCTCTTGAAATTTACAACTACGCATCCTCACAAACATCATCTGTAATTTAATAATTTATACTCAAATACTTTTATTATCATCAAAATCAAACTAGGGTCAATAATCTCCTTTTTGATGATGACAAAATCTTTTGAGTATAACCTTTCCTTCATATTTGAAAATGATATTTTCATTCGGTCTTACAAATTAACTCATGCATCATATTTATTTTATCAATTTATATATGCTCTCCCTGAGTATACTGATCATATTTGATCTAAGTCAAATTTTGTATTGCTCCCCCTTTCTATGTGCCGAGATTTCAATTTAGCAATTCAAGTTCTGATTTCTTCCATACTTGTAGTTACAATTAAATTTTACTTGTTTGCACATTCTTTATTTACTGCTTGCTGAAGTAATGCCCATTTAAGTAGCATGCCATAATGTGCCATTCTTTAGATTTTAATTATATTTTCAATTCTCATATTTTTAGTTCTTATTTTATACTCATTTTTCTTCTCCTTTTTATCATAATCAAAAAGTATATGAACAATATAAAGAAATTTGATCAAGCATAAAAAGAGATAATTTCATTCATTCACATGAAGAATTTGATACAATGCAAGCCAAAATTCAAACTTCATTCATTCACAGATATAAACAGTTTCAAGTGCACAAAATGTTGAAGTTTGAAAATTATATATCATAGATACCTATCATGAACATTTACAACTAAAATGTTCTAAACATAACTAAATGGATCCTATATAAAATCTAATCAACACTAGGCTCTATAGGGTCGGATGGGGTTGGATCAATAGGTGCTGAAGTGCGCTGCCCAGTGAACACTTCTCTCATAGCATCTTTAATTAGCCAAGGAAGACCACCAGATATCCTATCATATACACATCGCATAAACTTTTTGATCTGATCCTCATCTAATCCGATAGTGGATGAAGATGGAGCAGGCGCAGGATGCTGTGGCACGGGCTCTGCCTCATGTCTTTCTTTCCTTTCTTCATCTAACTTTACCCAAATACCATTTACTTTTTTGAATTTCATCCTATGCATTGACTTCAAATTGTAGGTATCGTAGCGTTGAAGCTTCTTACTGGGTTCTCTTTCTAGGCTAACTCCTAAGTCCTAGAATACTAGTGTCAAGAACATCCCGTATGGTAGTACTAATTTTTCTCTTTGGGATGCTTCTTGCATTACCCTTAAGATTAAGACTGGAAGGTTAAACTTTTGCATCAAGAGAATGTGGTACATCATAGCTATATCATTTTTGTTTAGAAAATCAAATTTTCTACTCGAGGTACTAGAATTTGGACTAAAATATGGTGAAGTAGTCTGTTTTTCATGGATAAGTCCCTAGCATGGATTTCCTCAAAATGCATGACATCGTCCCTTCCAAACAACAACCGCAGCCCACTTGCTCAATCATCGAGTCTCTCAGCTCTGACAGTGGGCGCCCTAAGTAAATGCCTAGCTTTTTTATAGTTAAATTGATTTTCACCTTCTTGACTTCTGATTCAAATGATCTTGGGCTAACTTTAGCATTTCTATAGAACTCCCTCAATAGATTTGGATAGGTTGGAAGATTTATTCCTTAGCAAAGATATTTCCATCCTTGAAACTTTAATCCCTCTTCAAACTCAAAACCCTCACTTACTAGGAAGTCAAAATCCACCCTTTTACCAATTGTGACAGCCCTAGAGGAGAGTGGAATGGGTATGAAAGAAGAAGATGGAGGAAAAATCAGAGTAGGAGGCTGAGGGGATTAAGTGGATGGTCCTGGTGGAGGTGAGGATGATTGAGACGACCTAGAAGAATAGTCTTCATCGAACTTTGACTGCCATTCTCCACCTAAATGGCGGATCCAAACGTACATGCTTAAACCTAGGGGTTACGGTTTGTTTCTTGGGTGGCATGATTCCAAAACCCACTCAAAATCGATGGAAAAAGGTTTTCTAGGGGATGGTCTTAAGGGTTCTAGGGTTTCTCTCTAGATGGCTAAGAAACAAAAGATAAAAGAACCGTCGGTCTATCCATTTAAAAAATAGGATGCCCGACAACTTAGCCGATCCAGTTTTTTATGAAGAAAAACTGAGTCGGCTCAGTATTAGGATGGCTAAATTTTTCAGAACAGAAAAATTGAGATGGGCCAGTTTGGCACAAACCTGAACATTCTGAGTTTTAAGACCATAAATTTTTTCATTCATTTTTCTTTTCTAAATAAGATAAAAATAAACTAATACAAGAAAATTTATCACATGAAAATTAATCATTTCATCATATAAAAATAAACTAATACAAGAAAATTTATCACATGAAAATTAATCATTTCATCATATGAAAACCAATCATCACAAGATATGCATTTAACAAATTGGATCAAATAAACTTAATTATTTTCTTATTGTGCAAAATCTTTCTTCATTCAAGGGTTTAGTAAAGATATCAGCAACTTGATTTTCAGTAGGCAAATATTCAAGAAGTATATCATTGTTTTGAATGTGTTCTCTAATAAAATGATGCCTTACTTCTATATGCTTTGTTCTTGAGTGTAATATAGAATTTTTAGTTAAATTTATGGCACTTGTATTGTCATAATGAATAGTAATGTTATTACAAGTAATATCATAGTCTTCTAGTTGTTGCTTAATCCATAATAGTTGAATACAACAACTTTCAGTAGCAATGTATTCGGCTTCCACCATAGACAAGGCTATCGAATTTTATTTCTTACTAAATCAAGAGATCAAATTTACTCCTAAAAATTGACATGTTCTACTTATACTTTTTCTATTTAAGTAACAATCTGCAAAATCTAAATCACTATAACTAATTAAATCTAATGAAGATTATTTAGAATACCATAAACCAACATCTTGAGTATTTATTAAATACTTAAAGATTCTTTTAACTACTAATACATCTGATTCCATATGATTTGATTAATAACGTGCACATATGCATACACTAAACATTATGTCCGACCTACTTACAGTGAAATATAGTAAAGATCCAATCATACCTCGATATAGCTTAGGATCTACTACTTTTTTTTTGGATCTTGATCAAGCTTACAACTTGTGCTCATAGGGGTGCCACTTTCTTTGACATTCTCCATCCTAATTTTTTTTAACATTTTCTTGATGTATTTTCTTTGGTTGATAAAGATCCCCTCATTTGATTATTTGATTTAGAGTCCGAAGAAAAAGTTGAGCTCTCTCATCATGCTCATCTCGAACTCGCCCTATATGAGACTAGCAAACTCTCTACACAAAACTTTATTAGTAGCACCGAATACTATATCATCAAACGTATAATTAGACAATCAATAAATCACTTAATTTTTTTTTAATAAATAGTATTTTATCAACATTACCTCTTTTAAAATTATTGTTTAATAAGAACTTATTCAATCTATCATACCAAGCCCTAGGTGCTTGTTTTAATCCATATAGTACTTTCTTAAGTTTATATACATGATTAGGTAATTCTTGACTTTCAAAACTTGGATGATGTTTCATGTAAACTTCTTCTTCAATTAAACCATTTAAGAATGCACTCTTTACATCCATTTGAAAAAGTTTAAAGTTCATGAAACATGCAAATGCTAAGAGCAATCTAATAGCTTCAAGTCTAGCTACGGGTGTCAAGGATTCATCAAAATCAATAACCTCTTCTTGATTGTATCCTTGTGCAATCAATCTAGTCTTGTTTTTAATTACATTGCCCTTCTCATCTAGTTTATTTCTAAAGATCTATTTTGTACCAATTATAAGAAAATTTTTAGATCTTTCAACTAATTTCAAATTTTATTTTTTTCAAATTGGTTTAACTCTTCTTGCATTGCTAATATCCAATTTGGATCTTTTTCAGCTTTAATTATATTTTTAGATTCTAGATGGGATATAAATGCAATATGATTCATAGCTTCTCTAAAAGATGATCTAGTTTTAACTTCTTGAGATGGATTACCTATTATTAATTCCTTAGGATGATTATGATCATACCTTCATTCCTTTAATAAGTTAGATGTACCTTGATCAGCTTGAGAATGTGGCATTATTTCTTCAACCTCTTGCTCTTTATCTTCTTTTTCTTGAGAGGGATTATCTTCAAGTGATATATCTTTCATTTTGTTTTCTAAAATTTCTGCATTCACATCAAGCTCTTCCTCTCTTATTTTAAGAGAGTTAGTTTCATCAAAAATTATATATTCGGATTCTTCTACAATCAATGTTCTTTTATTAAATACTCTATATACTCTACTATATGATGAATATCCTAGAAAAATTTCTTTATCTAATTTTGCATCAAACTTTTCAAGCTTATCTTTACCATTTATAAGAATAAAATATCTACATCTAAAGATTTTAAAATAAAAAATATTTAGTTTCTTTTCTTTATAGAGTTCATATGGTGTTTTTTTTAAGATTGATCTAATTAGAACTCTATTTAGCACATAGCATATGGTGTTAATAACTTTCATCCAAAAATATTTTAGAAAGTTGCTTTCACAAAGCATGGTTCGTGCCATTTCAATCGATATCCTGTTCTTTCTTTCTACCATCCCATTTTGTTGGGATATCCTAGGTGCTGAAAAGTTATGATTGATTCCATTTTTAGAACAAAAATTTTAAAATTTTTAATTTTCAAATTTTGTGCCATGATCACTTCTTATATATAAAATATTATATTCCTTTTATTTTATTATTTTATTAAATAGATCAACAAACATATCAAAAACATCATCTTTATGTGATAAAAATAAAATTCATGTATATCTTGAAAATCATCTATTACTACAAAGCCATATCTTTTTCCTCCAAGACTAGTAGTCGAAATAGATCCAAACAAATCCACATGGAGTAATTCTAAAGGCTTAGTAGTTGAAATAATATTCCTGAACTTAAAGAAAGATTTTGTTCGTTTACCAAGTTGGCATGCTTTACAAATTTTATCCTTCTCAAAATTTATTTTAGATAATCCCTTTACTAAATTAAGTTTAATTAGTCTTGCTAGAGAATCCATACTTGCATGACCTAATCTATTATGCCAAATCCAACTTGATTCATTTAGTTTAGCATTCATAGCAACAAGACAATCAATATTCTTATTTTTAAGTTCATCAAGATCAATAATGTAAACATTTTCATATCTTTTTTCTGTAAACTTAATACTTTAATCTGTAGAGCTAGTTACAATACAATGAGATGATTTGAATGAAACATTAAAGCCCTTATTACAAAATTAACTTATACTAAGTAAGTTATGCATTAGTCCTTCAACATATAAGACATCTTTTATACTAGTAGAGGGTGTTATCGAGATATTATCGAAACCAATATTTTTTCTTTACCATTGTCTCCAAATGTTACAACACATCCATCTTTAGCTTCAAGAGAGATAAATTATGATTTATCTTCCATCATGCACCTCGAGCATCCGCTATCAAGGTACCATCTTTTTTACTCTTACGGATGCCAAGCATACCTACACAAGTAATCAAGCAAACTTAGATACCCAAGCTAACTTGAATTCTTTAGGGTTAGAACAAATGATTTCTTTTGGAATCCAAACTTGTTTTACTTTTGATTTGCTTGAATTAAAAGTTTTGCATTCAATAAACTCATGTCCAAATTTATTACATTTATAACATGTAATATTTTTACCTTAATTTTGAGATTTTGGATATCGATTCTTAAAGAATTTTTGATTTCTTGATGGATTATACCCTATACCAGTTTTATCAAAGGCCAATTTTTGATTTTCAATTATAGTTTGCAAATTTTTAAAGCTTAACATGTATCTATCTATTATAGATCTTAATCTTATCACTTCATCTTGTAAAGATACAATCTTTTCATTTGATTCATTTAGATTGCTTTGTATTTTCTTCATATTTTCTTCTATTTAGGCTTTATCTATTTTTAATGATTGATTCTTTTTTCTTAGTTTCTTGTTCTTATGGGATAGCTTTTTAAAATCAGAAAGTAAATCATTAAAAGCTTCATGCAATTTCTTAAATATAAATTCAAAAATTGAGTCATCATTTACCGCATCCTCTAATGCCATAAGACAAAGATTGGCTTTTTCTTTTCTTAGACATTCTTCTTCACTTGAAGATGAGTCTTCGTCATTGCTCCATGTTGCTTTTAATACTTTCTTCTTTGATTTTTTTGAGCTCTTCTTTAATAATAGATAGTTCATTCGAAAATGTCCAGGCTTCTTACATTCATAGCAAGTGATTTGATCTTTCTCTTTTTCTCTTTCTCTTTCTTTGCTACCCTCGCCCTTGCTGAAATTTCTTTTTCTTGGTTCAAACTTCTGAAGGGAAATCCTGATTTCCCGGTCCAGGTTCGTCCAGATCTGATTAGATCAAGAGATATATTTCAAAAATTTTTCTCTTGATCTTAATCAGATCTTGATATGTTTCAGATCTGATTCTTATTATTTTAATAAATAAAATAAAATAAGATAAATTAAATCTAATTTAATTTACCTGATTTGGGTAATCCTATTACCCTGTAGATGATCCTGATTGCAGCGAAAGGTTCTGGATCTTAGCCACGCAAGCGCCTGGCCTCTACCGGTATCCACTCAGGTTGGATCTGGAGATCCTCTTCTTCTCTATCACTCCTCCAAAAATCAGATCTGGATCTGATCTGGAGGATCTTCAAAACTCTTTTGAAGATCTGCAGTCGTCCTTTTGCAGCAGCGCAGCCTTCTTGCTTTTGGTCGCCTTTCCTTGATCTGAATCGCACCAAACTAAATCCAAAACCCTTTTGGACATGGAGAGCAAGGGGAGAAGAGAGTATGGCATGGAGAAGGAGGGGAGAGGCAGCCTTGGATGTGGGAAATCTCTATTGAATTCACTTTTACTTCATAGAATTAGGGTTGGGCGCAGGGTCTTATTTATAGACCTCTTGTGATCCAACTCCTCTTCCTCTCAACCAATCACAACCCTTTGTGAAATCAGATCTAAATCTGATTGGTTGGAATAGAGACCCCTGGATTCCTCCTTAGAGGGCGCCTAAGACCAGTCAAACTGGATTCTTAGTAGAACTCTAATTGGAATCCTAAAGGGAGATGGAGTCCTTGTCCAACAAGGACTCCTAGGCGCCTCCTACTTGGGCTCACGCCACCCTTGGCGTGCGCCCTTCTCCTTGCCAGGTTCTGGCAGGGGGACAAGCCCCCACCAGCTCTCCAATAGGTGCATGACATGTGGTCAAAAGTCAAAGGGTGAATGGTCAACATTTGACCAGTCAAAGGTAGACTTTTGACCAAAGTCAAAGAACAAGAAATGGCAGGTGACCAAAAATGGCAGGTAATGTCTTACAAATAAGACAACCTATTCTGACTTGGACAACCTCCAGTCAGACCATATGAAGGCCTCTGATTGAGCACAAACTCCTTTGGCTCAGTCAGGACAACTTATTTATGATAGTAAAAGAAGAACGTTAGGTTCAATCGAGTGCTAGCACGATTTCCTTGAACCTAATTGAATCTCATTCAGATCAATTGAACTAGATCAGTTCAATTGATGATCACCAGATTCAAACCCTTGTTTGTGTGACCCAGTTAGGTTCAGTTCTGTATGGTAATGGGATATGTCATGATCTCTATCATAGACATCATCGAAACTCCTTTCGATGGATCAGAACTCTTCTGATTCGAACAGCTAGAATGATCGATCATCTAAATCATTCTAATTGCTCCCAAAATCCACCAGTGACACCTAGCAGTATATGGTGGCAACCCATCAGAGCTGAATGCGAACCTCTTGGTGCAGCTACCTGTGTGATTCAGTTCTTCTATCTTGAGCCCCGATCAGATTAGGGTTAAGGTGAACTCGTCAAACCCTAGTCTCTGTCATATGATGTAATCATTCGATTCGAGTCCAAGTGTGAAAATCTAAATAGAAACTCTTTCTATTATTTCACTCTGCCATGGCCATGGGCTTCAGGACTTGATTCTCATGATCATCATAGGGCTACTCCTCTACCACCGAGGTAGATAGATCCCATCTTGATGCAATCCAGTTCCTACAATGAACATGTCACAGCCAACATACACCTCAGGGTTCCATATGGCTAGGAGACCGAGTAATGGTGTAGTCAAACTATAACACCCTCAAGGTGAACTGCCGATGCATCTCAGGTCAAAGAACCAGACACACTACTGCAGCATCGAGTCAGTCATTGACGAGAAGGTAGACTTCCTAATGACTACTCGAGGTGGTCACGCTCAGTGCCCTCGTTCTCTAAGGAGTACCTGTACTCTCGCTCCGGTGTCTCCACACCGTAGACTCAAGACTCATCTACTAAAGAGAAGCGATTGTACACCAACCTTCCGGATCAATCACCATCCTCGTGATGATCCTATGGTCGGGAGCAATTTATGAGTTAATAATGATTATTCATGTCTTAAATTTTCAACTCTTGAAAATATGAATTATCATTACCATTAACTCAAAGGATGTATCACAGACACTAAATACACATGTGTGATAGAAAATAACCCATTTCATTAATTATAGTCAAAATTACAATTTTGCCCCTAGAAGTGTATTACAAGTGTCGGCCAATTTTGGCTTTTAGGGCACATATATCTAACAACTTCTTCCTTCTTTTCATGAATTTCTTGAATCTTCAGTAATTAGTGTCATTTCTTCATCATCCTTCAAGTCTTCTTCGGAGTTGCTTTCCTCTTCATACATGGCAATAGCTTTGAGTGCTATACTCTTCTTTTTCTTTACTTCCTCATCTTGTCTTTAATTCATGTTCAGCTCATGGGTCATAAAAGAACCAATGAGCTCTTCCAATGCTAACTTGTTTAAGTCCTTTGCTTCTTGAATGGTAGTTACCTTTGGCTCTCAATTCTTCGATAAGGACCTAAGAATTTTTTGCACAACATCGCTGTTAGCATAATCTCTTTCAAGACTTTTCAAACCATTCAAAATATCAGTGAACCTAGTAAATATTTCAGTGATAATTTCATGTGGTTTCATTTTAAATAATTCATACTTATGCACCAACATGTTTATCTTAGACTCCTTGACTTGATTAGTACCCTCATGGGTAACTTCAAATCTATCCCAAATTTTTTTGGCAGATGAGCATGTTGATATCCTATTAAACTCATTAGCATCCAAAGCATAATATAAGATATTCATTATTTTGGTGTTAAGTTGAGCTTTCTTCTTATCATGTTCATCTCAATTCTTTTCAGGCTTTAGGATGGACACTCCATCAACAATAATTATTGGTGTGTGAGGGCCTACCATTATGACATTCTACATGTCATAGTCTTATGCTTGGATGAATATTCTCATTCGTGCTTTTCAATATATATAATTTATTCCATTAAATAGTAGAGGTCTATTGGTTGATTGCCCCTCAACCAATGGAGTCCCAGTTGGGGTTGCCATGTGATATTTAGCTCTTTAATAGCTTGATCAACAACTAATACTAGAGCACCTACTCTAATACCACTTGTTGCCCAAGTATGGCTACCCAAAAGGGAGGGTGAATTGGGTATTTTAAATTTTAAGCTTATGATGTAACTAGATTGATCTACTTAAATACCAACAAATAAGCTATGTAATGTGTAGTGAAGAAAATCAATAGAACGGTAATATACAATCACAAATACAATGATTTTATAGTAGTTCGATGCTAAACTCAGCATCTACGTCCACTCTCTAAGTAAATCATTTAGAAATTCAACTATAATCACTAGGCTTGATTATAGTCTGATTGTTTTACTTGGACTTACAACCCAACCTAATTAGTTTTGACCTTGGCTCATCAATTACAACCATACAATGATTATTTTTTTGGGCTAGCAATCAACCCCGATTGATTTTCACTTTGTCTTACCAATCACAACCATACACAGTCCAACTTTAGGCTCGGACTAACCCAAGTTTCTTACTCTAAGAAACTTAAAACAAATATGAAAAATATAATGAATAAAATAAAAACAAACTCTTTGAAGCTTAAGAGAAGAAAATCTAGGAGCTTGGCTTGTAGGCTTGATTTATTCTCTTTGAGTGCTTGAAAGAAGTAGGAGTTGATCTTCAATGGTGTTGGCCTGACTTCTCTCTGATTGAGGATGTTGGAAGGACAAGAAAAGCTCTAAGAAACACTCCTTCCTTTTTTACTATTTAGCTCATACATTTGAAAAACTGAAAATCTACTTGGAAGCTCTTTCTTTTTGGTTCAAAAATTATTGTTCTTATCTCAAGTGCTTCCTTAAGTATCCCAGAGGTTATCCATCATTACAAGTTACCAACATAGGCTTCTGAAAGTGATCTAGCCATTGAAGAACTAAAAAGAGCCGTTGTGAGATCTATGGAGTAAAAAAGCTGTGAAACTAAAAATTAGCTGTTACAGGCACTGGGCCAGCCCAGTTTTAAACTAAGTCGACTCAGTAAAAATTAGGATGGCTCAGTTTTTGACTTAGACATCTCAGTCTCAGTGCATCCAAAAATTTAATTTCTATCTTTTCTGTCTTTTAAGACTCGGATGGCTCACTTTCTGATTGGGTCAGCCTAGTTGCCACTGGGTCGGCTAAATTTGAAACTAGGTCGGCTCAGTCTCCTAGATCATAAAAAATTCAGCTTTTTGTTCTTTCTATCTTCTGCTTCTACTGAGACAAGGTTGGCCCAATTTGCATGCCATGCGTGCCAAAGAGCATTTGTGACCATTTCTTCTCTAAATTTTTTTGTAGGCTAGATTTGTCCTTTTTATCTTAATTTAATCTTCATTTTGATCTCTTGAAAGATGTATCCATTCTAAAATTTTTTGTCTAAAATCTTGAGTGATGAATCTCCATTTGGATGAGTGAAAATATTTAAAGTTTATGATCTCTTAAAATTTACAACTACACATCCTCACAAACATCATCAGTAATTTAATAATTTATATCCAAATACTTTTGTTATCATTAAAATCAAACTAGGGTCAATAATAACTTATACTCAAAATTTTTTGTCATTATCAAAATCAATCTTTGGGCCAACAATCTTTTTCTTTTTGATGATGACAAAACTTTTGAGTATATGCAAAATAATATATAGTAAGTTTCTAAGAAATACATATTTATAATATATGAAATCATTTAAACAATAAGAACATACTTCATTCTAGATAAGCTCAAGCATATACTCAACAATAATTCTTTTCCTTTTTAACAGAATAAAAAAGAATAACTCTAAAAAAAGATTATCAATAAAATCAAAAAAATAAAATAATCTAAAAATATTAAGCTTCCTCTTAAAATTATAGTTAATTGAGTTTAATTTTTATTCAAAATTTGCTCTTCCTTACTATACGCCATATTTCTTAATTTTATTTCTCACTTACTCTTGATCAATTCTTTTCCTTAATAAATTTTGTTTCTCATAACCAAATTCATATCACATTATAAAAAATACAATATTATGATAAGATTTTGATGAAATTTAATATGTTAAATTTATTTTCTCTATTTACCAAATTTTTTCTCCTTATTGTCATTAATAGTACTTACTATAATTCAATATACTAATTGAGTTTGAAAATATTTTTTTAAAAATTTTAACTTATCAAATAAATATGTTAATATTTCAAATTATTCTCAAACTCTAATCATGAAAGTTTATAAATTAGTTTTATTCAATATATCTTCAACCATAATCAATTATAATAATCAATCAGAATAACATCATCAAAATCAATAAGATAAAATATTGAATCATTTGATATTCAATTGGTGGTATGATAATCAATCAAATTAAATAAGATCATATCAAGATTAGGTCAAAGAAAAACTAGATATAGGCTTCAAAAATTAGGTTCAACTAGAAAATTTTTAAGTCCTTAGAGATCAAGCTAAGATATAATATAAATTATTAAAGTCAAGTACTTGATCTTTTACAAATAGATGATTTATCATAAAATACTTTATATCAAGCAATTTTTGAGATGTTTTAATAATTATATATCTTATAAGAATGTCAAAAGTTAAATTAACTTGCAAGTTTTGATACTCAAATGAATCCTTATGCAATCAAGCTTGTCTTAATTTAAGTTTCTCAAATAATAACATGATATAAAAAATTAAGAAAACATGCCAAATTTAGAGAAAAAATTTATGCTTAATCAATTAAGATGATACATAGAGAGAATCGTGTTGATTTTGAAGTCAAATTATTTAAGCCATAGTGTAAGATCATTGCAAGCATTGAGAAGTCATCAAAATCTATCAATTATAATAATTTTTGGCAATACATTAAAAATATTCAAAGCAAGGAATCATATTATACATATATATATCGATGGATCATCAAAATCAATAAATTTAGTAAAATAATTTTAATAATCATTGATGGAAAGATGTTAAAATAAGTTTAGTTTTTACCAAGTATCATCACCCATCCATTTTGAGTCCTAAGCATCCATTCCTTAAGAATTTGCTTCTTTCATTTCATTGGATGCTTGGCATACCTACAAAAATTACTTCATAACTTTTGGTATCCAAGCCATCTTGGATCCATACGAGTTAGTTTTCAAGGTTCTTTTTAAAATCTAAATTTATTTTATCAAGGTTTGGCTAATTCTTTTAAAATTACACTTCAAAATTTTATGGCCAATTTGATTACACTTAAAATATTTAATAGTATGATCTTTAATTGAAGGTCTTGTGAAAATATTTTTAATATTTTGCTATTTTCTTGAAGTATTAAAATCAGTTTTGACTTTATTAAAAATAGTCCCATTGATTTTTATCATAGATTGAAGATTTTGAAAGCTAATTATAAAACTTTTAGCTATAGATTTCAAAACATCAACTTCTCTTCTTAATTTCCTATTTTCTTCCAAAAGTTCTTTTTTTTCTTTTAGAAGATTTTCATTTTCTTCTAGGAAGAATTTTAAATTTTTATATTTTTTTTAGCTCAATATTATCATTAACTAAGAATTTTTCAGATTTTACTATATTCTTCTTTTTCTTAGTTAGAATTTTAATTTATTTCAAAAAATCTTTTTTTTCTTTGGCCATATTTTCCATATTTTTTGATAGATCTTCTTTTTCAGTTAAAATTTTATTTTTCTCTTCGGCCAATGATAAATTAGATTTTTTAAGCTCTTTGTTTTAAAGCCTTACCTTTTTATATTCATCCATTAGATCATTGAAGGCTTCATATAATTCTTCAAAAGAAAAATTAAAAGAGTTATTAATATTTACCTCATTATCATTGGCCATGAGGCAAGAATTTATAGCACTTTCATTCTTTTTCTCATTTAGCTTTTCTTTGACTTGCTCCTTCTTATTTATTGCTTTTTTTATCCTTTGTATCTTCTTCTTTTCATCCTTATGAGCCATGAGGCATATATTGGGATGAGCTTGCTTATCCTCTTAGGAGCTTAGTTCTTTTTTTTGATTTGCTCTCCATAAGTCGTTTCTAATTTTTCCTATATTTGATTTGCTGAAACACATGAAGAAATTATAATAAACTCATTATTATCCAAAGAGCAATAAAGTATATCATGATCTTAGCATTAAGTTGGGCTATTTTCTTATCATGCTCTTTTAATGCTTTGGAGCATGTGAGCCATCAATTATAATCTTCCATAAATTATTATCATATGATTGTATGAAAATTTTCATTCTAATTTTCTAATGTATGTAATTTGATTCACATAATAGTGGGGGACAAACAATAGAATAGCCTTCATTAAAAAAAATTTTGATATCAATTGTTGCCCAGATATGGCTACCGAAGAGGGGAGGTGAATTGGATATTTAAAATTTTTAAGCTTAAGATGTGAGTAGATTAAACTTATTAAGTGCCAAGTCAAATAAGCTATGTAATATGCAGTGAATGAAAGTAACAGAATAATAACACAATCATAAATATAATAATTTTATAGTGGTTCGATGCCAAACTCAGCATCTATGTCCACTCTCCAAGTATATCCTTTAGGAATTCAACTATAATTTATAACTAGAATTACAATTCGATTATTTTTTGGACTCATAATTAAATTTAGTTGATTTTTTTTGGCTCACAAATTAAAATCATATAAGATTATTTTTTGAGCTCATAATCAATCCAGTTGATTTTTTTTAGATCATCAATCAAAACCTCATAAGTGATTATTTTTCTCTAGGCTAACAATCAATCCCAATTGGTTTTAACTTTGGCTCACCAATCAAATCATACAATCATCCAATTCAAGGCTTGGACTAACCCAAGTTTTTCATCCCAAGAAACTTAAAACAAAATATAAAAATACAATTAAAACAAACTCTTTTAAAGCACAAGAGAAGAAAATCTAAGTTGCTTTGCTTGTAGGCTTGATTTCTTCTTCTTGAATGATTGAGAGATTATAATGCTCCTTGATTCTCTTCACTCTTGCTCTCACTTACTTGAGGATGATTTATAGTGGCAGGATAAAGGATCACTCTAAAAATAACTCATTCTCTTCTCTTTTTGGCTCACTCCTTAGCTTTCTCAAAGAATACTCAATATGCTCTCAAAAACATCTCCTTAATGCTCTAAGGGTTTCCATAGATTTTCCTAAGGCTATCTATCATTTTTTGACATTTGGGGGATCTTCAGAAAGAGATGTAGCCATTGGAGATGAGAAAATAGCCATTGAAAAGCCCATGGGATGAAAAATCTATAAATTTGAAAATTAGCCATTACAGATACTAGGTCAGCTCAGTCCCACTAGATTGACTCAGTTTATAGCTGGGTCAGCTCAGTCTCTTGGATCTTGAAAATTCATCTTTCTATGCTTTCTGTCTTCTATTTTCATTGAGACTAGGTCGGCTCAGTCTTAGACTGGGTCAGCTCAGTTAGCATGCCATATGTGTCAAAGACTGTTTGTGATCCTTTCTTTTCTAAATTGATTTATAGACTAGATTTATCTTTTTGACTTAATTTAACTTTCATTAAAATATCAAAAAATACTTGAAAAATTGTGAGCACTTAAAATTTTAAAACTGCATATTCTCATAAGTATAGTTAGATTTTATAACTTATACTCAAAATTTTTTGTCATCATCAAAATTAATCTTTGGGTTAATAAAAGCAATACAAACCAACAAAAGAAATGTGAACACTCAAACCCTTAGTTTCAACCCCTGCTGAAATCGAGTACACAAAAAGGGAAAAAAAAATTTGTACAACATAATATGCTCCTTAAATTGAGCTAAGATGTTATCGATGTAGTTCGTTGGTTGCCTCTTTAATTGCTGAGTGTTATTGCTCTTGAGGATATTTTAATATTTAAGAGAACTTTGATGGAAGAGGTTTACTCGTTAAAACTGGGCATTCTTGCTTTTTCTCTCTTTTCTTGATGGTCAAGGGATATTGCTTCTTCTTTTTATTTTTGGATCATTTCCACAATGCTTGAAATAATTAAAGTACAGAAACAGGCTAAATCTGATTGTTGGAGGTGAGAACTAGCCATTAGAGATGAAAAACAAAAGTCTAGAACTATCCGTTGAAAAGTTGTCATCGCATTTCGAGATCTCTCAGATTGTCACGAGATGTCTCGTTGTACTTCAAGACCTCTCAAATTGATCAAGAGACATCTCGTTCTCAGATGCTTGAAAAATAGCTTTTTAAAAAAAAACTTATCGCCTGAGATCGAGACGTCTTGGTTTTGTTGGAGATGTCTCACTGCAGACTCGAGACCTCTCAAGAATTCTTCAAGACATCTTGGTCTCAGAGCGCAGAAATAATATTTCTATTTTTCTAAGATGGAGATGTCTCGAGTTCAACTCAAAACCTCTCGAA
>QRFJ01000823.1:180336-319925 GCA_006176705.1 Cocos nucifera
CTCGTTGTCTCATAGACGCTCTCAAATTGTTAGACTCAATAACGAGCATACCTCCAGAAGGACCTTCCTTCTTGTTCTTCAGGGTGGCCAGGTAAGTAGGGCAGTTCCGCTTCCAATGGCCGTCGCTGTTGCAATGGAAACACTTTCCTTTGACATCGGCCTTCTTCTTCGGCTCTGCCTTCTTCTTCTTTGATCCTTCCACCTTTTGCTTTTTCACAGACTTCTTTTTCTTTTCATAAGACTTTCTTTTGGAAGAAGTCCGTTCCATAGCAAGAACTGAGCCTTTAGAACCTTTCATAGAAAGCTCAGCGGTAACCAGCATATTCATTAATTCGGCCAAGGAATTTTGAAGTTTATGCATGTGGTAATTCATGATGAATTGCCCATATGCATCAGTCAAGGATTGCAGAATAATATCATTCTGCAGGTCCAAGTCCAACTTCACACCGAGCTTCTCAAGCTCTTCCATGTCCTTGATCATTGTCAGACAGTGATCTTGGACTGACTGCCCATCACGCATCTTAGCCTTAAAAAGTCATTTTGTGACTTGATATTTGGCTGCGCGACTCTGTTCACCAAACATCTCCTGCAGGTGAGCCAACATTTGGCGAGCAGTCCCGATATCCTCATGTTGGCGCTGGAGCTCATCAGACATCGAGCCCAACATGTAATATCTGGCCTTATTATCTTCGTCAATCCATTTTTTCAGAGACGCTCTCTGTTCAACAGATGGACGGGCTGGTAAGGTGGGAGGGTCCTGGTCCAAAACATGGGTTAACTTCTCGAAACCCAAAATAATTTTGTAGTTCCTGAGCCAATCTTTATAATTGGGTCCAGTCAGTCTATGTGTGTCCAGGATACGTGCCAATGGGTTGGACGCAGACATTTTCCTGTAGAGAGTCAAAGATTCTAGTTAGATACTGTAATTTTGACTTGACCAATTTGTTTAGGAATTTTATTTTTAAACAAATTAGCTCCCACTATTTTCTCGGATCCCTACACTCCCTCTGTAGAGATGCAAAAATCTCCATGATTAATGATTTCTAGTGGGTGGTGCGGTCTCACCAACTGACTCATCACCTCACCTAACAGTTATTGGTGATGGGTTAGCCAATGAGTGAACAACTCTTGTTCAATGATTCTCTAATCATGGTGCACCCAAACTTGGTCTCTAATTCATGAATCTCACCGTATCCGGAAATATTGATCCACTCCTTAGTTAAGTCAGACCCACCATTTGCATAGACTGGGTTCCTAATTGAGTCTCTCACCGTATCCAGAATATTGAGCCCAACTCATCCTCCAGCCCATAGCATCCAATGCCTAATAGACATGGTTGCATCTTCCGGTGCAACTGAGCCACTGTATCCAGCCGAGAACAATCAACCCCGGGAAGGGCCCGCACATCTACAATGGTGGAAGACCTCAGACTTAATCTTTTCTTAGGGAGAATTGATTCAGGTCTCATTAAACTAGACTTGGCTCATAGTCATAACAATTATGACTAACCTAGTGGCATGGGTTAGCTCGGATTATTGACCACCTCAGATCAGAACTGTGTCAACAGATATGGCCAGGTAAGTGAGATCGGTGGAAGGAATATGCCATTAACTCGTACAAGAATGCATTCAGGTCGAGTAGCTTCCAATTAAAAACCAGTCGTCGGTCGTATGTGCCAAACTTACCTTAGACACCAAATTGTTGAGCCAGAACCAATTGGGTTAGCCTACAATCCAGACTCTAACCTCTGAGCCTAATTAGGTCTTGCTTGATCGTGACTCGATCTTGACCCAGACTTAATCCTATTAGGCTGGTCAATTTAAGCATTGTTGATCCCATCTAACCAACTCTTGATTCGGTTTGATCAACCGCTTAGACCTAATTGAGCTACCCAAGCCCGAACCCAGTATTATGAATATGTCTTAGATCTGAAATTCTCAATTTTAGACCTAATTAATATTTCATAAACTTAATTCTTAATTAAGTAGGGTTCATAAACAAAATATGCACAATAAATCCTAGGGTTTCAGGATCTAGGGTTTTGCAGAAAGTAAGTTTTGGGTTTCTGATTAAGGACGAACACGCAGCACCCCTACACATCATAAGAACACCCCATCGAATGGGAAAGAGAGGGCCTTTAAACCCTTCTTCGTTCTTATGACCGGACGGCCAAGAGGAACGCCTTAATCAGGAACATGTCAATACTACAAAACAAGTTTTAGATCTATATCATATATCTCATATACAAATTAGATCTAATCATGGCATATTTTGCATACATCTCATGTATCGAATCATGCATATTTTTCAGATCTAAATTATCTCATAATAATCTAAAAAATTAGATTTAAATTGATCTTAATCAAAATAAATTCTAATCTAGACAATTATGTAGAACTATTCTACAACTAGTCTAGACATGCATCAATCATATCTCATATGATATGTTTAAAATTAAATAATTTTTATTTGCTATTTTTTAGATGTTATTATAATAATTATAATATCAAAAAATAGTAAATAAATAGATCTAAAATATGATTTAATCAAATTAAATTCAAAAACATGCAAGACTATTCTATAGAACTATTCTATTCTAGAACTAGTCATGCATATTCTTCTAATCTTAGATCCAAATCATTTAATTTTAATTTTTTCTGATTTTCAGATCTGATCACATCTCATGTGACATCTAAAATCAATTATTTTTTAATTAAAATAAATTTAAAATTAGATCTAAACATTTTAGAACCATGGCTCTGATACCAGTTGAAGGGAAATCCTGATTTTTCGGTCCAGGTTCGTTCAGATCTGATCAGATCAAGAGATATATTTCAAAAAAAATTTTCTTGATCCTAATCAGATCTTGATATATTTTAGATCTAATTCTTATTATTTTAATAAAATAAAATTAAAAGATAAATTAAATCAAATTTAATTTACCTGATCTGGGTAATCCTATTACCCTGTTGATGATCCTGTTTGCAGCGGAAGGTTCTGGATCTAGCCACGCAAGCGCCTGGCCTCTACCGGTATCCACTCGGGTTGGATCTGGAGATCCTCTTCTTCTCTATCATGCCTCCAAAAATTAGATCTGGATCTGATCTGGAGGATCTTCAAAACTCTTTTGAAGATCAGCAGTCGTCCTTTGCAGCAGCGCAGCCTTCTTAGCTTTTTGATCGCCTTTCTTTGATCTGAATTCGCACCAACCAAGGTCCAAAACTCCTTTTGGATGTGGAGAGCAAGGGGAGAAGGTGGTTTGGCATGGAGGAGGAGGGGAGAGGCAGCCTTGGGGCATGTGGGAAACTATTGATCTCATCATATATCTTTATTCTGAGTTGGGTACAGGGTCTTATTTATAGACTAGCTGTGATCCAACTCCTCTTCTTCCCAACCAATCACAACCCTTTGTGAAATCAGATCTAAATCTGATTGGTGGGAATAGAGTCCCCTGGATTCCTCCTTAGAGGGTGCCTAAGACCAGTCAAAGTTGGTTCTTAGAAGAACTCTAATTGGAATCCAAAAAGGAGATGGAGTCCTTGTCCAACAAGGACTCCTAGGCGCCTCCAACTTGGGCACACGCCTAGGGTGGCGTGCGCCCTTCTCCTTGCCAGGTTCTGGCAGGGGGACAGGCCCCCACCAGCTCTCCAATAGGTGCATGACATGTGGTCAAAAGTCAAAGTGTCAATGGTCAACGTTTGACCAGTCAAAGGTAGACTTTTGACCAAAGTCAAAGAACAAGAAATGGCAGGTGACCAAAAATGGCAGGTAATGTCTTACAAATAAGACAACCTTTTCTGACTTGGACAACCTCCAGTCAGACCATATGAAGGCCTCTGATTGAGCACAAACTCCTTTGGCTCAGACAGGACAACTTATTTATGATAGCAAAAGAAGAACGTTAGGTTCAATCGAGTGCTAGCACGATTTTCTTGAACCTAATTGAATCTCATTCAGATCAATTGAACTAGATCAGTTCAATTGATGATCACCAGATTCAAACCCTTGTTTGTGTGACCCAGTTAGGTTCAGTTCTGTATGGTAATGGGATATGTCATGATCTCTATCATCGACATCATCGAAACTCCTTTCGATGGATCAGAACTCTTCTGATTCGAACAGCTAGAATGATCGATCATCTAAATCATTCTAATTGCTCCCAAAATCCACCAGTGACACCTAGCAGTATATGGTGGCAACCCATCAGAGCTGAATGCGAACCTCTTGGTGCAGCTACCTGTGTGATTCAGTTCTTCTATCTTGAGCCCCGATCAGATTAGGGTTAAGGTGAACTCGTCAAACCCTAGTCTCTGTCATATGATGTAATCATTCGATTCGAGTCCAATGTGAAAATCTAAATAGAAACTCTTTCTATTATTTCACTCTGCCATGGCCATGGGCTTCTGGACTTGATTCTCATGATTCATCATAGGGCTGCTCCTCTACCACCGAGGTAGATAGATTCCATCTTGATGCCAATCCAGTTCCTACAATGAACATGCTCATAGCCAACATACACCTCAGGGTTCCATATGGCTAGGAGATCGAGTAATGGTGTAGTCAAACTATAACACCCTCAAGGTGAACTGCCGATGCACCTCAGGTCAAAGAACCAGACACACTACTGCAGCATCGAGTCAGTCATTGACGAGAAGGTAGACTCCCTAATGACTACTCGAGGTGGTCACGCTCAGTGCCCTCGTTCTCTAACGAGTATCTGTACTCTCGCTCTGGTGTCTCCACACCATAGACTTAAGACTCATCTACTAAAGAGAAGCGATTGTACACCAACCTTTCGGATCAATCACCATCCTCGTGATGATCCTATGGTCGGAAGCAATTTATGAGTTAACAATGATTATTCATGTCTTAAATTTTCAAGTCTTGAAAATATGAATTATCATTACCATTAACTCAAAGGATGTATCACAGACACTAAATACACATATGTGATAGAAAATAATCCATTTATTGCTTTTAGTCAGAATTATAATTTTGCCCCTAGAAGTGTATGACAAGTGTCAGCCAATTCTGGCTTCTAGGGCACATATATCTAACAACCAGGGCCTCATGATCATGGAGGGCCGAACCTTCATCTTAGGACCAAACTGATCCTAGCTCGAGGATGATACCTGTCCTAGTCTCCTAGAGCCAATATCCTGACTCCTTCAGTGGCCTCCTAAGGCTTGGGAGCACCACTAATCCTAACAATCTTCATCTTGGTGCCCCAAGCCTTGGCAAACCTTGCGTGAACTATCTACATCATCCTGCTACCTCCAGAGCTAACACCATCTCATCGAAGCCACCATGCCTCCTTAGCTACAACACCAATCTATACTCCACAGCCCCTAAGACTCATGCTCCACCGCACTCATTGGCTTTGAACTGATGTCCTCCTTCTCTAACCTCATGGCTGCAACATCGATCTGTGCTCTGCAATGCACCCAAATAGCTCACTGTGCAAACTCTAATGTCTCTGCCAATCCTCTTTAGCTGCTGTGCATCCTTCGAGACCTTTGGGATGATCATCTCCATAGTTGAAGTCTTAGCTTGCTTCTCAGCACCATCCTGGATTGTAGAATCCCTTCTACTTAGCAGTTTCATTATCTTTTCTTAACTTTTCTGAAGAGCCTTCAATATTTCTACACCAGCACATGCTGTACCATATGACACAACCTTCTCAGAACTTCGCCTATCTATCTGCACGTGCCACTCCACCTAGAACTATGCATCACTGACATTAGTGCTAGGATATCGATCCTCTTGCATCCCTTCGCTCTAAACTCATGCCAAATTTTTTCTCCATTTGTGAAGCCACCACTTCAAAGATCCACCTATATCCGAAGTTTATTTGATACTACAGAAGATCCTGACTCTGTCATTGAGTCACCCAAGGCCAATCATCCAACGCTGCACTGCTGGGCCTGCCACTGTACCTCGTATACCATCGTTGCTCTTTCGACCCTCCACACTCCATAGATCCCTTCGAAGCCATCTTGGATACCTTCGCAATTTGCGGACACCTCCAAAACTTTAAAGCTCATCCAACTCTTCTGAATCCAATGACTAAATCCTAGAAAATTTCATCCTAGTACTTCTCTTCTTCTACTCTTCCACTAGCCATCACTTCAGTTCTGCTTGGAGGAACTACAACTCAAATTCTGTCTAAGGCTCAAACCCATCTATCTCATCTCGAGACTCTTGAGACTCACTGGCTCTCCTTGAGATCTGCTCCTGATCTTCTTGAGATGCCTCCTGACACTCTCCACTGACATACCTCCCTCAACTACTGCACTGCTAAGCCTCTTTCAGCTCCTATACCTTCAAAGAAGCACTACTATAGCACTCCAGCGGTTCCTACCTCATCTCAACACCGCCTCCTCATAGGTATCCGGATCCTTTCTTACTATACACAAACCATCCTCCACCTCAACCGCAATTCTTTCTGATGCTCCTGTAGAAAAAATCTGATCTAGGATGCTTCCAACTGCTAGATGCCCCTGGCACTCCCTGAGACCTCTGGCTCTTTCTAAGATCTGCTTCGAGTCTTCTTAAGATGCCCCGAACACTCTCTACTGAGACATCCTCCTCGACTGCTGTACCATCGAGCCTCTCTCTACCCCTATGCCTCTAGGATAGTGCTACTACAGCACTCCAGTACTTCTTGCTTGATCTCTGTGCCACTCTATAGCCATCTAGCCCTAACCTACTGGACCTCCATAGATCATCCATCTTCATTATCCTCAAGGCTCCAATCGATCACACCGTTGAATACACCCCAACTATTTTTCATAACTTTTTACCAAACTGAATAGTTGCTTCTTCAGCTCCACCTCAACCCCGAGCTCTTGAGTGATCTTTCCTTTGATATGCCAAATAAAAACATTACCAGCAGCCCAGCCTTCGCATATTTTCACTTTTAACACCATGCGAAGCTACATCCAGAAGACAACCTGAATAGGAGAAAATCAAAATTAATTTTTTTTCTCTCTCTCTCTCCTACTTGAAGCTTTCAGCCTTTTCCTTCGGCTCCTTTCTCCTTCCATCTTCATTTCGTAAAAACCAAAAGCAGCCAACGGCCTATTATCGGCCAAGCTCTGCCCATACAACCATCAGATTCGGGCTCCACCACCATCGGATCTCCACCGTGGCATGTCACTATCGTTGTTCGCAGACTGCCATCGTCAAATTCGAGATCCCCAATGCTGGATTCTTCCCTGATTTTTGCTATGCACGCAAGTCAACATCATCAGATCTGACACCATCGCGACACGCGCAGCCACCGAACCTCATTGTCTACACCATCTCGTTGGCCTCCTTCGTCGGAGCCTGCTCTGACACCAAAAGGTGCTTCTTGGAGCGGAGAACCCTCTCCACAAGTTTCCCATCACCCTACCATCGGCCTAGTCGCCGCTGGTTGCATGCACGCATGCTGTCGTGTGCCACCACCAGAGTCGACATCGCTGCCTACGACGTTCCTTCCTAGAGAAGAAGACGGTCGTGCCGCCCCCCTCTGGATCTCCCATGTTTTGCCCACGAGCGCCACCATCGACTGCCTGCGGGATCCTCCTCCGCATGATATGCTTGGCCACCTGATCGTCGAAAATCACCTCCACATGCTGATTTGTTGATTGTCGGCCGCTAAGCTCGAGATCAGTGGTCAATCACCGACCGCCACCAATCAGGTGGAAGAAGGGGGGCCCTACTGGCCTCCCAAAAATATTTTTTTTTTGTGTTCTTTTGCTACTGAATCTCGTTCCTACACTGGATCTCACCTTCATGCATCCTCGTCAAGATGGCTCCGATACTAATTGTTGTGTAGGATTCCTTGACGTTGTTAAGGCTGAAGGAAGAGTGGGGCATGCCTCCTTCCTCCGTGCTTGGAGGTGCATCCCCTAGGGCACCTTGGTGTGTAAAGAAATCAGAGAGAAGGAGAGATGTGAGAGAAAATGGTTCTCTCTTTCTTACAACTAGGATTTATAATATACATGTATATATATACACCTGTATATGGACCAAAATCCTAATCCATAAAAAACTTTCTAGGCTAACCCAGTCCGAGTGCACTCACCCAAACCCATGTACACCCATGGTCTGATCATGCACTCAATTTCATGGATCCAAATCTAGTTCAAACTCTGAGTAGCCCCCATGTGACCCAAACCAAGGCCTCATGATCGTGGAGGGCTAAACCTCCATCCTAGGATCAAATTGGTCCTAGCCCTGGGATGACACCTATCTTAGTCTTCCGAAGCCAATACCCTGACTCCTCCAGTGGCCTTCCAAGGCTTGGGAGCACCACTAATCCTAACAAAACCCAACAAAGAACAAAGTAGCATAGGTCAATGCTGCTTATCACATACCACAAATGACCCCTATGCACCAACATACAACCCAGGATGGAGGAACTACCATAATTTTTTCTAGTCACAAGTGACAATCTCAAGTAGATCTGCCTTCAATTAGCCCAACCCTAGGCCCAATCAATCATTGAATAACCCACCAGGCTTCGGCAATGATCAAAGGCTTAATATACTAGAAAAAGGGTTAGAGATTTTGGTGAAATTAACTTCTGACAGCACAACTATCTTCAATGATTTTATGAAAATCATGGATAATTTCATATAAATCATGGGCTAGATCCCAACAGCTAATATCCAAGTGATAGCTCGATTGGAAATGCAATTAGATTAGTTAGCCACTGACATCAGTGAGAGAGAAAAAGAAAAATTACCAAGCCAACCAAAACCTAATATAAGAGCCCAAATTAGTCAACAATCCCAACCTAAAGGTCGATTCAACCATGTAAATGCAATTCACATCTTAAGGTCTGGGAGACTAGTAAACAATCATGTAGGTACATTTGAAGATCAAGAAGATCTACTGTCTGAACCACATCATGAGCAATTGACCGATCAGACCAAGTTTGAGGAGCTCGAATTAATAGAGATTGACGAGCCACCCAAGCCATCTGCAGAACCTATCTCAAGATTCAAGCGAGTCGAGACATCAACCACCAATTTTAGAGCTTTTTTTCATAATAGACTTAGGTCTGACCAACACCTAGCCCATATGGATCAAATCTTAGAAATATTTAAATAAGTAAAAGTAAATATCCCTCTACTAGATATGATCCAACAAATTTCCATATACGCCAAATTTCTTAAAGACTTGTGCACAAAGAAGAAGACCACCAATATTTCCAAGAGAGCCTTTCTGACAACTAGTATGAATTCGTAGTTGTCAAACCACATGCCAATGAAGTACAAAAACCCAGAGTCTTCCATCATTTCATGCATTATAGAAAAAAACTCTCTCATCGATAAGGCTCTATTAGACTTAGGGGTAACTGTCAACATATTGCCGTATTCAGTATATAAGTAATTAGGGTTGGGGGGACTAAAACCCATGGGAATGATCCTACAATTAGCGAATCGATCCTTAAAAATCTCAAGAGGAATAGTAGAGAATGTATTGATTAAGGTCAATATAATTTTATTTATCCGATAGATTTGTAATTTTAAAAATTGAACTTGTAACAAATCTGAAAGGTCACATCTCAGTCATATTAGGTAGACCATTTCTGGCCATAGCCAATGCTCAAATCAACTATTGAAATGGACTAATGAAACTCTCCTTTGAAAATATGTCCATTGATCTAAAAATTTTTAATTTGGGGAACTTTGATGTGAACCTAATTCAGGATGTTGTATATGAGCTTATTGACCTTAGTAATGAAGAATTCGACTAGAATCTCTGGTTGAACCAAGATTTAGAAAGAATCAATGAAATATCTAGTGACCATAAGTCTTAACCAAGATGGGAACTGCTAGTCAAACTACTTATACCAATAGATAAACCATCACACAAACCATCGATTGAGGGACCACCTAAGCTAGATCTGAAAACACTTCTTATGCATCTTAAGTATGTACATCTAGGTCCTTCTGAAACATTGCCAGTAATTATTGCAGCAGACCTAGATCCAAACCAAGAGGAAGAACTATTAGTTATCCTCAAAGAAAATTGAGAAGGTATTGGTTAACCCTATATCAAAAGTGAAGTCTGATTGAAGACTTTAAACTTAGCGCTTGTTGGAAAGCAACTCAACTTTTATATTTTAAAATCTTTTTAATTTTAGTTTTTTTTTTTAAGTTTTTAGGACTATCGAAGCTAAGTTAGGGAGAGAACCACATATGCTATCTTTAAGGCTTAAACGGAGCCAAGAACGAACCAAGCTCAGGTGAACTCCTTTTATCTATCCCTCTTATCTATTATTTTCTCTCCTCCATTGAGGGCAATATCATATTAGTTGAGGGGAGGGTTAATAAATTAATTAAATCCTCGAGTATGGTAACAATTAGTCTTATATACCTGATTTCACTTTGATTTGAAGTTAATTAATTAGGCATTTTAATCTATGACTGATTAATGATCCAGAAAATTTTTGAAATATTGAAGATCTAATTATTAAGAAAACCTAATAAATGGTTAGGTTTAGAATAGTATAAATTTCTAAGTAATTCTAGAATCATCTTCCTACCTATATCAATAAAGAATCTACTTTATATGAGTATGTGTAAAATGTCGATGTATGCACAAAAAAAAAAATCCCTATGTAAAAAAGAGAGAGAGAGAGAGAGAAAAAAGAGCTAAATAAAAATAGCTCTAAGCATTGTTTTCACCTATTAACCGGGACACTTTACCTAAATAAACATTGATGTTCGCATCAAATAGTGGAAGATGTGAAAAAATCTATTATACAGTCAGTCTTGATCCATAGCCTATTTAACTCGAGTCGGTAAGCTCGAAGGATATTTTATACTTAATGTCCTAAAGCCAACTGATTTGGAAGTCATTGATCCAAAGCTCACTACAGGGATCGGATAGAAAGCTTAAAAGGTTAGAACATTGCACTAACTATATACGTTTTATTTATGAAATAAAAAGACCCAATTGCAAGAAGACAAAAGTACCAGCCCACATTAAAGCTAAAGAATTTAAAGAGTAAAGTAGGAAGACAGTCAAGAGAAAACTCTAAAATTTTATGTTCTCTACTTAACTACTATTTGAGATGAAATTAATAATTCAATGATTTATCTCTTAATTCTCTGACTGAGTATCAACTAACTTTAAAATGGTCTAAAGAAACTTTCATATCTAAACGAATTGGTACATATTTCTAATTTTATCTTTTAGTCAAGGATGAGTAAAACTTAAGTTAGGATGTATAATAAATACATGAATTAGGATACTAGAAACACCCAATCAGTTTTTATTTGATTATTATTATTGAGAATTTGATGCTTCTTAGTCTATTTTGCAGATAATTGAAGGTTTGGACTGATCAAGATTCAAATTGATTCAAATCTAAAGAAATACTCAAGAACTAATAGACAAAGTGCAACCAACTCAAGGGATAAGTTATAATCAATTGCTAGGAAGAAATTCATTGAAGATCCAAGGGCCAAGAAGGAAGATAGTTGGTTAAAGGGTTTGGATTGAAAAGAGCTTGATCAAAGGGTTGGAATTTGAGGTGTGTACCTATGAAACCCTAACCCAACTCGGAGTGACATCCAAAGTCCTCTTATGCCGCCCCAAATCTTCAAATGGGATTCTTTTCATATGAAGAAAGAAAAGAAGACAGAAGGTGCTAAACCTTTTTCCTCTCTTAAACTCTTAGCGCCACTCCACGCACCTTTCCTCCGACCTTCATCCTCCCATAGATACTACCCCCTATCTCTTCTTCCTCATTTCTTCCTACAAGTTAGAAGCAAGAAGATAGCGATGGCAGATGGCATCCTTTCGATGCATGGCTAAAGGCTCAAGTCTTGAAGAAGTAGATTGATTCTTTCAATTTCAATTTTGCACATTTTTTTTATGTAATTAGATGAACTTGTATGCTTTTCTCTATGAGTTTCAATTAGTTAATTTCAAAGTTGCTTTCAAGATTATGGTGCTTAATGTTTATATGTTAATCTTTAAATAGTTTATGTGATCATTAGGATGGATCATGATTAGAAGATACAGTCCATGCTTAGGCCAAATAGGCTATCTTAAGGATCAACTCATAGATCTATTTATTTGTTTGATTTCAGATTCTTCTTATATTTTAAGTTTGAATAGCTTATGCTTTAGAGACACAAACCATGATTGGAAGATATGATCCATACTCAAGTGAGATAGGTTAATCGAATCCAAACATAAGGTGTCTTAATCAACTTATCTAATTTTTTTTTAAAAAAGAAAAAAATATCTAGATTGTAGTTAAAGATGAAATCAAAATCCCGAGACTTTTTCTTATCTCATACATAGCTAAAATTTTATTTTATTTTAATTAAGTAATTCTCTAATCATTGAAATTTGCCAAACTATAGCTTTTTTCTGATTTTTATTCATCATTGTTTTGTTACTAACTCAGTCTTTTGATCCATATAGATTCAACATCCGACGCATGCTATTCTACTGTTTAATTACATCAGAGTTCTTTTATCTTTGATCGCTCTCATGATAAGAGTGCATCATTCATCGATAATTTACAATGCTAGGCAAATTAGACTTTACGAAATAAGTTAGGTTTTAAATCTCCAACAAAAGGAAAAAGATGACTCACATGGAAGAATGTGTAAAACAAAGAAAAGCCTTTCCTAAGTTGCGAAGCTAAGGAGCTACGATATTCTTATTCTATGGTCAAATATCACACAAAGCTGTAGGATACTCTATGGTGCATCTTTGGCATCATAGAGGGTTGTGTATGCTTAGATTCCCACCACATCACCCATCTCAAAATTGAAAGGCTCTCATACATTCTTCCTATATATGCATCATGTTTGGCAACTACTCGCATGTTTCGCATCAGATCTCGATGCAGCAGACTTAATTTCCAAAATGAGCAAGAGCCTTTAAATTAGTTTCTAAGTCAGGAAATGTGGTAGTGATTTGTGCATTACATGACTCTTTGGGATGCAAAAGATACACCATAGAGAATCCAAACTCAGTGTCACCCTACATTTGCTAGGCTTTGACAAGGCTATCTTTATGCATAGATCCCTACTAGCCTATGACCACTTGAAAATGCACCATGTCACAAGATCATATAAACATGGAGTACAACAAGAATCTTTTCTTTTTTTTAATCTATGTTTATTGGAACCTTAAAATGGTTTGGGAACATAGCACCTTTATCTTCATTGGTCTAATTGTAGGAATTTTCAGTAGGAATCCTAAAACCCATTGAGGTTCCTCTTAATTTGGGCAATCTTCAATGAGTTCTTCCCTCAATTCACCTGTTAAGCATCTCTCGACAAACACAAATGCCTTTTAATGGAGCATATAAGTAATCTTTATATCATGCTCCAAATCCAGCATCTGAATCGGACATGTGATGACTATACGCTCCTTAGGATAAGACTCTAAAGAATATACAAGGCCTGTCTTTATAATCATATTTATTCATATTAATCTCAGGCAGTAGGAAAGAAAAATAACTCTAATATTTTTATTCAATAAAAGTAAATCTTTCACAAGGTAACGGAGATAAATCAATATTTATTTCAAGATTAAATTAAATGGATAGCATCTAGGATCCTATGCTCCTCACTACTCTCTAAACCCTATAAATCCTTGTAGATCTAAAAGAAATAAAAAAATAGGAGTGAGCTTTACGAACTTGGTAAGTTACTAGAACCTTTAATTCAATTAAGTATTTTGTACATAAAATAATTTTCAAGTTGCATGATCTTTTCACAAAAAAATTTCAATGAATATAGAAGCGTGCCATATCAATCAACAAAGAATTAAAATATGTAATTACTCAAATAGATTATTCGGATAATCGAGAGTTAACCTTCCACTCTCACTCTTCTAGTCCTTCTAACTATGGTCACGATCGGCCCGTGGCTAGCTCCAAAAAAAACTAGATTTCTGACTATAACATGTCGTCCATTGGTCATATGCCAGTAATTACCCCACTAGAAGCCCGAAAAGAAATCTAGCTCTAATATCATATGGATAATATACTCTCATCAACATGTACTAGCGATTAACCCTACTTAGCTAAGCCCAAAAGAAAACTAACATCTGACTCTAACACACCTCTGCTGGTGTACGCCTGTGATCGCCTTACTGAAGGCTCAAAAGGTGACTAGATTCTAAATCCATATGATCATAGTCAGACTAGAGACTAGTAGATTGATATATATAACACATTTTGATGCACAGAAATATAATTCATTTTTTCACTAAGTATGCATATGTGATCAAGTATTTCTATAAAATATTTTCATGTAGAGCATATAAGATAATTAATTTAAAAATACTATAACAATAAATAAATGTAGAAATTAATCCAATCTCAAGCACGATAAAATACATTAGGGGTAGAGGTAACTTATAATTCTTGCCCTAAGTTCTCAAGAAATTTAACCAACAAGAATATCAACCAAAACCTAAAATAATTAAATACCCATATTAGGCTTCTAATAGAAGATATTCAGATTTACATCATCGAATCTGATCTAACATCCAGGGATCTAACAATTATCTAACAATTATCTAATATAGATTTAGGTGGAGATCAAGGTTACCTGAAAGTAGAGGAATTGGTTGTGATCACTTTTCCTTGATATCCGGATCTACATTTCTATATGAACAAAATTTAGTTTTAATTCTTAAATTAAAAAAAACTTTAACCTAACTAATGAAGGTTAGACTTGACCTAAGTGAAGGAAGGGAAGAGAAGAAGAAGAAGAGAGGGAATCATGGCCGGGCTAGAGCGGCGATGGCAATGGCACGGCTGGGGTCCAAGAGAAGGGCTAAAAAAAGCATAAAAACATGATTCAAGGGGCTCAAAATAGATCGAAAATAGAGCTTAAATCTAGAAAGAATACAAGAGAAGGAAAGAACAACTCACCGGTGATCGTCAGCGATGACAGATCTCGATTGATGGTGGCAAGATCTAGCAGTTCAAAAGGGCATTAAATTGGGCTAAAAACAGAATATTTAGTGGAATAGAGAGAGAGACACACACACACACAGAGAGAGAGAGAGAGAGAGAGAGAGAGAGAGAGAGAGAGAGGAGGTTTTGTGGCAGCAGGCTTTGACTAAAATGGCTTGTTAGCTGTTGGAAAGGAATAAGGGAGGGAAGAGAAGGGGGAGTGCAAGCCAATTGCCAAGGAGTGAGGGTTTAAATAGGGCTCGACTGAGAAAAAGATAAGACTGGCCTGTTCGTCGGTTGCACCGGCCTCCAACGACCTCCGACTGGTCATATTGGTTCGAAGATCAAGCATCAATCATTGATTGGTTGCCTTTTCTCATCGACAAAGGTGCTCTGGATAGGTGGTTGGATCCACCGACTTCAGCCCAAAATGGGCCTAATTGGACTGGATTTCATACTTTAATATTTAAAGCTTAGAGAAATACGTAGAAGAATAATATGTGCTCTATTATGTTAAAGCCAAAGTTTGCTTTACTGCTAGCTGTATGCTACTCTATATTGACATTGAACCGAGACTCAATATAAGGGGCATGCACAGTCCCATATACTGAATCCTTACATCAGGTATACCAACACTGTGTGAATTATGGTATAGGATGAGATCCGATAATTGTTGTCGTGAACCTTAGTTAAAGTGCTTGCATTATACAAATATAGCATGTTAAATTTAAACGTATATGATTCATAGTACACATGATACTTACAGAATCCAATTTAAAAACTTACATGATATATATGTATGAAAATAAACAAAAACTTCTGCATTTAATTATGTAGTATGTCTGTGGACTAGCAACTGAAATAGCTAATGCCATGTCGGTTTGAATCTTCTTTGAGCAAACAGCGGAGAAATCCCACCACTCATTTCATTATAATAATGAACTGGGTCCACGTGAAAGAAGGAAGAAAGGTGGCGAAATCCTACAACTTCATTAAAATAATGAAATTGGCATAAGAGAGAACGAGAGAAAGGAAAAACAGCAAATTAAAAAGAGAATGAAGCATGCCAGCATCAAGCATTGACACTTAAAAATTCCCGTGCCTACAAGACGGGAGACTGGAGTCGTTCTCTTCTTTGTTTTCATTTGTGCAACTATTGCCAAGCACTTTTTGCCTTTGAAAATTTATATAGATTTGAAGCATCGGCCGGATTCCGATTCATTTAGGAACATGTTATAGGAGGGATCTGCTTGCATGGTGGATTTCAGACATTCACAAGGTCATAATTCAAGCCAAATTTTATAGTTATATGTCTGTTTATTGTCCAGTGTAAGGCAAGATATCTTTAGGTCAGAAGAATTTTAACCGAGTGTACTCTCAAAAAGAAGTTAAACCTAGGCATACTGTTGCATAGCATACGGACCTGTTCCATGGAAGAAGGAACAGGCCTTTGCATGCTACTTCTACAAGAGATCCAGATACCCTCCAATACTGACAATATTCCATAGCAAAAACCTTGCTAGTTTTCTGCATCACTAATTTTATCCATGTTAGTACATGTTTTATCACCTCATAATTGAAGAACTTAGCTCTCACATACAGAAAACTAATTTTCTGTGCGGTATCTCCTCAAGAGTAGCTTTGTTTTCCATCACATGACTTTTGCAATAAGGTAGCAGATAAGATCAATAATGCATGATAGGAAACTGTTGGAAGCTATTTCCAGATGAGGTCATGAGCTATATATAGGCCCCATGGAAAGGACACTAATTTCCTGCCAACTTACAGTCACATGGTTCCTTTTTCTTGGATAAGAGTTTGTGCGTTAATTCTTGTTGGTCCCCTTAATTTACTGGCCTCATAATGTGCGAAATTGTGAGTGATACACGTGTGATTCCCATCTTCCTCTAGAGAGCATGATAGTGTTCGATAACAACCCTGTGAAACCGAACCATTTCGACCAACCGATTAGAGTAGAAATGTTGACGACACCTGAATCTTGGGAGTAGATTACTTCAAATGCAACTTGGGTTCACTATATGCTTTTAGTCTGCATCAGAATCAACTCCACGTTCAATGGTCTCAACTCCATAGAGCATAAGATCTTAATTAGATCTAATAACCTGCTTACATGTGGACATGTGCTGGTCATTTAAGTTTAAAGGAATGCACACAACGTGTTAGGTGGAGCATGCTATCCCACTTGCATAAATTAGGCCAAAAGTCATCATCTTCATACTTGGTTGTAGCTATAATGCCAACATAGATGTATCTCAAGTCAGACATGACAATTGCCTATCTTTTTCTATCTTAATGCTTGCTTGGGCTGATGGACAAGACCTAAAGCATCCAGAACAAATGAATTCAAACGCATTAAGCAATTGATATTTTGGTATTTTGTATGTTAATTTTGTTTGTGCCATTGTCATTCCTCTCAATTTCTTGACTCTAGATATTTTCGATATTTTCATATCAAAATGAGATTGATATTTTGGACAATTTGGATCTTTCTCATTGTTAGTGTTTCCTTCATCCTTTTCATTGACAACTTAAACCAGAAATACCACATGTCCTAATGCTTATGTCTATTTATCCATTAAAGATTAATTGAGTACCATTAAATGCTATGTTCAAATCTCTCGATTCGGTTAAATGTCGTCCTTTTTTTAGAAACTTTCAAACATTAAATATGCATTCTCGTCCTCCATCTCATTTTTTCCAAACGAAGTATCTCTAATTTTTCCTTTTCAATTTTTCACAGTACATAACACAGTTGTCCACCTGTTGGCACCATTTGTCCTTGGTTTTGCTTGATGGGGTCCATTGGCAACTTTGAGCTAGATATTTCATGGAAGTTAGCCCATCCCCCCCGCCCCTAAACCACCCATGATGATGAAAGTAGAATTCTGCCCCAGGTTTTTAGGAATGGCTAGTTGGTATCATCTACTCTTAGGTCGAGGTATCCTCACCTACTAAATTTTGTTAATTTTGTTGATTATCATCCAATGGAAACAATAAACTTCCATATCAAGGATGTACACATTTTGAGTTGTTGATTTTTCCTGGACTCATGAGGTCTTCTAGCATGAGCAGTTGCTTATGTCTTATTGCAAGGAATAAAATGGGTTGATAATATCAGGCTGTATCTGATTCAGATAGAAATCCTTGCACTAGATCCAGATATAAAGTAAAAAAATATATCAATTCAATATATATATATATAAATCTAACAATAACTTTTAAAATCTAACCCATAACGTTCCTCTTATTTAGAGTCATTTATTATACTTGTGATATTTAAATTTTATTTGTTAATTTTTTTAATAAATCAAACTTTTTCTTTTATGAAAGATGAATACCATTCATTTTATTTCGAATAGGAGGATAGTTTATTTTATTTCGAATAAGAGTTTTTGAATAATATTTTTTGTCATCACTTAATTAAGTTTTTGGATGTCACTCAAATATGATCATTTTGCTTTCTTTTTTCTTTCTTTCTTTCCATTTTTTTGGAGAGAGAAGTGTCTGTTATGATCCTATTTTTCAAGAATTACACTGGTTGTGATTGGTGACACTTGTCCTCTAAGTATATTTCGCATTCTATACATGCATTATTGGTCATAGGGGTTGCAACGAGCCATATCGGGCCAAATCAAAACACCCTAAGACCTATCAATTATATATAAATAAAATTCAATCTAAGTTCTCATCTAATTTTTCTTGCCTATTACAAAGCATGCCATGATGTTATTATCTTCTTCCATATTAAATTAATAACCTAAGCCATACATAGCTTTATTTGTATATTCTCTATAGGCATACATCATTCAGTCTGACCTTTTGGCACGAAGCTTCAATTGTTTGGAACTTCAAGTAAACCACTGACGTCAGGAGAAAGACATGGAGCCAATGGTGTGGATGCAGACAGATGTAGCTTGGGGCATGAGCATTCATCCTAGACTCTAGAGCAAGTGGACGACGAGAGAGGGAGCAAAAGGAAGACGACATGGTAGTAGTAGTCATAGTTTGAAGAAATGAAGCCACAGTGTTTGACTCCACAAAGTCATTGGACTTGGTGTTTCTTCAGTCTAATAAGAAATAATGAATTCAATCATGGGACTTCACTTAGAATGCGTGTGAATGAGAAGAAAAAAAACAGCTACGTCATGGTCCATTCAGTGTGTGGGAACAAAAGCCTAGTTTCCATAGAACCGTGTCTGCGGCCTTACCAACTCCATCCAACGTGAACCATGCATAGGCTATTACGAGTCTTGCGTTTATTCGGGAACTCTTCTTTGAGGAGGACGGTTCATGCGTGTGCACTCTCAATGTTATGTGCCAAATGAGGGTGTGGATAATGGAAAGAAGTTTGTTGTTCATGCGTTTAATTGACCACACGTGTCTCTCATGAAAAGCTTGCTTTTTTTTTTTTTAATGTGTCAATGTATATTGCGACAGCTTCTTCGTTTTTTCGGTTTACAATCCGAGATTTGTGACGCTTGTCACCTTTTTTCTACGTAAAGATAAACCGTGTCCTCGGGTCAGGCCTCAATCTAAACAACCATTCTAAAGACACTTAATTATCAGAGTATAACTCGTTTTGACCTTTGATGAATGGGTTATGGCCACCTTTATAGACCAATTACCGAGTAGAAGAAAACCACTTACTGCATTTGTACTGTTGGGATAAGCTCGGAGTAAACCCAACTATTCTACCTGGCCGAGGACCAACAATCATCTACATACATGAATTCATTCAAACGAGTGATATGACCATTCGTAGATTGACTATATTAGAATATTTTGCTCAGATATGGACTGATGGAGTATCTTTGAAAATTGAAAATCTACGAAAATCTGATAATCCACAATTGAAAAGATTAGAGATCAAAAGAGTTACCAACGTATGATAAGGGCATTAACTATCCATAATCAAAAGATCGTGGGCTAGAGTAATTGCTTCACTAATGCCCACGATGGACTTGGTAACTCCCATATTTTGATATTCCAACAAATAGAGGTTATAAGGCAACAATAAACTCCATCCTTATAAAAAGAGAGGTAAGAAAGAGATTGAGGATGAGCTTTTATATATATATATATATGTGTGTGTGTGTGTGTGTATATGTATATATATAAATATATATACATATATATATATACATATATATATATATATGTAGATATATATATATATGTGTGTGTGTGTGTGTGTATACATATACATATACATATATATATATATATACATATACATATACATACATATATATATACATACATATATATATACATACACACATATATATATATACATATATATATATATATACATATATACATATATATATATATATATATATATATATATATATATATATATATTTGAGCTCTCACTCTCGTAATTTCTTCCACTATTTTCTTAACTTCGACCGACTTAGGCATCAGAGGATCTCCGTCGGATAACTTCCAATAAGTGAACATCATTTTGTGGCTAGTTACTGCATTGTACTATTGGGATAATTACTCGAGATTTCATGCTCGGAGTAAAGCTAACTATTCTATCTAGCCGAGGACCAACAATCGTCTACATACATGAATTCATTCAAATGATTGATACGACCATTCGTAGATTGACTATATTAGAATATTTTACTCAAATATTGAAAAAAAATGCCATTCGTTAAACCGCCACACTTATGAAATGTGAAAATTTAGTGATTTTTTTGTGTTTATAAAATGTATAAATTTAGTACAAGTAGAAGGTTATCTCGATCAAAAAACATCCAAGTGACCCCCATTTGGCCAAGAGGACTCTGGTTATTATGACAACAATCTACTTTATTAAAGTTAAAGTTTATTATAACTATTAAAAATTTATTTATGTTATAAAATATATTCATTCAAAATATGTTATTTTATTTTATATTTCAGTAATTATTTCTTTATATAAAAAATTTAATCCTTTCATCTTTGGAAAAAATATAGTGAATAACTTCATTTATTTTATATAATACTTTCAAAATAATTTTATTTAAAATATTTAAAATATCAATAACTTCATTCCTATACATATGAATATTTTTTTCCATACAAATTCATTAAAAAATATATATAATTTTAATTATACTCCAATTAAAGAGTAATAATTTATTTAATATATAAATCTTCAACACTTTAGTAATATATATTTTATTTAAATAATTTATTTTACTATAAAATCTATTTGGATTAATTAGTGACTAAGAATCTAAGTCAATTAATCTGATGCATCCATACCTGAGATCAGAATAGAACCCGACAATATACTTTTTGTTGTGTCAAGACTCCGAGATGCTGACGTGGTTCCTGAGAGAGCATCGAAAATCGATAGGGGATGGGGCATTGAAAATCTGTAAAAAAAAGTCCATACATTCAGGGTTCTCTTACAAAAAATCCTTCGATGCCTAAGTTAGTCGGAGCTTAAGTACAGTAGAGAAAAGAAGAAATGAAGTTCTAAGTAACCAGAGTGATTTTTTGAAGCTTGGTTTGGCTTACCTCTCGAGAGTCCCTTTTATACCTCTTCATATAGAAAATAGTCAGAGTCTATTGCATCCTAGCCTGTACACTGCTAGAATAGACGGTACAATCACTATAAGAATTTTGAATATTAGCAATGAAATTAGCAATGAAAATTTTTTTCATCACTAATACCATCTTTTTGCCACCATAATACTGACAGAAAAAAGCCATCGCTAATACTATTAGCGACGAAAATTTTATTATTAGTGACGATAAATACCATCTCTAAAAGTGTAAATTTTTTTTAATATTTAAATATTAAAAAATTATTAATGATGGCAGATTTAGTTTATTAATGATAAAAAAAGCCATCACTAATAAAAAACTATTAGCGATGATTTTTTAGTTATTAGCGATGGCATGTGTCATTGCTAATATTATTTATTTATTTTTATAATATTTAAATATAAAATAATAATTAGTGATGGTAGATTTTGTTTATTAGCGATGAAAATCATGCCATCAGTAATAATTTTTAAAAAAAATCTTAATAATAAACTAAAAAATAAATTTATTAAAAATATTATTAGTGATGGAATTAGTGACGGCTAGCCTCTACCATCGCTAATAATCCTATTCAAATCCAATTCAAACATGATTTGTATCCAATTTAAAATCCTGCCAAATTTAATTTAATTAGGCTTCGAATCCAAATCCTACTTAGAATTACAAAATTCAATTAGTATCAAAGTAAATTAAGATTAATTAAATTAAATTAGATTTACATCAATTAAGAGAAATTGGTTTTTGATTTGGAATCAATTCAAATCTAATTCAAATCCGATTCGAATCCAATTTGAAATTTTATCAATCTAAATTCAATTAGACTTTAAATCTAAGTCCTACTTGGATAGTAAAATATAATTAACTTTAGATTAATTCAAATCTTATTAAATTTAATTTAATTTAAATTAATTAGAAGAAAATTATTTTTAATTCAGGTTTGATTCGAATCCAATATGAACTCAATTCGAATCCAATTCAAAATCCTATTAAACCTAATTCAATTAGACTTTGAATCCAAGTCCTACCTAAATTATAAAATTCAATTAGCCTTAAATTAAGTCAAACCTACTTAAATTAAATCTAATTTAAATTAATTAAGACTTGATTCATGATTCCATTCGAATCTAATTCAAATCCGATTCGAATCTAATTTGAAATCCTTTCAAATCTTATTCAATTAGACTTTGAATCCAAATCCAACATGAATTAGAAACTCAATTAGTCTCAAATTAAGTCAAAATTAATAAAATTAAATTAAATTTAAATTAATTATAATAAAATAATTTTTAATTTAGATTTAATTCGAATTCAATTCAAACTAGATTCGAATCTAATTCAAAATCCCATCAAACCTAATTTAATTAGACTTTGAATTATGTAATCTAATTTTTTTCAAATTAAGTCAAGCCTAATTGAATTATAAATTTTAATTTTTCTTAAATTAAGTTAAGCCTAATTAAATTTAATATAATTTAAATCAACTAGATAAAATATTTTTTAATTTAGGTTTAATTCGAATCCAATTCGAACCAATTCGAATTCAATTCAAAATTCTGTCAAACCTAATTCAATTAGACTTTGAATCCAAATCTTACTTAGAATATTAAAATTTAATTAATCTCAAATTAAATCAAGCCTAATTAAATTAAATCTAATTTAAATCAATTAGGATAGACTTTGAATCCAAGTTCCAATTGAATTATAAAACCTAATTTTTTTTAAATTAAGTCAAGCCTAATTAAATTTAATCTAATTTAAATTAAAATAAAATATTTTTTAATTTATATTCAATTCAAATTCAATTCGAACTGATTCGAATTTAATTTAAAATTTCATCAAACCTAATTTAATTAGACTTTGAATCCAAGTCTTATTTAGAATATTAAAATCTAATTAGTCTTAAATTAAATCAAGTCTAATTAAATTAATATAATTTAAATTAATTAGAACTTGATCCATAAATTAATTAAGCCTAAAAATTTACTAAAATCTAATATTGATTTTTAACCACCCAAAAAAATCTAGAACAAAAAAATTAATATTAAAATATAATTTTAAAAAATATTATGATTATTAGTGATAGCTTTAGCGATAAAAATCTTGCCATCACTAAAAAATTTAAAAAATATTATTTTAAAAATATAATTATTAGAGATCATAATTTATTATTGATAGCATTTTATCATCGCTAATAATTTTTTAAATATTAGCGATAGGGGAACATTATTAGCAATGGTACCTTGCCATCACTAATAATCTTTCCATCCTCATTTTTTTCATCTCATCATGTGCCCTAGTTTTTTTCCACCCCACCATCCCCTCGTTTTCCCAACCCCACTCTCCTCCCTTTGCATTTTTATCTCCCACCACCAACCCCCTCTTCCCCACCCTTTGGTTCCCCCATCATGCCCTCTCTTTCCGGCCGATAGTCTCTCCCCGGCTACACCCGACCTACCTCTCTAAGCCCCCGATTGCATCCGACCCATCTCTCCGAGCCCCTGGCTACCTCCTGCCTCCCCAAGCCTCTAGTCATGAGCTTCCAGCCTCCTCTCTCCCCAAAAATCCATTCCACCTCCTCCAAGCTCACCTCTTCACGACCGCCTCTCCGAGCCCCTGGCCTCCTCCTCCCAACTACACCCAGCCTGCCTCCTCCCGATCACCTCCCACCTACCCCTGGCCTACCTTCTCCTGGCTCGCCTCTTCGTGGCCACCTCCTCGAGCCCTTGGCCACCTCGACCACCTCCCACCTCCTGTTGATCCACCTCCCCCCGGCTTGTCTCTTCGCGGTTGCCTCCCGAGCCCCAGCCACCTCCTACCTTCCCGGTCATCTCCCACCTCCCCTCAACCCGCACCTCCTGGCTTGCCTCTTCGCAGTCGCCTCCCCAAGCCCCCGACCTCCTCCCCCCAGCTACATCTAACCTGCCTTAATAAGCTCCCAGCCGCTTTCCACCTCCCCCAGGCCCATCCCTGCACCGTTGATTCTACAGCACTTACCCCACCGGCCCTGACCCTGCAGCCCTTGGTCCACCAGCTTGACCCCGCGCTCCCATCCACGATGGCATCCCCGAACCTCACCTACTTGCCAACCTATGCCTCTTCATACCTCAATCCTTGTGCGCCAGTCTATACCTTAGTCATGTATGATAGCATGCCTTCAATTATGAGTATTAGTGATGGTAATAGCAATGACTAATGCCATCTCTAAAAATTATTTTTTATTTAAATTATATTAATTAAATATATTAGATATTTAAAAAAAATTAATTTATTAAATATTAATTTAATTAAAAATAGTATGAGACTTGGGTATTGACATGCAGAGTGCTCGAACCAAGAAAAAGTTCAGACAGTATTACAAATAGGAGGCTGAGACGTGCGCTGCATACTCAGATCTCGATATGCAGAGTGCTCGAACTGAGAAAAAATTTGGAAAGTATTGTAAATATAGGACCAAGACGTGCCCTATGCACATGGGTCTCGACATGTAGGGCACTCGAATCGAAAAAAGATCCAGGCAGCATTGCGAACATGGGACCAAGACATGCCCTACATGTTAAAAAATGTATCCTAAAGCCAATCATCTAAGTTATAAATAATTATAATTTATATATGAATTATCAATTAATAAAAGTTATTTGGCTTATTTATCATAAATTATCAATCTTTCTTAAATAAACTTCTATGTTATGATGAAGTTCTTAGAACCAAATCAATCAATAAAAGAAGATTTATCGGATGGTTCTTAAAATTATTCATGACTAAATGATATGTTATTAATTAGGATGATAACTTATCAAGTATAGATCGCTGTATGCTATATGCATTGATTATCCTCATAATCAAATAGTATGAAGATACTGGTATGACATACAGGAGAGATGTATGAGTATATCTATACTGAACGTGATCAATGTAACACTTTACTATCAAGAGTAACTAGAAAAGGCTTATAGGTATAAGTGTCTCTCAGATCTGAGATCATCATGATGACTTGCAAGCAACTTATTGTACTTTAATGCTGGGCTACCTATATTTCTGATACAATGATAGAAGATTTTTGGATACAGTCAAGTAGTTATAGAGTCGATGTATGAGTCAAAATGAGATTGACCATTTTTGGTTATTTCAGAAGTGAATGTCTCACTATATTTCAATTAAGCAAAACCTAAGCCTGGGTAATCCTTGTGAGGAGTCATAGGATTTATAATTTTGAAACACAATATGGATGAACTTACAGTAACCACAGGCCAAGAATCTAGAATATTGCTTTACATACATTTGACCTATCCAGACATCGAGTATTATTTTTAGATAGTCATTTTGATTGGTATAGAAATTATTTCTATGCTATCAGCTTAAGTTCAAATCTATGGGATTACATATATAAGAGGTTTCTATTTGATCGGATGGTTAATCAATGATTAAGAATCATTTAGTGATCAAATCATTAATGCAATTGATGATTAATCAAGTACAAGTATTGTAGGAGAATCAATTAGCAATTGGATTGCTAATTGACTAAATTTGATTAAGCATTAGGGCTGAAGATTGAGTCTAATTGAATTAGATTCGATTAGATTTGGTTTGCACTTGATAGGGTTAAGTTTAATTGATTTATGAGATAAGCCAATTACAAGGAAGAATAATTTTCTGTTTGATTAGGACTTGAGTGTACCTATTTTTTAATTAAATTAAATTTTAAATTAAATTTTAATATGATTTAATCTAATTTAATTGAGCTCCTAGTTGGACTAGGATCATGCTTAATTAGATTGCATGAATCTTAATTTAAAAGGGTTTAAAATTACGTTTGACCTAGTCATATTAAAGAGTCCCAATTGGATTGGGATTCTCCCTCTTCCCTTGCGCCACCTCATAGCCCATGCCCCTTCTATGATTTCCACCCCCCCCTTTGGTTTATGCATGAGATTACTCACACCTAAGAAGGTTCCCATGCTCCACTCCTCTTTTGTTTTGGAATAAAATTTGAATTGGTCAAACTAGGAAAGTTGTTATTCCCTACGACTCTATTCAATGGAGTTTTATGATTCACAAATTCTATCCATTGGAGGCACCAAATAATAATCAGATTTTGATCTGATTATGGCATGGAAAGGAAGAAATTTTTGCATGAAATATTTGGTATCTCATGCCTAAAAAGAATAGGAGGAGCCCAAGAGTTGGACGCCCTTGCACCCCCTATACTTGCCTTATCCTTTTACTTTTCCAAACTAGATGTTTGACCTAGTATAAAACTCCTCTTGGATGCCACCATATTTGGAACTTTTGGGGCATGAGAAAGAGAGGTTTTACCATGGAAAAGAGAGAGAGGGGACATGGGAAGTTGTGCGCCAAGTCTCCTAGGGGCATGGGTTTCTTTAGGACATCAATTATTCATATCCTGTTGAGAGAAAAAGAAGAAAAGAAATATCTTCTCTTAAGGTTTCTTGCTGAGCCCTTTCTTCTCCATATTTTGAGAGATTAGAGAGTAGTTCTTTTCCTTCAATCCTCCACTTATTCTTCATCTTTTGGAGGGTTTAAGAAGATTCGAAGAAAGATTTTCATATCAACCATCATGAGGGATTTGCAAGAAGCGAGCATTTCATATGGATCTTCGTTCGATAAACCTCCGATAAGCATAGGAGTCTTATGTGGATAACCATAGAGGCCGGATATCCTATGCGGCTCCAAGCAATGAAGACAACTATGAAAATCAATAGCAGTGTTCTTGACCCGCATAAAGGTAATGAGATTCGATCTTTTTTATACTTAGATTTGATCTAGGATTTGCTAGAATTGTTCTAGATAGGTATTGATGTGATCAATACCTAATTTCTTTTTATATTTTTTAGATTTATTTATGCATCATGATGTGACATAGATCCTAGATGTAGGTGTTTATTGATTTGATCACATGCATATATTGATTAATTAGATTAATCTAAGTCTTTTACTGTGAAGTATTTCAAAAAAATTTTGAAATACATGTATGAAACCCTACATACTTTCTCTACACTACGTGCTCGGGTCTCGGCATATAGAGTGCTCGAATTAAGAAAAGATTTGGGCAGCAATGCAAATACGGAATCGAGACATGCCCTACGTGCTCGGATCTTGGCATGCAAAGTGCTCAAATCGAGAAAAGGTCTGAGTAGCATTGCAAATATGAAGCCGAGGCATGCCATGCACGCTCAGACTGATGGTGTTAATTTTTTAAAAAATAATTTTAAATTAATAATATTTAAATTAATTAGTTTTAAATTTTTGGACCAGACTTTAGGATGGGATTTGCCTGGATGCCATTCCGGTGTGCTCGTCCAGCCTTGTCATCTGGCATGCTTCGAGTCCGCATGCACGAGATGCGTATCCTAACCATCTTCATTTGCAATGATGTCCTTTACCTTTGTGATTATGCTTTTGAAAGTGCTGTACTCTTAATTTAAAAATGGGCTCATTATCCTTGTAATAAATAAATGCTTGATAAGGATACAATAGTTATCCATTTATATAGAAGTAGATTTATACCAAACTACAAGTATTGGTATCTATATAGAGATCGAGACGTAGAAGATAATTATAAGGACAGAGAAGGCTCTACTTGTCTAAGACCTTGCTGATGTGCAAGAGCTTAATGGTGATAAGATTAGAGCAAATGATTAGCACATTTGGTGTGTTTGATCTGGTTATTGGAGGATGTCCATATAATAATCTTTTAGATTATAGTCATTATAGTCATGATAAACTATAGGATTGCTGTGGTTATAGTCATGCTTACCCTTTATAAGGTTGCTACCCCCTAGAGGTTAAGCAAGGCTATAATTATAGCAATCCTTATAGTCTATCATGGCTATGGCGGTTACTATCTAAAAGATTATTATATGGGCTTCCACCGATAATCAGATCAAACTCACTAAATACACTAATTATCTGCTTGAGCCTATCACCATTAAGCTCTTAATATCAACAAATGTGTCGACAAGTAGAGTCTCTCGTCTATGCATATTATCTCCCATGTCTCTCCATGCAAATACCAATGCTTATAGTTTGACATAAATCTACTCCTATATAAATGGGCAACTATTATATCTTTATCAAATATTTCTCTATTGATACATCTCTTATAAGGACAACGAGCCCATCCTTAAACTAAGAGTACAGTATTTCCAAAAGTATAAGCACAGAAGCAAAGGACATCATTGCAAATAGGGACAGTCAGAACACACGTACGTTCTGCGCATGTAGACTTGAAGCTTACCAGATGACTAGGCTACATGAGCACATGAATTTTATTTTAAAGTTATTATTTTATTTTCTTAAAAAAAATTTTACTTCTAGTTTGCAGCTCGAGGAAACAGTCAGGGGCTTAGAGAGGCTATGATGATTGCTTGTGCATGATGTGTCTAAATGGAGGTGATGCATTCTATTCTTGTTGTTGTATGGTCAAGCTTGAACGGTCTGTTACATCACAGACAACCACTTACAGCCATCTTATGGTTAAAGGTGCAAAGAAACTTGCAATGCAAGGCAAGCTTGAATAGTTTGTTACATCGGAGACAATCGCTTGCAGCCACCTCATGGTTGAAGGTGCAAAGGAATTTGCAATGCCTTATTTTTCAATGGCCTGAGTCTTCTTCACATTTTCATGTACTGAAATTATTATGTACTGCTGAATGAGAATCAGACAATACCTAAATCAGGGGATCCACAAATCAACACATTATTATATATTACTGGATGAGAATCATTTTTCTACTGATACATTGCAGATGCTAACTAACAATATTTGTTACACATAAGTTAAATTTTGATCGTCTTGTTATATTTTGATAGATATTTTATTTAAATTAATTTTTAGGTCATATGCTTGCTTTAGTTTTTATTTTTATTTTCAAAGATTATACATCATGTCTTCTAAAGGTCAAAGCCATTCCAGCCAAGGACAGAGCTCTCGAGGAGAGAGCGATCATGCGGTCGGCTTACATGGTTTCGTATATCTCATATCGGATGGTAAACTCTAATACTTTAGATATTCTCATTTATGTTATTTTATCTTTTGCTAACTAATATAACATTCTTTATATTTGATATTTTACATTTAGATTTGGATGACAGGGGATCACCAGTGACCCCACAGTCACATGCAATAGCGACCGACTCACAGATATAGAGTCATGATCGAGGATCCACCTAGCTCGTGGCCCCTTTGACTCGGTCAAAGGATAGACAGCTCATCCACATTTAGAGTTACTCGTAAATACTATAACATTAATTAATATATTTAGAATTTAGTCATTCTAGAGTTAATATTTATTTTTCAAAATTAATTTTGCAGCATGTTTAGACAGTCTGGAGTATCTTGTGTGGTTACTAACATCATCCGATGCTTGATACCAGGGCTGGTGAACGAGTTCTCTAGCTGGCTATCTCGAGCTCATGATATAGCCTAGGAAATATTTTGGATAAGTCAAAACTAGTTTAATTTTTAAATTTTTGATATGCTCATATTTTAATCATATATTAATATACACTTGCTTCCATCTTACAGGAGTACTACCGATTCGAGGCTCTCCATGATGAGAAGGCCCATCAAACCTTCAAGAAGATAGCCATATGAAGGCTCTAAGATAGTCTCTACAGCCTCAGGCAATCCGCCATCCAACACTCTACTTCCTAGTCACCATTAGACTAGAGGTCCTTCATGGATCGCTGGATGTAGGCAAACATATGGTAGGTCCCCTGCAACTAGTGGAGCAACGAGGAGTACTTCGATAGGTGGTGAGGGCCTAGTAGAATCAGAGCATCCAATAGGATCCGATCAGGCATACTAGCAGCTCAATCAGCACATATATTATGGTCAATAAACTGGTAAGAAATCAATACCAAAACTCTTCACTAGAATTATAAAAACTATTATATGCATATTTTAATTAATTTAATTTTATTATTTATTTATTATAGATATGATAGCTGGGTCATCCACCAAACCAACTACAGCTGTAGTAGGCCACATACCAGTCTAGGAGGACTGATGACTATTTAGATTCTATATCATGATAGATCGTAGTAAGAGCTTCAAACTTTAATTACTAATTAAGTTGTTATAGGATCTAATTTTTATATTAAAACTAATATATTTCTGAATTGTGTGGACACATTATGCGACTACGTTACTAAGAGGTACGGCTATGGTCCATCTTCTCAGTCCTCCTTGATCTTGAGGAATGGCTCAGTGTCATAGGATGGTGAGTAGGAGCCAGATCATAGAATTCAGCCACAGCTTCGACCCTCCACCATTTCGATATCTTTTGACATCCTCACAAGCCTCGACGTCCCAGACCTAGAGTGGTGAGCATATGGAGGAGGTCATATAGTGAATTCAGAGCCTCCTGGATGCCATCCACGATATAGTCGTGGAGCTTCTTTAAAACTCATAGCTATGCGACCATCATCCCAACCATCACATCAAATAATTATATTATTAATTTTTTTATTTATTTTAAGCTTTCATATTTAGAAGCTTCGTATATTAATTAGGTTTAAGTCTGAAAAGAGAATCTAGAGCTAAAAATTTAATCTAACCATCCAATCAATGGATCAGAGGTGCTTCTAGCTCCGTATCATCAAATGAAATATGTAAAAATAATCTATTTGATAATCAAAAAAGTATATCGAAAGATATACCTTCGTATCAAAACTTATGAATATTATTTTATTTTTTTCATTACAGGATGCTGGGACATCCGACTCTCAACCATCAGCTGCTAGAAAGGAGCAAGAGAAAGAGGAGGCAGACGACGATGAGGATTAAACTTGATTTTTTTATATATTATATATTTTTGATACTAATTATTAAAAAATTATATAATTTATATTTTTAATATAGTATAATTAGTTTTAAATTTTTGATAGTCATATTATCTTGAAATTTTAATTATAACAAGTATTAGAAATATAATTCATTATGATTAATTAAAATAGGTTTTAAAGATATTAGCGATGGTAATTATCGTCACTAATAATATTAGCGACTACTTTAAAGATCAATTATCATTGCTAATATTTTTTAAAATAATTTTTTATCTTATTTAAAAATTAAAAAAATAGAGATGGTATTAACGATGGTATTTTTTATCGCTAATAATTATTAGCGATGGCATTAGCCATAAAAATGCTATCATTAATATTTTTTAAATTTTTTAAAAAAAATATTTTAAATATTAAAAAAAATTAATGATGAAATTATTCCATCTCTAAAGCCATCTCTAATAACCTTATTAGCAATGGCTTATTTTTTTATCACTAATAATGATAATTAATGATAAAAATTTTTTAGATTGGCATTTACGAAGATATTAACGATGGTGAGGATATTAGCAATGGTGGAAGGACTATTAGTGATGGTAGTTAGCCATCATTAATAGTCCAAGTTCTTGTAGTGAGTCTCTTGATCATGGGCATTTGCTGGGTAGGTGCCTTCCAGGTTGTTAGTCAAGAATGTTTGTTGGGTGGATGCCCGCTAGGTTTTAATCATGAGCATCTATCAAATCCATGTTCTGAGGAGTGTCAGGAGATTCGATGATATACCATAAGACCAGACAAACATATCAAGGTCGGAGCATAATCGAGGAGTCATTGCAATCATTTTCATCTTAAGTCTGATCATGGGAACTTATCCATGTCATCGACAAAGTCCTAATTGAAGGTCGATGAAGTCCCAACCCAGAGGTCAATCGATGCCCAAGCATGGGGTCAGACGGAAGCTAATGAAGATCGCTTCATCCCTTCTTATGGCATGGTCACCTATCTGATGTCATTGTCGTGCCCATTAGGTATATTAAGAGGGTGAGTCCCGAGGATCTTGGCCCAAGTGGATCGACCCCATAACACTTGCCCTCCACTTTCAAGTCCAAGATGCTCAACTTGGGTGGAGAAACTAGTGCTTTTCGGTGGCAATCCTCAGGACATGTCTGAGGTGGCAATCACAAGTCTATAAGTCTTTGAGTGCACCATAATGTCATTTCTAACTTTGGCGGGATAAGTTGCTTTATGGATTGTGTCTTGATCATCATGGAGGATTCAGCATATCGTGAATCATGGAGTATTTATAAGGGATGGGCAACTCAAGGTAGATCATCATTTTGCTCTGAAAAGTGCTTTTGATGGCTATGGTCACACCAACCATGGGGGGCTATCTGTCAGATGATGATTAGCCTAGTGGACTTTGTGTAGATCAATCCAAGCGGCCAAATCTAAGCAGTAGTGTGCTAAAGAGTAGCAAGTTTTGGCCTCTTCAATTTTCACTATGTGGCTGGGATCCAATTGCTTAGGATCCACTCAAGCCATAAGCATACGATATAAGAGGGATTCCCCTACCATCGCATTTATCTTCCTGCCCCATTCACTCCTCTCTCATGCCTGTTTGCCTAGCTTTCGAAGGGTTCTGCAACTACTTCATGCTTTTTTCTTCTGGCTTCAATAGGCATTGTCCTTGCTGGGAGATGCTACTTCCCTTAGTTCCTCTTACCCTAGCGTACTCCCAAATTAGTCCTTTTGCTTGCTTGCCTTCCTTTAGGTTTTAATTTGTCCTATGGCAATGTCATCCAAGAGGAGTTAGGGCAAAAGTAGTCGAGTTGGCTAGGACCTCTGGTAGCCCACTTCTCAATCCAAGTCTGAGGAAGATCCCCAGGCTCCTACCATGGGTTCTCTTCTTCTGGTCATTAGGATCCTGAGTTGCCCAAGGGCGGAGAGTTCAGTGGGAGGATTCAGAGACTTTTTTGACCCTGGGGGTGAGGAGTCGATGATCACTGAGGACCACCTCCAATGACTTAGGTCTTGAAATTTCATCCCCTAGGCATTTTGACTCAAAGTTTTGAGATGGAAGGAGTGAGTGTCTTTAGCCCCAGAGGATCGAGTCGCCTTATATGAGGATGTTAGATGTATGCCCTAGAAGCCATATTGGCCAACACTTGTAATATATTCTAAGGGCATAATTATAATTTTGACTTATTATTAATAAAATTGGGTTAATCTTTCAATCACATTTATATATTAAATATTTATGATTCATTCATTGGGTTAACGGGTATGATGACACATAGTCTTAAGAGTTGAGAATTTAAAACATATGTTATCATAATTAACTCATAAACTACTTTTGATCGTAGGATCATCATGAGGATGGTGATTGATCCAGAAGATTGATGTACGATCGCTTTCTTAGGATAGATGAGTCTTCAATCTATGGTATCAAGATACCAGAGCAAAAGTATAAGTACTTGTTAAGAACAAAAATACTGAGCATGATCAACTTTGAACAGTCATAAGAAAGTCTATCTTCTCGTCGATGATCTGCTTAATGCTATAGTTATGTGTCTAGTTCTTTGACCTGAGGTGCATCGGCAATTCACCTTAAGAGTATTATACTTTGACTATACCATAACTCGATTTTCTAACTATTTGGAATCCTGAGATATATGTTGGCTATAGCATGTCCATTGTAGAAATTGGATCGTACCAAGATAGAATCTATTAACCACGATAGAAGAGTAGTCCAATGGTGATCATGAGATCGAGTCCTCAATTTCATGGCCATGGTAGTATAAAATAATAGAAAAAAGTTTCTTTTAGGATCTCACATCAGACTCGAATCAATTGATTTAATCATATAATAGGTATTGGGTTTAATGAGTCAATCTTAACATAGATCCTATCGGAACTCATGATAGAAGAATTCAATCACACGATAGCTGCATCGAAATATTCATATTCAATTCTGATGGATTGCCATCATATACTATTAGGTGTCACCGATAGCTTATGGGGCTAATTAAAATAATCTTAATGATTAATAATTTTAATTGGATGAATCAAAAAGAGTTCTATTCTATTAAAATATATTTTGATGATGTCGATATTGGATATCATGACATGTCCCATTACCATATAAAATTGAACCTATTAGGTCACACAAATAAGAATTTAGGTCTGAATGTCATTAATTAAACTAATGAAGTCTGATTGATTTGGATTTGATCTAATTAGATTCAAGAAAATTATACTAGCACATGATTGGACCTAACTTTCTCTTACTTTGGATTTTTTGATTGGTTTGAACTCAGTCAGATTAGATTTGGCTCATCCAAAAGCCCTATATGGATTTCTCTTGAACTGATTGAACCTTATCCTGGTTAGATCAAGCCTTGTCCTGATCTCCCTTAAAGAGAATTAGGACAAGGGATGCCAAGAGTTGGCACCCCCCTTTAACTTGGTCATGCACGCAAGAAAGAAAGGAAGGGGCGCATGCCCCTTAGAAATTCTATAGGGGCACACACCCCCAGATACCTTCCTAGAAAGAGAAGCCTAGTGGCACATAACCTCTTTCTTCTGGCATGCACCCACTTAGAAGATAAGGTTGAGGAGGTTAAGTGGTTGGCTTGTTTGAATTAGTTTGAATGAGTCAAATATGAGTTTGAAATAGTTCAAACTCATGGGATTTTTATCTATGTATCACATCATCTTATCTGATAAGATGGTGCATGCCTAGCTCTTATTTTATGCGATAAAATGAAGCAAAATTCAAAATGGGGTGTAGGGTTTATTGCAGAGTCCTGCTTTAAGCAATTTGATCCGATCAATTGCTTAAAGTCCTAAGACTCTAGGTATCCCATATTTTCTATAAATAGGAGACTAGGCCAAAGGATTTGGCCATTCAATCCACCCACGATGAAACCATGCTCCTCCTCTCCATGCCTCCTCTCTCTCTTCTAGTTCCACTCTCCCACACCCAAGAGTTGGGCTAATCCTTGCTTCAAGAGTTGAAGTATTATCCACGCAAATTAAAAATGAAGGAGATCTCGATCGTGTGTCGATCAGACTACTACTGACGATCGGATCGAAGGTGCAATAAGAAGATCTAGATTTAATTTTTAGAAATCAAACCCAAAAGGAGAGAACCTCCAGATATGATCCGAATGGATACTGGTAGAGGCTGAGCATGTACGCGGCTCAAGTCAAACCTCGAATCAGAATCAGATCATCGCTGTGAGTAGATTGTCTACTTGAAATAGGTGATATTTCGAATATCATTTTATATGTTTATTTTTAGATGTATGCAATCATATCTAAGAATCCTTAGATCTAATCAAATTAGATTAAAACTTTTTAAAATTCTGCTGCTCAATTAAATTTGATCAAGCCGATTTAGTTGAACCTTCAACTGATATTAGAGCGAAGTTCTAGGTTCATAGATCCAGATTGTTTAGATCTGAATCTAATTTTTGATGAGATCAAACTATTATCTGATTTTATTACATGAGATGTAATCTGAAATGATACATGAGATGTATGCAAAGCATGATTGGAATAGATCTAAATTCATATATGTGATATATGTTGTAGATCTAGTTCTGCTAGTAGTTGTAAAATTATTTTTGATTAAGGTAGTCCTCTCGCCATCTAGTCATAAGAGTAAAAAAGATTTAAAAGCCCTCACTTTTTATTCAATGGAGTGCTCTTATGGCATATAGGATGCTACATGATGATCGTCAATCAGAAAAATCAAAACTTACTTTCTACTAAACCCTAGGATCTATTTTCATACTTTATTATTTTGAATCCTATTAAACCTAATTAAGAATTAAGTTATAAAATCCATTAGATCTAAAAATTGAGAATTTAAGATTTAAGACACCTTCACAAAACATGGGTTTAAGGTGTGGGTAGCTTAATTAGGTCTAGCTTAAATGGTTGATCAAACCGAATCAAGAGTTGGTTAGATGGGATCAAGAGTGCTATATTGACCTGGCCAATAGTTGTAAGTTTGGTTAAGATTAATTTACAACCATATGTGATCGATCATTTCAAGACCTAATCTAGCTCTACGATTCAAACCTAAATTATAGGTGAATCTGATCAGTTCTAGATTGATAAATTGGTGTCTAAGATAAGTTTGGCAGATACGACCAATAGTCTTTAATTGGGAGCTACTTGCTCATGATTCGTCTAAAGCTAAGTTAGTGACATATCCCTCCCACCGATCTTACTTACCTGGTCAATTGGATCGATCAAGTTCTATGTTAGGTTGCCAATGATTCAAGCTAACACATGCCACTAGATTAATCATAACTATTATGACTAGTTAAGATCAAAAGATTTAAATTAAAATCTTTCTAAAAAATATTAAGTCTAGTGGTCTTCCATCATTGTAGTTGTGCAGGCCCTTCCATGAGTTGATTATTCTCAACTGGATACAGTGATTTAGTTGCACCAAAAAGATGCAACCACAACTATTAGGCATAAGATGCTACAGATTGGAGGAAAGGTTGGGCTCAATATTTTGGATATAGTGAGGATTCCAATCATAAATTCATTTCATGTAAATGGTGGGTCTGATTTAACTAAGAAGTGAAGCAATATTCCAGGCATTGTGAGCTTCTTGAATTAGAGATCGGAGTTGGGTGCAATATGTTTAGAAATATATAGGAAAAGAGTTATCCAGTTATCAACTGACTCATCATCAATAACTGTTAGATGAGGTGGTAAGCCAATCAGTGAAACCGTACCATCCATTAAAAATCTTTGATCATGGACATTTTTGTATCTCTTCTAAGAAAGTTTAAGGATCCAAAAAAATAGTGAGAGCCTAAATTTATTTTTTTAAAAAAAATTTAAAATAAATTAATTAAGTCAAATACAAGTCTAACTAAAAACTTTGATTCTCTATGGAAAAATATCTACTTCTGATCTCCTAGCCAGGATTTTAGAAACCAACCATCAGATCGGACCTAATTTCAAGGTTTGGCTCCGAAACTTAAAAATAGTTTTGAGTTCTGAAAAGCTGCCCTATATCTTAGAATAGGACCTTCCCTCTCTTCCAACTCGTCCGACTGCTAATCAGAGAGCGTCTCATGAGAAGTGGCTAGATGACGACAATAAGGTCAGGTGCTACATATTTATTGCCCAGCAAGACAATCCAAGAGGGGAGGTTAATTGGGTTTTTCAAAACTTAAAATAAGTTAGGTATGTTTTTCAAAAATAAGTAATGTGATGGTGTATGCTTTAGTTCTAAGTATGCAGAAATCTAAATGCAATGGAATGAAGTAAATAAGGCAATCACAAATACTAAAAAATTTATAGTGGTTCGGTTCTTCTTGCACCTATGTCCACTCCACAAGGCCCACTTAGAAATTTTACTATAATCTCTTAAAGATTACAGTCGAATAGTTTTTCAAGGCTCACTATCCAAAACTTAGTTGATGTTTACACTGGCTCACCAACCACAACCAACCTCTAAGCCAACCCTTGGCTTACAATCTAATTTTCAAGCTTGGAAAAGCCTTCCCCTTAGCTTCAAAACCCTATTGAAGCTAAGTTACAAGAAAGAGAAAAGTTGAACAACAAAAATGAACAAAAAGCTCCTTTGATGAGCAAATAAGTTGATGAAGCTTTTTGAAATCTTCTTGGAGGGAGGATTTTGAATTGTTTGAGCTTGTCTTCTTGCAGAATGAAATCACTTGATTTGATATTTTTGGAGTTGAGAGTGGAATGCTCTCTTTTGGACTCTTTCTCTTCACTTTTTGATTCCTTTCAATGATCTTGTGTTCATGTCACTTCCTCCAAGTGTTTTGTATGTGATTTTCCATGTTTGGAAGGCTGGAGAACCTTATTTGATTGTTGGAGAAGCAAAAATAATCATTTAAATCTAATCTGCATAGTTTTGGACAGTCTGCAGAAACTAGCCGTTGGAGCTCGAGTCGAACCTCGAGTCGACTCGAGCCTCAGCTTGAGGCCTTTTGCTCTGCTCGTTTCTCCGCTCAAGAGTTATTACTCTGCTCAATCCTCAGCTTATGGACCTCGAGTCAACTCGAGCCTCCGCTCGAGACTGTACCGAACTTTACTTCAAAACTGTCATCTTCTATATTTCTCCTGAGACTTCGACTCGAGAACTTTGAGTCGACTCGAGCCTCTGCTCGAGACCTTGCCCCGAAATCATCATTCTCTGGATTTTCACCAAGACTTTGACTCAAAAATCTTGAGTCGACTTAAGCCTCCACTCGAGATTGTTCTTTCTAAAACTTCTGCGTGCTAGTCTACGTATCAGCTTGAGCTGAACAACGAGTCGACTCGTGGGCTTCTTATGCTAAAAATTTTAGTTTGCCCAAAAGTTTTTCTCTTAAATTCTAATTTTAGAATATTTTTTTCAAGCCTTATTTCAGGAATGATTTATACTCCAAATGCCTCCAACTCTTCTCTATCAATTTCCAAATACACTAATATGGATGTTTTATTTGATACTTTTAAAATACATCCTGAAACATGATCTCATCAACTTCATTAGTTCAAATATATACTCAAATATTTTATTACTCATCAAAATTAATCCTTGGGGTCAATAATCTTCTCCTTTTTGATGATGATAAAACTTTGAGTATATGAGTGAGAAATGTGCAATAACAATGCATTAAGGATATTTTCAATAGATTGACGATTTAATCCATTTTGTATTTTCATATTTGTCTTCCCCTCAATTTATGCTTATATTTTTAACATGTCTTTTTAATTCAAGGATAAGTTTTCTACTTGTACTCATTAGAATGATAAATTGTCAGCATATATCCATATGTGTGTGCCAAGCATTAGTATTAAACAATCATACATAAAGTGTGTATCATGGCACAAACTCCAAACTTATAATGCACATCATATATGCTGAAAATTTCAATCCTTAACATATTCATGCTTAACACATTCAAGCTCAAAATTTTTACCTTAACACATTTATGTTGAAAATTTTAAATTTAACACATTCAAAATGAATGAATAGTGGATGAATTTTAACATATTCAAAGTGAATGAATTCATGCTCATATACATATTATTCTTCCTTTTTGTCATCAATCAAAAATATAAAGTTAAGGCAAATGTTCAAAACAAGTGTAAGAGTAAGTGATCATGAGTTTCATTATATTAACAAAATAAAATATTAAGTTCAAAGCAAGACCAGGTTAAGCAAGTTTACATCTATAAGTGCCAAGTACATAGAGTCAAATACAACCATATACTCCTAATACGTAGATCTAAGTATAAGAAGTGGACAAACACTAGAGCCTACGAAGCTACTCATCATCAGATGGGATCTCTATTATCTGGGATGAGGCTTGTAAGGTAGAAGGTCTGGCTCTCCTGCTCCTAGTCCTAGCAGAAGGTCCGACTACCTGCGAGGGAGGAGGCCTTCCATAAGTGTAGACTCTGAGTGCTGGTTTGCTCTCACTCATGGATACCTAGGTAGTCTGACCAGGTGACATAGGTGGAGGTTGAGGCATGGCTGCCCTAGCCACGGCATCTACTGCTGCTGGTGGTGGTATCGCACCTAGAGTGAGTCTCTCTATTTTTTTTATCAAACTGCCCATGGCTCCAAGTACTGAAATGATGCTCTGCTGTTGTGCCAAATAAAGGCTACTGATCACTGCCATCATCTCAGTGCCTTCAGACTCAATGCTCCCCATGAGCCAAGCAAGCTCCTCAGTAATATTAGAATGATCAGTGGATATGTCATGTGTGTGCTCCCTCTGCTCCAGAGTAGTAAGCCTCAAAGAGATAGTCCTCATCTTAGTTTGTATAATCTCTACTTTCTCAGACAATCCCTGAATCTCTCCACTGACTCTAGTAGATATCATATCTACCAGTCTCTCCATAGATGCAGAGTCAGCAGCTGGTGTCTGTGAAAACCTCCCCATAGATGGAGCTCGAGGTGTCATAGGTATACCGGGTTTAGTGTCAGGTGCATCTCAGACTGCAGTTGGAGTAGAGGGCTCGTCTGTCTCTACAATCCTAGGCACTCTCCTTTTTTGACCAGAAATGTTCTTAACCCATCTTTCATCCTCTACATGATACTACATTCTGGTCAAAGTTCTCATATCATAAACATCATAGTGAGACTGCTTCTTACTTGCTTCATTCTCTAGTGACACTCCAGCAGTCTCAAAAATCCTAGTTAGGGCCATTCCATAGGGCAAGCATATCTTGTTCCTTGATGCAGCCTCTCTCATCTGATGCATCATTATACTGGGCAAATTTATCTGCATCCCTTGAACCATCAAATACATCATACATAGTTTTCTCTTAGATACAAAGTCATGTCTATTCAATTTTGGAATAAAAATTTTACTGATGATATGATAAAGAACTCTCATTTCTACTGATAGTGTGGGTGCCGGTACATCTCCAATGATATCATCCCTACCCATAATTAATCTCAAACCCCTCTTTTTATCAAATAATTTATCAGGCACAAAACCTTCTTTTATGATACCAAAAATCTGAGCCAAACTCTCCTCTATCACCTCAATTTATATGCCTTTGACTGTACTTATAATTTTAGAAAATCTTCTTTTAAGATTTTCATAGAACTCTCTAACCAATTTAGGGTACATGGGATGTCCATTGTACAAAAATTTCTCCACCCCATCTTGTCAATCCATGTCCCAATAGAGAAATTATAACTTTTAAAGAAATCAAAATCAGCTCTCATTTCCATTATAATGGCTCTAGTGGCCATCCTACCGACAGGTGAAGATGCTGGAGTAGGTGAGTTTGGTATACCTTGATCCTATTGAGGATGAATGGGTTCTTCCTAAAAGGGTTCCTTTTGAATGGATTCTTCGAAGGGTTGAGAAACCTCAGATGGTTGAGATGTTGCCCATTCCATTTGGGCTTTTCTTCTCCTCTCCCGTTCTTCGGCTCCATAGGTATTATAAATATTTCGCACTCCATGCCTTTCTCCAACCATTTTACCCAAATCCGATTCTTAACTTTACAAATCGAAGGGAAGAAATGGTAGGAAAGCAAGCAAACACTGTTGGATTGAGTTTGGGGGGATGAGAGGCCCTCTACTCAATGAGACGAAGAATCTTTAGGGCATCACAAACAGTCACGGGTTCATTTTAATCGCTTGTGACCCTGACCCTCGAGTCGACTCGAGCAATAGTTCTAAAACTTTCAAAGTTTCAGAAGGAATGTTGGCATTCAAACAATGTTAATTATTTTCTAAATATTGATCATTAACTTTGTACATAAGATTTTAATTCTTTTATGTTTAATTTGATTTACTTGGAGATTTGGAGAAAGAAATTTAATCAGGTTGGTAGCATAGTCCTAAGTCTCTTCTAATAATACTAAATTTTTCTTCGCTCAGGGGTTTTATGAATATGTCAGTTAATCATTTATCAATACTAATAAATTCAAGCACCACATCATTGTTTTGTACATGATCACTTATGAAGTGATGTTTTATCTCAATGTGCTTGGATCTTGAGTGTTAAATTGGGTTCTTGGTTAAATTAGATTCTTGGTTAAATTGATTGCACTTATGTTGTCACATCTTATAGATATCTTATTAAGTTTGAATCAAAAATCTTCTAATTATTGTTTAATCCAAAGAATTTATGCACAACAACTTTTAGCAGTTATATATTCGATCTCGGCCATTAAGAGTGCTACTGAGTTTTGTTTCTTACTAAATCAAGAAATTAAATTTACTCCTATGAATTGACATGTGCTACTAGTGCTTTTCCTATCAAGTTTGCACCCAGCAAAATCAGTATCAGAGTAACCAATTAATTCAAATTGAGATGCTCTATCATACCATAGTCCTACATTAAGTATCCCATATAAGTATCTAAAGATTCTTTTGCAGCAAGCAAATATGATTCTCTAGAATCTGATTAATACCTAGCACACATGCAAACACTGAATACTATATCTGATCTACTTACAGTAAGATAAAGAAGTGAGCCTATCATATCTCTATATAATTTTAAGTCTACTTTCTTATCTTTCTCATCTTTGTCAAGTTTGCAGGATGTATTCATTGGTGTGCCAATTGGTCTTGAACTTTCCATCCCAAACTTTTTGAGTATTTTCTTTGTATATTTTGTTTGATTGATGGAGATTTTCTCTTTATTTTACTTGATTTGAAGTCTGAGGAAGAAGTTTAACTCTCCCATCATGCTCATCTCGAACTCACCCTGCATTAGCTTAGCAAATTTTTGACAACGGATTTCATTAGTGGCACCAAAAATAATATCATCCACATAGATTTGTACAACCAATAGATTCTCATCTTTTCTTTTTAAGAATAAGATTTTATTAATATTTCTTCTAATAAATTTATTATCTAGTAAAAATTTATTTAATTTTTCATACCAAGCATGTGGGGCTTGTTTTAGACCATACAGGGCTTTATATAATTTGAATACATGATTTGAAAGTGTATGATTTTCAAATCTAGATAGTTATTCAACATATACTTCTTCTACTATATAACCATTAAGAAATCTATTTTTTACATCCATTTGGTATAATTTGAAGTTCACAAAATATGCAAAAGCAAACAATAGTCTAATGGCCTCTAATCTAGCTACAGAGGCAAAGATTTCATCAAATCAATGCCTTCTTCCTTATTACATTCTTTTGTTACTAATTTAGCCTTATTTCTTATAATGGTTCTATGTTCATCCAATTTATTTCTATATATACATTTAGTTTTAATTATTGGATGGTCATTTGATCTGTCGACTAGGATCCACACTTTATTTCTTTCAAATTGATTTAATCTTCTTGCATGGCATCTATCTAATATGGATCATTTTCAGCTTCTTCTATTGATTTAGATTTAATTTATGAAACAAAGGCTATGTAATTATTTACATTTCTAAGATAAGATCGTGTTCTTACCCCTTATGATGGATCATCGATTATAAGATTTTTAGGATGTCCATGTGCATACCTCCATTCTTTTGGCAGTTCCTCTCTTAGAATGTGAGAGGACTCTTCATTCTTTTCTTTTTCATCATTTTGAGGTAGAGCATCCTTAAGTGTTAGATTATCCATCTTATCATGAAGATTTTCTGCATCCTCATCTAAAGCATCTTCTTTTCTAATAGATTTGTCATTATATTCATCAAAACTAAAATGAATTAATTCTTCAAAAATGAGAGTTCTCTTGTTGAAGACTCTATATGTCTTGCTTGATAAGGAATATCCTAAGAAGATATCCTCATCAGACTTGGCATCAAATTTTTTCAGATTATCTTTTTCATTGTTAAGTATGAAGCATTTGCAACCAAACATATGAAAATAATCGATATTTGATTTTCTTTCCAAAGTTCATATGGTATTTTTTTTTTTAAATAGGTCTTATTAAAACACGGTTTAATGTGCAACATGCAGTATTTATTGCTTCAGCCCAAAAACATCTAGGTAAATTATTTTCACACAACATAGTTCGTGCCATTTTTTTTAGTGTTCGATTTTTTCTTTCTACTATTTCATTTTATTGTGGGGTTGTAGATGCTGAAAAATTATGATTATTTTTTTTATTATAAAAATTCTTAAAGTACTGATTTTCAAATTCTGTACCATGATCACTATGTATGGAAACTATTGATGTATTATTTTCATTCAAAATCTTTCGATAAAATTTAGAAAATGCATTAAAGGCTTCATCTTTTTGTGCTAAAAATATTATCCAAGTGAATTTTGAAAAATCATCTATAATTACATAACCATACTTTTTATCTCCTAGACTAGTGGTCCTTATGGATCCAAATAAATCCATATGTAGCAATTCTAAAGGTCTAGAGATTGAAATCATTCCTTTTGGTTTGAAGAAATTCTTAGTTTTCTTTCTAAATTGATATGCATCATAAATTCGATTCTTTTCAAAACTTAGTTTTGGTAATCCTCTTACAAGATCTTTCTTAATTAATTTTGAGAGTAAGTCTATACTAGCATAACCTAATCTACGATGCCACAACCAACTAGTTTCATTAACCTTGGCATCCATTGCCACTAGACGTTGACCATTCTTCATGTGTAGATCATCAAGATCTACCATCTAGACATTGTTATATCTATATCCTATGAACATGATATCATTATCATTTAGATTAGAAACAATACATAATAGAGATTCAAAAGTTACTTTGAATTTCTTATCATAAAATTGACTAATGCTAAGCAAATTATATTTCAACTCATCAACTAGTAATACATTTTGAATAGAAATAGGAGTGATATGAATATTACCGATGTCAATGATACATCCCTTTCCATTATCACCAAATGTAACTAATCCTCCTTCTTTAGGTTCAAAAGTGATAAATTAAGATTTATCACCCATCATGTTCCTTGAATAGCCACTATCATGATATCAAAGTCTTTTCTTGTCCCGGACTGCAAGACACTCCTACACAAGAAAATCAAGTTGAGTTTTTAGATATCCAAGTCATCTTGGATCCTTTGGAGTTAGTGCTCATAGTTTCTTTTAAAATCCAAATCATTTTAACTATTTTTTCATTTAATTTTCTAAAATCATATGCATAAGACTTATGACCAATTTTGCCACAACAAAAATATGAGATAATAGAAGTAGAGTTTGATGAAGCTTTAACAAATAGATTTTTGAATAGTTTTTATTTCTTATAAGATTTAAATCCTAATCCGACCTTGTTAAAAATAGCTCTTTGCTCAATTAGTAGCATATTCAATTTTTCAAAACTATAGATAAATATTTCTACAAATGGTTTGATTTTTGCTAGTTCAACATTCAATTTCTGATTTTCATTAGTAAGCAAATTCAGTTTTTTAGAAAATATTTTTTTTTCATGAGTAAGTTCTGAATTTAACTTTCTCAAATCTTTATTTTTCAAATTTACTTTTCTATATTCGGCCATAAGTTCAGAAAAAGCCTCTTGTAACTCATCAAAAGTAAAATCTAAGGAGTTTTTAACATTTACCTCCTCATGATGTGCCATCAGGCAAAGGTTGGCTTCTTCTTGTGATTCTTCCTTAGAGCTAGAGTCCTCACTATCACTCTAAGTGGCTATCATCGTCTTCTTCTTGAGCTTTTTAGATGATTTTTTGAGGAGGCAGTACATCCTAAAGTGGTCATTTCTTACACTCGAAGCAAATTAGTGGCTCCTTCTCTTTCTCCTTGGTTCACCTTTGAAGATCTTCTTCTTGAATCCTTACTTCTTCTTTCTCATAAACCTCTTAAACTTTCTTGCAATCATGGCCAAGTCTTCTTCTTCCTCCTCTTCATCAGATTCCTCACTCTCATCATTCTTGGGAGTGGTTGTCTTGAGAGCTATGATTTTTTTCTTCTTGGTTTTCTCCTCCATATTTTGCCTTATATTTAATTCATGGGTCATTAGGGACCCAAGAAGCTCTTCCAATGGTAGCTTGTTGAGATCTTTAACTTCTTGGATGGCGGTGACCTTTCCTTCCCAAGCTTTCAGAAGTAACCTAAGAATTTTATGAACAAGCTTACTGTTAGTGTAAGATTTATCCAAGCTTTTCAAACCATTGGTAATATCGGTAAATCTAATAAACATTTTAAAAATAAACTCATTTGACTTTATTTTAAATAATTCATATCGATGGACAAGCATATTTATTTTAGATTCCTTTACTTGATTGATACCCTCATAGGTAACCTCTAGCCTATCCCAAATCTTCTTGACCGAAGCACAAGTAGAAATTCTATTGAATTCATTGAAATCTAATGCACAATATAGGATATTCATGGCCTTAGCATTTAATTCTATCATTTTCATATCATGCTCATCCCAATCCTCTTTTGATTTGGAAACATCATTATCCTTTATTTTGATTATGGGAGTATGTGGGCCTTTGATTATCACTCTCTAAAGTTGATAATCAAGTGATTGAATGTAAATATGCCTGCGTGTTTTCCAATAAGTGTAATTTGTTTCATTGAATAAGGGTGGACAGTTGGTCGATTGCTCTTCGGCAAAAGATGCACTCATATGGGTTACCATTTGATCTTAACTCTTAATTGTTAAATTAAATAAAATGAGTACCAAGCTCTGATATTACTTATTGCCCAGCAAGACAACCCAAGAGGAGGGTGAAATGGATTTTAGGTCCTTTAGAGCTCAAAATTTGGGGTTATCCGGCTCATGTCAAAAGTCAATAAGCGGACAAGTTAGACTTTAGGTTCTTTAGAGCTTGATTCATAGGATATTCTAAAGAGTCATTAGGATATTATTTCTACATTTCAGAAGATTACAATGTGATTGTGAGTCGACATACCATTTTTCTTGAAAAATAATTTATTCAAGATGGCGGCACTAAAAAGTAGATTAAGCTCAAAGAGAAAGTCTCATAAGAGCAACGAGCTAAGGACCAAATAGAACCAAATCAGGTTAAGCCAATCCATACACTACCTCTTCCACCTCATAGATCGGAAAGAATTTCCAATCCCCCTGAGAGGTACTCAGGTACTATTTCAGAGGATGTAAAAAAATTATCCCTCATAGGTAATGGGGTTCATGGTGATGATCCCAAAATCTATAATGAGACAATATCAGATATTGACTTTGAAAAATGGTTAGAGGTAATAAAGTTAGAAATTGACTCGATGTACTCAAACCAAGTCTAGATCTTGGTAGATTCACTAGAAAGTATAGTACCTATTGGATGTAAATGGATCTACAAGAGAAAGATTGGTGCAGATAAGAATGTGGAGACATTCAAGGCTAAATTAGTGGCAAAAGGTTATAGTCAACGTGAAGGCATTGACTATCAGGATATTTTTTCGCTAGTAGCTATGCTAAAATTCATCCACAAATTGCTTGCTGTTGCAATCTATTTCGATTATTAAATATGGTAAATAGACGTAAAAATGACATTCTTAAATGGATATCTTGAGGAAGATATCTATATGGAACAACCGCTAGATTTCACATCCAGTGATGATGATCATAAGGTATGCAAGCAGCAAAGATCCATATATGGACTTAAGCAAGCATCTCAAAGCTGGAATACTTATTTTAATGATATGATCAAAATATTTGATTTTATCAAGAACGAGAAGGAGCCATGTGTCTTCAAAAGGGTCAGTAGGAGTGCTGTTGTCTTTCTCATATTGTATGTAGATGACATCCTCCTTATCGAAAATGATATTCCCATATTGACCATAGTTAAAATGTGGTTATCTAAAGAATTCTCCATGAAAGACCTAGGAGAAGCATCCTTTATTCTAAGAATTAAGGTCTATAAAGATAGACCGAATAAGATACTAGGACTTTCACAGAAGATGTACATAAAGAAAGTACGAAAGAGGTTTAGCATGGAAAACTCTAAGAGGGGTTTAGTACCCTTCAAACATGGCATTCATCTTTCCAAGAAGATGTGCCCTAGCACATCTAAGAAAATAGAATGCATGGGCAAGATCTCTTATGCTTCAATAATAGGGAGCCACATGTATGCCATGTTATGTACACGACCTGATATAGCCCATGCTGTGAGTGTCACGAGCAGATATTAGTCGAATCCAGATGAAGAACACTGGACTTCTGTGAAATATATCCTTAAGTACTTAAGAAGAACTAAGAATATGTTGTTGATTTTTAGTAACGGAGAACTCCAAGTCTAGGGATATACAAACTCAGCTTTTATGTCTGATATAGATGATCGAAAGTCGACAGCTGGAAGCCTATTTGTATGCAATGGTAGAGCTGTCAGTTGAAAAAATTTCAAGCAGATAGTGATAGCAGATTCTACCATGGAAGTAGAATACATCGCTGCATCAGAAGTTGTGAAGGAGGCATTCTGGTACAAGAAGTTTGCCACGAAGATCGGAGTGATGCCATCAGATGCCATTCCTTTATACTGTGACAATAATGGTGCCATAGCCCTTGCTAAGGAGCCGAAGTCTCATCAGAAATCTAAGCATATCGAGCAGCGATACCACCTCATCCACGATTATCTCGAGAAGGGTTACGTCAAGGTTAAGAGAGTCGACTCCACAGACAATATGGCGGATCCGCTTACAAAGCCGTTGGGCTAGTGGAAGATCGAAGTCCACCTTGAGAAGATGGGACTTAGACTTGTAGCCAATTTGCTTTAGATCAAGTATGAGTTTGTTAGATATGTATGCCCTAGAAGTCAGAATTGGCTAACACTTGTAATACACTTCTAGGGATAAAATTATAATTTTAACTATAAATAATAAAATAGGTTATTTTCTATCACATATGTGTATTTAGTATTTGTGATACATCCCTTGAGTTAATGGTAATGATAATTCTTATTTTCAAGAGTTAAAAATTTAAGATAAGAATTTTATTATTAACTCATAAAATGCTCCTGACCATAGAATCATCATGAAGATGGTGATTAATCCGGAAGGTACTACAATCGCTTCTTTATAGTAGATGAGTCTTGAGTCTATGGTGTAGAGACACCAGAGCGAGAGTACAGCTACTCATTAGAGAATGAGGATACTAAGCATAACCACCTCGAGTAGTCATAAGGAAGTCTACCTTCTCATCGATGACTGACTCGAAGCTGCAGTGGTGTGTCTGATTCTTTGACCTGAGGTGCATCAACAGTTTACCTTGAGGGTGTTATAGTTTGACTATACCATGACTCGGTCTCCTAGCCATACAAAACCCTGAGGTGGATGTTGGCTATAGCATATTCATTATAGAAATTGGATTGCACCAAGATGGAATCTATCTATCTCGGTGGATGAGGAGTAGCCCTATGATGATCATGAGAATCAAGTCCATAAGCCCATGGCCATGGTAGAGAGTGAAATAATAGAAAGAGTTTCTATTAAGATTTTCACATCGAACTTGAATCGAATGATTACATCATATGATAGAAACTAGGGTTTGACAAGTTCACCTTAACCCTAATCTGATCGAGGCTCAAGATAGAAGAACTTAATCACACAGGTAGCTGCACCAAGAGGTTCATTTTCAGCTCTGATGGGATTGCCACCATATACTGCTAGGTGTCACTGGATGGATTTTGGGAGCAATTAGAATGATTTAGATGATCGATCATTCTAGCTGTATCTAAATCAGAAGAGTTCTGATCCATCGAAAGGAAGTTTCGATGATGTCGATGATAGAGATCATGACATATCCCATTACCATACAGAACTGAACCTAACTGGGTCACACAAACAAGGGTTTGAATCTGGATGATCATCAATTTGAACTGATTCAGTTCAATTGATCTGAATGAGATTCAATTAGGTTCAAGAAAATCGTGCTAGCACTCGATTGAATCTAACATTCTTCTTTTTCTATCATTAAAAGTTGTCTCTGACTGAGCCAAATAAGTTTTTGTGCTCACTAAGATACCTTTACCTGGTCTAACTGAAGTTTGTTCAGATCAGAAAAAGGTTGTCTTATTTATGAGATAAATTTAAGACAACACCTACAATTTTTCATCATCTGCTAATTCTTATCCTTTGACTTTGGTCAAACATTGACCTTTGACCCTTGGACATCTGCCCATGTGTCATGCACTTATTGGAGAGAAGATAGGGGCTTGTCTCCTCCCTAAAAATTGGAAAGGAGGGGGTGCATGCCTAGGATGGCATGCACCAATGGATAGGGATGCCTGGAGTCCGATACGGATGGGACTCCAGGTTGCTTCTTAGATTCAAACTAGGTGACCCTCACCTATAGACTTTGATCAGTCTTAAGCACCACCTTAGGATGAATCTATGGATCTCTTATCTGATTAGATCAGGTGATGTCATCCCACCAATCAGATTTAGATCTGATTTAAATGAAGCAATGTGATTGGCCGGAGGGAAGAGGAGTTGGATCAGCAAGGTCTATATAAAGACCTATCTGTGCCCATTTTTTAGAGACTCCTCTCCTAGCCATGTCCCAAGGCTGTCCCTCTTCCTTCTCTATGCCACCTTTAGGCCATCTCTCTCCTCTCCACATCCAAAGATAGTTTGGGACTTCAGTTGGTGCGATTCAGATCAAGAGAAAGGCGACAAAAGGAAGAAGGCTGCACTGCTGCAAAGGACAACTGCTGATCTTCGAAAGAAGTTTTGAAGATCCTCCAAATCAGATCCAGATCTAATTTTTGGAAGATGATAGAGAAGAAGAAGGATCTTCAGATCCAAGTCTGAGTGGATACCGGTAGAGGCCAGGCGCTTGCGTGGCTAGATCCAGAACCTTCGCTGCAACAGGATCATCAACAGGATAATAGGATTACCCAATCAAGGTAAAAATTAAATTTGATTTAATTTTATTTAATTTTTTTTTATTTATTAAATAATAAAATTAGATCTAAAAAATATTAGATCTGATTAGATCAAAGAGAAAATTTTTGAAATATATCTCTTGATCCGATCAGATCTGAACGAACCTGGACCCCAAAAAATCAGGATTTCCTTCAACTGGTATCAGAGCCAGGTTCTAAAAATTTATTTAGATCTAATTTTAAATTTATTTTAATTAAAAATTAATAATTTTAGATGTCACATGAGATGTGATCAGATCTAAAATCAGAAAAAATTAAAATTAAATAATTTGGATCTAAGATTAGAAAGATATGCATGACTAGTTCTAAGAATAGAATAGTTCTATAGAATAGTCTTGCATGTTTTAATTTAATTTGATTAAATCATATTTTAGATCTATTTATTTACTATTTTTTGATATTATAATTATTATAATAACATCTAAAAAATAGCAAATAAAAATTATTTAATTTTAAATATCATATGAGATATGATTGATGCATGTCTAGACTAGTTGTAGAATAGTTCTACATAAGTTGTCTAGATTAGAAGTTTATTTTGATTAAGATCAATTTAAATCTAATTTTTTAGATTATTATGAGATAATTTAGATCTGAAAATATGCATGATTGATACATGAGATGTATGCAAAATATGCCATGATTAGATCTAATTTGTATATGAGATATATGATATAGATCTAAATTACTTTTTTGTAGTATTACATGTTCCTGATTAAGGCGTTCCTCTTGGCCGTCCGGTCATAAGAATGAAAGAAGGGTTTAAAGGCCCTCTCCTTCCCATTCGATGGGGTGTTCTTATGATGTGTAGGGGTGCTGCACGTTCGTCCTTAATCAGAAATCCAAAACTTACTTTCTGCAAAACCCTAGATCCTGAAACCCTAGGATTTATTGTGCATATTTTGTTTATGAACCCTACTTAATTTAAGAATTAAGATTATGAAATATCAATTAGGTCTAAAATTAAGAATTTTAGATCTAAGACATATTCATAATACTGGGTTCGGGCTTGGGTAGCTCAATTAGGTCTAAGCGGTTGATCAAATCGAATCAAGAGTTGGTTAGATGGGATCAACAATGCTTAAATTGACCAGCCTAATAGGATTAAGTCTGGGTCAAGATCGAGTCACGATCAAGCAAGACCTAATTAGGCTCAGAGGTTAGAGTCTGGATTGTAGGCTAACCCAATTGGTTCTGGCTCAACAATTTGGTGTCTAAGGTAAGTTTGGCACATACGACCGACTGGTTTTTAATTGGAAGCTACTCGACCTGAATGCATTCTTGTACGAGTTAATGGCATATTCCTTCCACCGGTCTCACTTACCTGGCCATATCTGTTGACACAGTTCTGATCTGAGGTGGTCAATAATCCGAGCTAACCCATGCCACTAGGTTAGTCATAATTGTTATGACTAATGCCAAGTCTAGTTTAATGAGACCTGAATCAATTCTCCCTAAGAAAAGATTAAGTCTGAGGTCTTCCACCATTGTAGATGTGCGGGCCCTTCCCGGGGTTGATTGTTCTCGGCTGGATACAGTGGCTCAGTTGCACCGGAAAAGATGCAACCATGTCTATTAGGCATTGGATGCTATGGGCTGGAGGATGAGTTGGGCTCAATATTTTGGATACGGTGAGAGACTCAATTAGGAATCCAGTCTATGCAAATGGTGGGTCTGACTTAACTAAGGAGTGGATCAATATTTCGGATACGGTGAGATTCATGAATTAGAGACCAAGTTTGGGTGCACCATGATTAGAGAATCATTGAACAAGAGTTGTTCACTCATTGGCTAACCCATCACCAATAACTGTTAGGTGAGGTGATGAGTCAGTTGGTGAGACCGCACCACCCACTAGAAATCATTAATCATGGAGATTTTTCGCATCTCTACAGAGGGAGTGTAGGGATCCGAGAAAATAGTGGAGCTAATTTGTTTAAAAATAAAATTCCTAAATAAATTGGTCAAGTCAATAATTATACAGTATCTAACTAGAATCTTTGACTCTCTACAGGAAAATGTCTGCGTCCAACCCATTGGCACGTATCCTGGACACACATAGACTGACCGGACCCAATTATAAAGATTGGCTCAGGAACTACAAAATTATTTTGGGTTTTGAGAAGTTAACCCATGTTATTGGACCAGGACCCTCCCACCTTACCAGCCCGTCCATCCACTGAACAGAGAGCGTCTCTGGAAAAATGGATAGACGAAGATAATAAGGCCAGATATTACATGTTGGGCTCGATGTCTGATGAGCTCCAGCGCCAACATGAAGATATCGGGACTGCTCGCCAAATGTTGGCTCACCTGCAGGAGATGTTTGGTGAACAGAGTCGCGCAGCCAAAGTATCAAGTCACGAAATGACTTTTTAAGGCTAAGATGCGTGATGGGCAGTCAGTCCAAGATCACTGTCTGATGCAATGATCAAGGACATGGAAGAGCTTGAGAAGCTCGGTGTGAAGTTGGACTTGGATCTGCAGAATGATATTATTCTGCAATCCTTGACTGATGCATATGGGCAATTCATCATGAATTACCACATGCATAAACTTCAAAATTCCTTGGCCGAATTAATGAATATGCTGGTTACCGCTGAGCTTTCTATGAAAGGTTCTAAAGGCTCAGTTCTTGCTATGGAATGGACTTCTTCCAAAAGAAAGTCTTATGGAAAGAAAAAAGAAGTCTGTGAAAAAGCAGAAGGTGGAAGGAGAAAGAAGAAAAAAGGCAGAAGCCGAAGAAGAAGGCCGATGTCAAAGGAAAGTGTTTCCATTGCAACAGCGACGGCCATTGGAAGCGGAACTGCCCTACTTACCTGGCCACCCTGAAGAACAAGAAGGAAGGTCCTTCTGGAGGTATGCTCGTTATTGAGTCTAACCTTACGGTTTCTTCTGCATCCAGTTGGGTGCTTGACTCTGGTTCTAGTGCTCATCTGTGCACTTCCATGCAGGGTCTTGAGGATAGCAGGAGGCTGAGGGATGGAGACATGATCCTACGCATGTCGGTAATGGAGCAAGAGTTGCTGCAGTAGCCGTGGGAACATACCCTCTTCGATTACCATCTGGTTTAGACTTAGTTTTGAAAGACTGTTATTATGTGCCTGCAGCTAGCAGGAATTTGATTTCTGTTTCATGCTTAGCACAAGAAGGCTATGTGATTACCTTCTTTAAGGACCATTGTAACATTCTTTATGAAAGAAATAAAATTGCAAATGGTTTTCTTATTAATGGTCTTTATCAGCTACATATTGATGTACCTGTTTTAACTATCGAGCAAAACGTGAATGCCAAATCAAACGACCTAGGGATAGTCCAAACGATAGATATCTATGGCACCTGAGATTAGGTCATATAGCAGAAGATAGGATCAACAAATTGGAGAAAAATGGGCTATTGAGTCCATTGACTTTCGAGTCATATCCAACTTGTGAATCTTGTCTTCAAGGCAAAATGACTAAACTCCCTTTTGTTAGGACATGGGGAAGAGGGCCACAGATCTCCTTGCCCTAGTACATACTGATGTGTGCGGCCCATTTGATGTGCCGGCTAGAGGCAATTTTGTCTACTTCATTACCTTTACCGATGATCTCTGTCTAGGTATGGGTATGTGTATCTTATGAGACACAAGTCTGAAGCTTTTGAAAAGTTCAAAGAATTCAGACATGAAGTAGAAAAACAAACTGGAAAACCCATTAAGGTTCTTCGATCAGATCGAGGAGGTGAATACCTTAGCCAAAAATTCCTAGACTATATCTCAAGGAAAAATGGCATAGTCTCTCAATGGACTCCACCAGGAACACCTCAACTCAATGGGATTTTCAGAATGGAGAAATCGGACTCTATTTGGATATGGTTCGATCCATGATGAGCTTCACAGACCTCCCTGATTTTTCTTTGGGGACACTCATTTGTTAACTTCAATTTATCTACTGAATAGGGTTTCCCTCTAAAACCGTTCCTACCACACCGTATGAGATATGGCACGGTAAGAAACCAAGTCTGAGTCATCTCAGAATTTGGGGTTGTCCGGCTCATGTCAAAAGACAACAAGCGGACAAGTTAGAGTTTAGGTCCTTTAGAGCTCGATTCATAGGATATCCTAAAGAGTCATTAGGATACTATTTCTACATTCCAGAAGACCACAATGTGATTGTGAGTCGACATGCCATCTTTCTTGAAAAATAGTTTATTCAAGATAGCGGCATTGGAAAAGCAGATTAAGCTTGATGAGAAAGTCTCACAAGTAGCAACGAGCTAAGGACCAATTGGAACCAAATCAGGTTGAGCCAATAAGAACACTACCTCCTCCACCTCGTAGATCGGAAAGAGTTTTTCCGTCCCCCTGAAAGATACTTAGGTATTATTTCAGAGGAATGTAGAGGAAATGTTCCTCGTAGGTAATGGTGCTCATGGTGATGATCCCAAAACCTACAACGAGGCGATATCAGATATCGACTCCGAGAAATGGCTAGAGGCAATGCAGTCAGAAATTGACTCGATGCACTCAAACCAAGTCTGGACCTTGGTAGATCCACCAGAAGGTATAGTACCTATTGGGTGTAAATGGATCTTCAAGAGAAAGATTGGTGCAGATGGGAAATGTGGAGACATTCAAGGCTAGACTAGTGGCAAAAGGTTATAGTCAACGCGAAGGCATTGACTATCAGGATACCTTTTCCCCAGTAGCTATGCTAAAATCCATCCGCACATTGCTTGCCTGTTGCAGCCTATTTCGATTATGAAATATGGCAAATGGACGTGAAAATGGCATTCCTTAAATGGATATCTTGAGGAAGATATCTATATGGAACAGCCGCTAGGTTTCACATCCAGTGATACTGATCACAAGGTTTGCAAGCTGCAAAGGTCCATATATGGACTTAAGCAAGCATCTCGGAGCTGGAACACTCATTTCAATGATGTGATCAAAAAGTTTGGTTTCATCAAAAATGAAGAGGAACCATGTGTTCTTCAAAAAGGGTCAGTGGGAGCGCTGTTGTCTTCCTCGTATTGTACGTGGATGACATCCTCCTTATTGGGAATGATATTCCCATGTTGACATCAGTCAAAAATGTGGTTGTCCAAGGAATTCTCCATGAAAGACCTAGGTGAAGCATCCTTTATTCTAGGAATTAAGGTCTATAGGGATAGACCGAATAGGATGCTAGGACTTTCACAGAAGATGTACATAGAGGAAGTACTAAAGAGGTTTAGTATGGAAAACTCTAAGAGGGGATTAATACCCTTCAGACATGGTATTCATCTTTCCAAGAAGATGTGCCCTAGCACACCTGAGGAAATAGAACGCATGAGCAAGATCCCTTATGCTTCTGCAATAGGGAGCCTCATGTATGCCATGCTATGTACACGACCTGATATAGCCCATGCTGTGAGTGTCACAAGCAGATATCAGTCAAATCCAGGTGAAGAACACTGGACTTCTGTGAAATGTATCCTTAAGTACTTGAGAAGAACTAAGGATATGATGTTGGTCTTTGGTAATGGAGAACTCCAAGTCCAGGGATACACAGACTCGGATTTCATGTCCGATATAGATGATCGAAAGTCGACATCTGGAAGTCTGTTTGTGTGCAATGGTGGTGCTGTCAGCTGGAAGAGTTCCAAGCAAACAGTGATAGCAGATTCCACCATGGAAGCAGAATATATCGCTGCATCAGAGGCTGCGAAGGAAGCATTCTGGTACAAGAAGTTTGCTGCAGAAATTGGAGTAATGCCATCAGATGCCATTCCTCTATACTGCGACAACAATGGCGCCATAGCCCTTGCTAAGGAGCCGAGGTCTCACCAAAAAATCCAAGCACATTGAGCGGCGATACCATCTCATCCGCGATTACCTCGAGAAGGTTACGTCGAGGTCAAGAGAGTCAACTCCGCAGATAATGTGGCAGACCCACTTACAAAGCCGTTGGGCCAGCAGAAGATCGAAGCCCACCTTGAGAAGATGGGACTTAGACTTGTAGCCAATTGGCTTTAGGACAAGTGGGAGATTGTTAGATATATGTGCCCTAGAAGCCAGAATTGGCTGACACTTGTAATACACTTCTAGGGGCAAAATTATAATTTTGACTATAAAAATCAATAAAATGGGTTATTTTCTATCACATATGTGTATATTTAGTGTCTGTGATACATCCTTTGAGTTAATGGTAATGATAATTCATATTTTCAAGAGTTGAAAATTTAAGACATGAATAATTTTCATTATTAACTCATAAAATGCTCCCGACCATAGGATCATCACGAGGATGGTGATTGATCCGGAAGGTTGGTGTACAATCGCTTCTCTCTTTAGTAGATGAGTCTTGAGTCTACGGTGTGGAGACACCGGAGCGAGAGTATAGGTACTCGTTAGAGAACGAGGGCACTGAGCGTGACCACCTCGAGTAGTCATTAGGAAGTCTACCTTCTCGTCAATGACTGACTCGATGCTGCAGTAGTGTGTCTGGTTCTTTGACCTGAGGTGCATCGGCAGTTCACCTTGAGGGTGTTATAGTTTGACTACACCATTACTCGGTCTCCTAGCCATATGGAACCCTGAGGTGTATGTTGGCTATAGCATGTTCATTGTAGGAACTGGATTGCATCAAGATGGAATCTATCTACCTCGGTGGTAGAGGAGCAGCCCTATGATGATCATGAGAATCAAGTCCAGAAGCCCATGGCCATGGCAGAGAGTGAAATAATAGAAAGAGTTTCTATTTAGATTTTCACATTCGGACTTGAATCGAATGATTACATCATATGACAGAAACTAGGGTTTGACGAGTTCACCTTAACCCTAATCTGATCGGGGCTCAAGATAGAAGAACTTAATCACACAGGTAGCTGCACCAAGAGGTTCGCATTTTCAGCTCTGATGGGTTGCCACCATATACTGCTAGGTGTCACTGGTGGATTTTGGGAGCAATTAGAATGATTTAGATGATCGATCATTCTAGCTGTCTCGAATCAGAAGAGTTCTGATCCATCGAAAGGAGTTTCGATGATGTCGATGATGAGAGATCATGACATATCCCATTACCATACAGAACTGAACCTAACTGGGTCACACAAACAAGGAATTTGAGAATCTGGTGATCATCAATTGAACTAATCTAGTTCAATTGATCTGAATGAGATTCAATTAGGTTCAAGAAATCGTGCTAGCACTCGATTGAACCTAACGTTCTTCTTTTTCTATCATTAAAAGTTATCTCGACTAAGCCAAATGAGTTTGTGCTCACTCAGGTACCTTTATCAGGTCTGACTGAAATTTGTCTAGATCAAAAAAGAATTATCTTAATTTATAAAATAAATTTAAGACAACACCTATCATTTTCCATCATCTGCTAATTCTTGTCCTTTGACTTTGGTCAAACATTGATCTTTGACCCTTGGACATCTGCCCATGTGTCATGCACTTATTGAAGAGCATATAGGGGCTTGTACCCTCCCTAAAAATTAGAAAGGAGGGGATGCACGCCTAGGATGGTGTGCACCCATGGATAGGGACGCCTGGAGTCCCATACAGATGGGACTCTAGGTTGCTTCTTGGATTCAAACTAGGTGACCCTCATCTATAGACTTTGACTAGTCTTAGGTGCCACCTTAGTGTGGGTCTCTCATCTAATTGGATTAGGTGATGTCATTCCACCAATCAGATTTAGATCTAATTAAATGAAGTAACGTAATTGGCCGGGGTGATATGGCACCGCATGGCGCAGCAGGGTCTATATAAAGACCTATCTTTACCCACTTTTCAGAGACTCCTCTCCTAGCCATACCCCAAGGCTATCTCTCTCCCTTCTCCATGCCACCTTCAGGCCATCTCTCTCCTCTCCATGCCCAAGGATAGTTGGGCTTCAGATTAGTGCAATTCAGACAAGAAAAGGCTGACAAGAAAGAAAGAAGGCAGCACTGCTGCAGAGATGACTACTGATCTTCGAAAGAAGTTTCGACAATCCTCCAAATCAAATTCAGATCTAATTTTTGGAGATAAAATAAAAATAAAAGATCTCCAGATCTAGCCCGAGTGGATACCAATAGAGGCCAGGCACTTGCATGGCTAAATCCAGAACCTCAGACAATCAGCAAGATCATCAACGGATAATCGGATTATCCATATTAAGGTAAAACTAATTTAGATTTAATTTAATTTATTTTTTTATTTATTAGATCATAAAATTAGATCTGAAAAATATCAAATCTGATTAGGATCTAAGAGAAAATTTTTGAAATATGCCTCTTGATCCAATCAGATCTGAACGAACCCGATCCCAAAAAATTAGGATTTTTCTTCAAATATTTTATTTGATACTTTTAAAATACATCCTGAAATATGATCTCATCAACTTTATTAGTTTAAATATATACTCAAATATTTTGTTACTCATCAAAATCAATCCTTGAGGTCAACGGTATTAGCCTCATTGTCTAATGAATTATAGTGCCAATATGAAGATATGAAGACTGCTAGTCAAATGCTGGCTCACCGACAAGAGTTGTATGATGAGCAGAGTGATAAAAGCACAATGTTATTGTTAAGACATCGTATTTATTAGTTTAATTTTAACTTTTTAAATTAATTAAAAATATGTAGATAGTAGCAAGTTGGATCAAATCCATAGAGAAGATAGTATTTTAGTTTTAAAATTTTTAATTTTTTTATAAAAAAAAATTTAAAATAAAATTAAAGTTAGAATATAAAATTTAAAATTATAATAAAAATAAATAATAAAAATTAAAATAGTATGAAAATAAATTTTGGTACTAAGATCTATTACCTAGATCTTAGCATCTACTTACAATAAAAATAAAGAGCAAAAATTAAATTTGCAATAGAAATAAAATGCTAAAATTTAAATAGCTAGAAAATAAAATTTATATTAATTAAAAGTTTAAAATTTAAATATATAAAATTTAAAAATAGAAAAAAAATAAAAATTGAAAGCAGTTGATCTTGATCTTGGATCGATATTGGCGTTGAGATAGTGTAGAAGTCCAGCTCTTACTCTCAGCACCATCTGTCTCGAAGCAACATTGAATCCCAAGCATGACTTTACCCTATACCATCATCTTTTTTTGATTGAAGACACTAAGTTTTGGAGGTCTAGGGATCCTTAAATAGGTGTTGGAGGGTTGGAGTCTTTATTTCTAGGCAATATGAGACTAAAGAGGAGTTTTGATTGGCAAATTTGAAGAAATTTTAAGGAAAATCGAATTAAAAGATTGTCTGGATGCATCCTATTCTTCTGGCCATCAAATCTACATCCAATGCTCAAAAAAATCCCAAAAATCTATGTTTGAAAGCCTAAATCTAGTCAGATTAAATATTGGTCGTCTGATTGTGTTGATGGAAGGAATCTGAGCCCTTAGATTGCACTGAGGAAGCCTACATCGAGTCAAGATGAATGCCAGCCATCGGATCAAGCTCTGAAATGTGATCTGGCTATTGGATGATAGGTGAGAGCATTTGGGACCATCCGATGGCAATTTGGTGCAGTTTGGCTTTGAATCAGAGTGGGAAAATACATAGATTGTCGGATCTTCACTGGGAACCACCATAGCCATCGGATGGTGCAATCACTATGCCCATAGACCACATAGACCGAGTATGTCGAAGACTGCAACGAATCAAAACCTACCACGCTGCTTGAAATGATGATACTACCCCTGAATGCCATGTGAGAATTTTTGTAAACCCTTTAAGCATCTTGGTCCACTACATGGTAGCCTATGATTCATAATGTTCAATTGAGCTGGTGGCCTATTATTGGTTTCATAGACCAGCCAGCCAGTTCACTATACACCAACTAGCAAAATGGATTGCTAGGCTACGCACGTGGGCTTGCAGGCTTGCGAGCCGGCTCCTCATGCTAGGTCGGCTAGGCTAGGATGCGTCGGCTAGGCTAGGATGCGTCGACTGAGTCGAGTGCAGTGGCTTGGCTGAGCACACCGACTGAATCATATTTTTTTTATTTTTTTTGAAAATTCATATTGAATTTATTTTAACTCTATTTTGCTCTAAATTTATTTCGTTGCAACCAAAAAAATGAGCTCTTTCTATTGGTAAGTATATTTCCTAAAAATAATAAATAAAAATATTTAATTTTTAAAAATAAAAATAAATTAATTAAAAAATTAATATTTTTATTAGTATTTTTATGATACTTATCACATCCTCCAACTTAAGCTTTGCTCGTCCTTAAGTAAAGAAAGAATTTAGTTTTAGATATCTTTTAAACCTTAGAGTTTCAAATTTTATCAAATAAATTTTAAAATGATCATTGATATTTAGTAGAGCATATGTGAGGTATGTCATTGGGGTATTAATACTTAACAATATAAAAATTAAGTGAAGAACATTCAATTTTTCTAAATTTTTTTTAAATTATTTCTATTTTTATCTCTGAATCATCTAAACTATCATATAAGCAAGTATATTGTTACTTTCATCCTTTATTTATTAAACTTTTTATTCACATTGCCCACTTTTTTATATGAATATCATTGCTTACTTAGGCAACGGAATCTAATTACTTGATGAAAAATTAATATATTTTTTTAATATTGTACCACTATTGAGTGCCTTAATTTTTTAAGCTTTCTATTTGATCCATGTAGCGAGTCTTGGGCCAATGACTCCTAAACCAATTGACTTTAGGTACTAGATATAAAATATCCCTCGAGCTTACTAGTTCCAATCAAACAGACTATGAGTTAAGACTAGCTTTACAATGAGCTTCTTTATCCTTCTAATCTTTTAATGCAAAACCCAATGTTTGCTTAGATAAAGAGACTTGATTACTTAGTGAGAAGTACTTAAAAACTATTTTATTTTTTTTTTAATGAAGAAATGTATGGTTATCCTACATAAGCCCATAAAAAGAAGATTCTTCTTTGATGTTGGTAGAAAAAATCAGAATTACTTAAAAAAAATTATTTATATTCCAAACTTAACTCTTTATTGAATTTTTTTAATACTTAATCTCTCAAAATCTCATAAATTTTCTAATCTGTACATCAATTTTTTAAAAAAATACTTAATTCAACTCAATTTTTAAGCATAATCGAGTGTTTAAATACTAAATATTAATTTTTTTAAGAATTTTTAAAACTTTTATTATTCTTTCTCCTAACTTAATCGACATTGTCCTCAATGAAGAAAAAAAGAATGTAATAAAAATAATGAAAGAATACACCTGACTAGATATGCTTTGGATCCAGCATGTGCCTTTAAAAATTTTGCACTCCCTCCAACTTATTCAAAATATTTTAAGAAAATAAACTAAAAAATAAATTAGATAAAAAAAATTAAATATTGGATTATCTTTCAATAAGCACTAAGTTTACCATCTTCAACTAGACACATGGCAGTCTATCTATCCCATGTCAAATAGTAGATTGATAAATTTCAATGATTTTAGATTGCCAATCTCAGAAAGATAGTTTATGATCCCTTTATTAATAAATTTATTATTTATTATGAAAATATAGTTCATGATCCCATTCTCAGATCCTTGTTTCTTAAGAATTTCTTCTATTTGTTCTTCTAAAATACTCATGTATTGAGTTTTTGGGTTAGAAGTTAAGTTAAATGCAATGAATACTGAAAGGATGTCTAAAAATGATTTTAGTTATGGAGATAAATTAATATAATATTATTTAAATAACTTCATTGATACTTCATTACATGTCTCTTGATTTTTATGAGAAGAACTGGCTTCTAGGTTACAGAAAATAGAACTTTAGATTTATAGATTGTGGGTAAATCATCTATTCTCTTCTTCTCTATATCTATCTTATTTAAATTAAAACTAGTATCAGTACCAATTCTAGACTCAGATTCTTCTATTTGGTTAGTTTCAGTACAAACCTCTTCTTCTATATTCTTATTTTGGCTAGCATCAGTACTAGCCTCTCTCACCTGATCATGGTATGGGTTCATAAGAATCTTATAATTTTTAAGTTCAAAAATCACTTTGGTATTCTCAAATTGGGGATTCTTAAGTGGGACACTAGATTGATAATTTGGTCTAGGTAGTGGTTAGATATTAGGTGGATTATTTTTAAGAATCGATTGGCTCGATAATTAATCTAGTTCTCTCCTCATATTAGACTCAGTTAATTATCCTATTTATGCTTCTAGGCTGGTGATAGATTATTGTTGAGTTAGAATTAATTATTATAGTTAATTAAATCTATCATCAGCTAGATTGATCTGTTGAGGAGGTAGATATGATGACTGATTATAATATGATGACTGAAAAGACTGACTAGGCTGACCACTATTATAGACATAGTTCTGATATTGGAGCCTATTTTGATAATTTTGAATAGATAAAATTTGGATCTGAGCGTAAGTCTATTGGGTATCCAAGAAAAATTAGGATGGTTCCTCCAATCTAGGTTATACAGATTTGAAAAAAAATTATTAATCAATTTGAAGTAGCCTTGTACAGCTTGAACTTGATTTTGGATAAAAGATAAAAATTGTGTAGCTACAAGACATTCACTCACATGATGGGTTGGACTAGCATAGATTGTGGTCGACTTAATCTCATAATGGGTAGTATAGATATCAAATAATTTGATACAAGTTGATGGGTTATAGATAAAAGAAATAAATATTTTTTCATCTACCTAGGTGGTTCTCTAAGATTTCTAGCCATTTGACTATTAGATTTAATATGATTCAGCCATTCGATTTTATGATTAGGTTCAACTAGGTCAGAAAAAGTGATCTCCTATCGTGCATCTACTAGTGTAACCCTAACGTATGGTTCAATTTTTTTTTATATTTTTTAAATTATTTTATTATTTCTTATTTTTTAAAATTTTTTATATTTTTTTAAATTTTTGTTATTTTATTTATTTTATTATTATTTTTAATTTAATTTAATTTAATTTAATTTATTTTTTATTTTATTTTATTTTATTTTTAGAGAAAAAAAAGAGAAAAAAGAAAGAAAAGTTCTAAAGAAGAGGTCCTAAGAAATCCTAGAGCTAAGAAGAGAAAGAAGAATTAGGTTTGAGTAGGTTTGATATTTTAGTTAGCAATCAAGTTAATCAAACAATCTTAACTAAGATTTGTCCTAGATCTAGACAGCTCCTAACTATCAAGATCACCTTCAAGCCCTCCACGCATAAGATCAGCTACTAAACTGGCTAGGTAAGTATAAGATTGATGGGAGTCCCCCCATTGCTTGTCTTAGACATTAATTATCTTAGTCAAGTAAGCTAACAGAATCAATTAAGTAACCATCTTTCTTTATAATGCAGTCCCTGAACCATTTGTCTTAGACAGCAGTCAAACTGACTAACCCTAATTTAATCCAACTTTTAGGGTTTCTTATCCTAATAAGCTCGAATTTTTAGGACCAATGTCTAATTGATTTTAAAATTAAAGACTTAGGTCAATGCTGAATGTTGGTTGGTTGTTTATGGGCTAAGGAAGGATGATCAAATCTCTACCTTATCGTATTTAATAGATTGTATCCTTAAATTGATTTAAAGATGAATATGCATAATCACTTTTAGGAAAAGGGTTCTATATAACTAAATTAGATGCATGAAACTGAATTGAAGTTGGGATGCTTATCTTGTCTCCGACGATCACCAAAAAAAAATAAAAAATAAAATTAATATGATAGATGCTCTAAGCAGTTAGAATTTCTACTTTTATCATGAAGCTTTTAATTAGATTTAAGTAGATATTTTTTAAATTAATTTAAAAATAAAGTAAATAAAAAAAAAGAGATTTCAAGTTAGGGTTGATCTCACCAAGCAAAATTGGAAGCTTCCTTACCCTAATTTTTTTTGTTCTTTTTCTCTTCTTCTTCTTCTTTGCAAAATAAATAAGAAAAGTTAGTAAGTAATATTCATAAAATAAAAAGATCAAAAATTTTATTTATATTTTTTATAAGAAATCAAAAAAAATAGCATCTATAATTTTTTCAGTAATGATGCTAAAAATTTGATAAGAATACGATATTATTATTAAGATACCATATTTATCAGTTTAATTCTAACTTTTTAAATTAATTAAAAATACATAGATAGTAGTAAGTCGGATCGAATCCATAGAGAAGATAGTATTTTAATTTTAAAATTTTTATTTTTTATAAAAAATATAAATAAAATTAAAATCTAAAAATAAAATTTAAAATTATACTAAAAATAAATAGTAAAAATTAAAATAGCATGAAAAAAAATTTTGGTACTAAGATCTACTACTTAGATCTTAATATCTACTTGTAATAAAAATAAAGAGCATAAATTAAATTTATAATAGAAATAAAAAGCTAAAATTTAAATAGCTAAAAAATAAAATTTACATTAATTAAAAGTTTAGAATTTAAATATATAAAATTTAAATAGAACAGAAAAAAAATAAAAATTAAAAATAGCTGATCTTGATCTTGGATCGGCATTAGCGTTGAGATGGTATAGAAGTCTAGCTCTTCCTCTCGATACCATCTGCCTCAAAGTAATCTTGAATCCCAAGCATGACCCTACCCTATACCATCATCTTTTCTTGATTGAAGATACTGAATTCTGGAGACTTGGGGGTCCTTAAGTAAGTGTTGGAGGGCTGGAGTCTTTGTTTCTAGGCAATTTGAGACTAAAAAGTTTTGATCGATAAATATGGAGAAATCCTAAGGAAAATTGAATTAAAAGGCTGTCTGGATACATCCTATATATTCTTCTGGCCATTAGATCTACATCCAATGCTCAAAAAAATCCAAAAAATCCATGTTTAAAAGCCTAAATCTGGTTGGATTAAATATTGGCCATTTGATTGTATTGATGGAAGGAATCCGGGCCCTTGGATTGCACTGAGGAAGCCTACATCGAGTCGGGATGTATGCCAACCATCGAATCAAGCTCTGAAACATGATCTGGCCGTTGGATGATAGGCGAAAGCATTTAAGATCGTTCGATGGCGATCTGGTGCGGTTTGGCTTTAAATCAGAATAGGAAAATACATTGACCATCGGATCTTCACCAGGAACCATCATAGCCATCGGATAATGCAATTACTATGCCCATGGTCCACGTAGATCGGGTATGCCGAAGACTGTTGTGAATTAGAACCTACCGCACTACCTAAAATGATGATACTGCCCCTGAATGCTGCGTGAGAATTTTTGTAAACCCTTTAAGCATCTTTGTCCACCATGTGACAGCCTATGATTCGACGTGTTCAATTGAGCTGGTGGTCTACGATTGGTTTTATGGACCGATCGATCGGTTCACTATGCACTGGTGGGCCAAATGGGTTGCTGGGCTACACTCGTGGGCTTGCAGGCTGGCAAGCCAGCTTCTCATGTTGGGTCGGCTAGCTAGCACGCTGGCTAGACAATAATGCTTCAGCTGAGTCGAGCGTGCCGACTGAGCTATTTCTATTTTTTTCTTTGAAAATTTATATCGAGTCTGTTTTACTCCAAATTTATTTCATTACGATCAAAAAAATAAGCTCTTTCTATTGATAAATATATTTTCTAAAAATAATAAATAAAAATATTTAATTTTTAAAAATAAAAATAAATTAATTAAAAAATTAATATTTTTATTGGTGTTTTTATGATACTTATCATAGAATTGCGCAGCATGCTACAAAGTGTCCAAAAGACTCTTCAAAGTGCAAATGCATGATGGACACTCGATCCATGATCATTGCTTGTCGATGATCAAGGACTTGGACGAGCTTAAAAAGTTTGGTATATCGATGGATAAGGATCTATAGATTGATCTAATTTTACAGGCCTTGATTGATTCATATGGACAGTTTATAGTAAACTTCTATATGAATACGATCCAGTGCATCCTGGCCGAATTGATGAACATGCTGGTGACTACTGAGGAAATCTTGAAAAGTTCAAGGGGCTCAATTCTTATTGTAGAGTGGACTTCTTTCAAGAGAAAGTTTTTTGGATAGAAGAAGTCTACGAAGAAGCAGAGAAGAAAAAAGAACCAAAGAAGAAGACTGTAGTGAAGGAAAAGTATTTTCACTACAATTCTAACGGCCATTGAAAATGGAACTGCGCTGCTTACCTAGCAAGCCTGAATAATAAGATGGAAGGAAGATCTTCTAAAGGTATGCTCATCATTGAGACAAACCTAATAGTTTTCTCTGCATCTAGTTGGATGCTTGACTCTGAATTTAGTGCTCATTTGTGCACTTCTTTGTAGGATCTTGAGGATAGCAAGAGATTGAGGGACGACGAGATGATCCTATGCATCGAAAATGGAGCAAAGATTATCGTTGTGGTTGTGGAAATGTACCTTCTGTGATTACCATCAGAAACCATCTTAGTACTTAGAAACTATTTCTATGTACCTGCTACGAGCAAGAATTTAATTTCTATCTCCTATTTAGCATAAGATGGAAATGTAATTAATTTTAATAAGGACCACAATATTATTCTTTATGAAAGAAATAAAATTAAAAATAATTTCTTAATTAGCGATCTCTATCAATTACATGTTGATGTACCTATTAATTATATTGAGTAAAATATGAATGCCATAGGATCTAAATGATCTAGAGATAGTGTAAATGAAAAGTACCTATGGTATCTTAGGCTAGGTCAAATAGTAGAAGATGGGATTAACAAATTAAAAAAAATCATGCTAATGGGTCCATTGACTTCTGAGTCATATCCGATTTATGAGTCATGTCTTCAAGATAAAATGACCAAGCTATCCTTTGTAGGACATGAAAAAAGAACCATGGAGTTACTTGCTCTGGTGAATCAGATATTTGTGGCCCATTCGATGTGCTGGCCAAAGACAGTTTTATCTACTTCATTAACTTTATTGATAATTTTTTCGATATGGGTATGTGTACCTAATGCATCACAAGTCTGAGATCTTTGAAAAATTCAAAGAATTTAGACATGAATTAAAAAAATAAATTGGAAAGCCTATTAAGATTCCTCGATCAGATCGAGGAGGCAAATACCTTAATAAGAAATTTTTGGATTATCTTAAGGAGTATGGCATAGTCTCATAGTGGACACTACCTAGAATGCCTCAACTTAATAGAATTTCAGAATGAAAAATTTGGATCCTATTAAATATGGTCCATTCTATGATGAGCTTCACAAACCTTTCCGAGTTTCTTTAGGGACAGAGTTTTATGACAACTATTTATATACTGAATAGGATTTCTTCTAAAACTATTCCTATCATACCATAGGAGATGTGGCATGGTAAGAAATCGAGTATGAGTCATCTCAAGATTTGGGATTGTCCAGCCCATGTCAAAAGATAATAGATGGATAAGTTAGAATCTAAGTTCCTTAAAGCTTGATTTATCGGATATCTTAAGAAGTCTTTAGAATATTATTTCTATTTTCTAGAGGATCATAATATGATTGTGAATCAACATGCTATCTTTCTTGAGAAATAGTTTATTTAAGATGGAGGCATGGGAAGATAGATCAAGCTCGAGGAGAAAGTCTTCGAAGAGCAACGAGCTAAAAAACCTGAGAAATCAGGTCAGTCTAAGTCGATTCACATACTTCCTCCTCCACCTCATAAGTCAAGTAAGATTTTTCATCCTCCTGAGAGATACTTAGACATTATTTCAAAAAATATAGAAAAAATATTCCTCATAAAAAATAAGATTCATAAAGATGATCCCAAAATCTATGATGAGATAATATCAGTTATCAACTCTGAAAAATGGCAAGAGGCAATAAAATTAGAAATCGACTAAATGCACTCGAATCAAGTCTGGATCTTGGTAGATCCACCTGAAGATATTATACCTATTGGATGTAAATAGATCTTTAAGAAAAAAATTAGTGTAGATGAGAATGTGGAGATATTCAAAGCTAGATTAATGATAAAAGAATATAGTTAGTGCGAAAGCATTGACTATCAAGACATCTTCTTGCTAGTGGTTATGCTTAAATCCATCCGCACACTACTTGCCGTTGCAGCATATTTCAATTATAAAATATGATAAATGGATGTGAAAATGGCATTCTTGAATGAATATCTTAAGAAAAATATCTATATAGAATAGTCGTTTGGTTTCACCTTCAATGATAGTAATCATAATATTTGCAAGCTACGAAGGTCCATCTATGGACTTAAACAAGCATCTCAGAGCTGGAATGCTCATTTCAATAATGTGATCAAATTATTTGGTTTCATCAAGAATGAGGAGAAGCCCTGTGTGTTCAAGAAGATTAGTGGGAGAACTATTGTCTTCCTCATATTGTACATGGATGACATCCTCCTAATTGAAAATGATATTTTCATGTTGACTTCGATCAAGGTATGATTGTCTAAGAAGTTTTCTATAAAAGATCTAGAAGAAGCATCCTTTATTTTGCGGATCAAGACTATAGAGATAGATCAAGGAGGATGCTAGGTCTATCGTACAAGATGTACATTGAGGAGGTGATGAAAAGGTTCAGTACAAAGAACTCCAAGAGGGGTCTTATACCTTCAAACATAGAATTTATCTCTCCAAAAAGATGTACCTCAATACATCGGAAGGGATTGAATGCATGAGGAAGATCTCTTATGCTTTGGCAATTGGAAGCCTCACGTATGTCATGCTTTATATACGATCGGATATCACCCATGCTATGAGTGTCACAAGTAGATATCAGTCGAATCCAAATGAAGAGCACTAGACTACTATGAAATATATCCTTTAGTACTTAAAAAGGACTAAGGATCTGATTTTGATCTTTGGTAATAGAGAACTCTAGTTGTAGGGGTATACGGACTCAAATTTTATGTCTAATACTGATGATCGAAAGTCGACATCAAAAAGTTTGTTCTTATGCAATGCTGGCACTGTAAGTTGGAAGAGTTTCAAGTAGACAGTGATAGCAGACTCCATCATGAAAGCAGAATACATCGCTGCCTCAAAAACTGCAAAGAAGGCATTCTGGTTTAAGAAGTTTGTTGTAGAGCTAGGTGTGATGCCATCTGATGCTGTTTCTCTATATTATGATAACAATAATGTCATAGCCCTAGCTAAGAAGTCGAAGTCTCATCAGAAATTCAAGTATATCGAGCGACGGTTGTACCTCATCCATGATTACCTCGAAAAAGAATATGTTGAGATGAAGAGAGTTAACATCACAAACAATATGGGTAACCCACTAATGAAGTCTTTAAGCCAACAAAAGGATGAAGCCCACATTGAAAAGAAGGGACTTAGATTTGTAGTCAATTAGCTTTAGGTCAACTTGAAGTTCATTAGATGTATGTCTTTAAAGTCGGATTGGCCAATACTTATAATACATTCTAAGAGCATAATTATAATTTTAATTTATTATTAATAAAATTGAATTATTCTTTCAATCATATTTGTGTATTAAGTGTCTATGATCCATCCATTGAATTTATGGGTACGATGATACATATTCTCAAGAGTTGAAAATTTACGACATATGTTATCATAATTAACTCATAAACTACTTTTGATCATAAGATCATCATGAGAATTATGATTGATCTAAAATATTGGTGTACGATCGCTTTCTTAGGATAGATGAGTCTTAAAGCTACAGACTGAAGACACCAGAGTGAAAATATAGATGCTTATTAAGAACAAGGATACTAAGCATGACCAACCTCGAGCAGTCATAAAAAAGTCTACCTTCTCATCAATGACTTGCTTGATGTTGTAGTTGTATATCTGGTTCTTTGACCTGAGGTGCATCGGCAGTTTATCCTGAGGATGTTATAGTTTAACTACACCATAACTAGATTTTCTAGCCATTTAAAATCTTAAGATGTATGTTGGCTATAGCATGTTCATTGTAAAAATTGGATCACACTAAGATTGGATCTATCATCCTCAATAGAGGATGAGTAGTTTTATGGTGATCATGAGATCGAGTCCTTAAGCCCATGACCATGGTAGTGTGAAATAACAGAAAGAAATTTCTATTAAGTTTTTGCAACGAACTCGAATTGATTGATTCAATCATATGATAGGTATTGGATTTGACAAGTCAATCTTAACCTAGATCTTGTTGAGACTCATAATAGAAGAATTCAATCATATGATAGCTGCACCGAGAGGTTTATATTTAGTTCTGATGGATTACCATCACATACTACTAGACATAAATGATGGTTTATGGGATCAATTAAAATTATCTCGATGATCAATATTTCTAATTAGACAAATCAAAAAGAGTTCTGATCCATCGAAAGATGTTTCGATGATATCGATGATGGAGATCATGACATATTTCATTACCATATAGAATTAAATCTATTAGGTCACACGAACAAGGATTTAGGTTTAGTTGTCATTAATTGGACTAATGAAGTTTGATTGATTTGAATTTGATCTAATTAAGTTCAAAAAAATCATACTAGCATACGATTGGACCTAACTTTTTCTTACTTTAGATTTTTTGATTAATTTGGACTCAGTCAAATTAGATTTCGCTTGTCCAGAAGCCTTGTATGGATTTATCCTAAACTGATTGGACTTTATCCTAGTTAGATCAAGCCTTGTCTTGATCTCCCTTAAAGAGAATTAGGATAAGGGGGTGCCAACTCTTGGCGCCCTCCTTTGACTTGGTCATGCGCACAAGAAAGAAAGGAAGGGGTGCATGCCCCCTAGAAATTCTATAGGGGAACACGCCCCCAGATACCTTTCTAGAGAGAGAAGCCCAAGGGTGCACACCCTCTTCCTTCTGGCGTGTGCCCACTTAGAAGATAAGGATGAGGAGGTTAAGTGGTTGGCTTGTTTGAATTAGTTTGAACAAGTCAAATATGAGTTTGAAATAGTTCAAACTCATGAGATTTTTACCTGTGTGCCACATCACTTGATCTGATAAGGTAGCACATGCCTATCTCTTATTTTGTGCAACAAAATAAAATAAAAATTTAGAATGAGGTGTGGGGTTTATTGGAGATCATTCTGCTTTAAGCAATTTGATCCGGTCAATTGCTTAAAGCCTTAGAACTTTAGGTCTCCAATATTTTCTATAAATAGAAGACTATGCCAAAGGGTTTGGCCATTCAATGTACCCATAGTGAAGCCCTGCTCCTCCTCTCCATGCCTTCTCTCCCTCCTCTAGTTCCACTCTTCCATGCCAAAGAGTTGGGCTGATCCTTGCTTCAAGAGCTGAAATACTGTCCACGAAAATTGAAGATGAAGGAGATCCAGATTGTGTATCGATTGGACTACTATCGGCATTCAAATGGAAGGTGCAACAAGGAGATCTAGATCTAATTTTCAGAAATCAGATCCAAAAAGAGAAGATCACTAGTTCTGACTCGAGTGGATACTGATAGAGGTCGGACGTGATTCAAGTCGAACCTCGAATTAGAATCAGATCATCACTGTGAGTAGATCATCTACTCGAATTAGGTGGTATTTCGAATAACATTTTATATGTTTATTTTTAGATGTATGCAATCATATCTAAGAACCCTTAGATCTGATCAGATCAGGTTAAAAAATTTTAAAATTTTGTTGCTCAATTAGATCCGATCAGGCCGATCTAGTAGAACCTTTAGACTTGAGTGGGTCTTCGATTGTCTTTCGACTTTTTTGCCTCCAATATTCTCAACTCCTACAGAATTCTCCCAACTCAGGCCACTCCAAATTCCATTCAGGTGATCATCATCTTCATCATCCTCTGTAGCAGGCTCTACATTCGTCTAAGGTTTTTCTTATTTTGGACATTATTTACTTTGAAGAAGCACCCCCATGAGAGAGAGTGGTGGTACTTTAGTCCCTATGATGGATATAAATTCATCACCGATCTTCCTTCCTCTATCCATAATTGGAAGAGCAAATTTATTTTCATACATGTCCCTTGGGGCTTCAATTGGGCTTGGGACAACCCGCGGCTTTCTCCTAATAAGAAGTCGGTCCTCCCTGAGGATAAGAGGACTATCAAAAGTTGCTTGATGTTGAGATTCTGAAGCTAATAGAATTGATGACATAATAGAACCTTTATGATGTCGGCATTAGTCCGGTTCTCTTTTGGGGTACATCTATATTCCTCTATTTCACTGGCTCTATGGTTGGCTTTTATGCTGACTTTTCCTTTTCACTTTGCAACGATGAGGATTACTGGCTTTCTTTCATAAAGAACAGGCTGAGCACCATTTTAGAGGGCCAACGCTTGAAGAAATGGGTGTCTCCGAGCTTGCCCATAAGTGCTCCTTCTGGATCAACTAGGACCTCTAGCACTGGTGGAGTCGGCACTAATGGCACTAGGGTTATCATTGTGTTGCCCCATGGGATAGCATCCTCTATTACCATTAAGTCGGCTCAAATAGCGATGCTGCCTTCTCCCCAGTCTTTGATGTGGGTCAGTCCACCTCCATCTCCATCGATAACTTTGACTCCTACGACTAAGCAAGGAGCGGGACCATCCTCATCAGCTACTGGGGGGGAACCCCCTCCCTCTTTAGCAAGAGCCTAGAGGGGTGGTTCAGCCCTCCACAACTAGCAGCTTGCCTAAGAACTCATCCAGATGGTACTGCTGCTAGATGACTGGCAAAGACCAAGGCCCAGCCACTAGATAAAACCACACAATCATTGTTCAGCAACGTCATGAGGGTGAGTCTTCATCTTGGACCAATCTTCTTTTTCGACCTTCATAGAGCCCTGATTTTGGTTCATTCCTATAGCCGATACACGACATGGCCCATCTCTATGAGGTGGTCATCAGCTTCAGCCTGATGAGGAAGAAGCTTAAGAGTGACATCTGGGTGGTGAAGGAGGATGCCGCCCGAGCTCGATCCGAGTTCTCAACTACGGGGGAGTAGGTTATCCAACTTGAGTGTTCTCTTGCCCTAGAGTGTTGTCTCGTAGAGATGTAGTAACGAAAGATCGCTGAACTTGAAGTGGAGCTCTAGGTGAAGCAAGCAGCGATAAAGGAGGTTGAAGAGAAGCTATGGTCAGTGGAGGATGAAGTAGTGGTAGGCAAAGTGTCGACGGTTGCCAAAGTCAAGACGAAGGCTGTTAAGGAGTTCAAGACATCAAATGAGTTTAAGGCCAAAGTCATCGAATGCTCCTCAGTGTCTTATGGGTTCAACTTTGATGCTTGTGAAGCACAAGTGGCATATTTCTTTCTATGGGTCTGCACTAGCCGACTCGATTCCTATGTAGTGATTGGAGAGGATGATCGGCCACCCGTAGAGATGCTATCGATGCCTACACTGCTTGTCGTCGAGTCAGTAGTCGTCGTTCCCACTTAATTTGGCCATCAACCCAATCATAGATGTGGAGGCTGAAGTGCGATATGATGACTTCTGAGTCCCTCTTGCCTTCTCTTGTATTTGCCTTGGTGCTTTTGTAACCAAATATTTGTAATAAAATAAACTTTTTTATTATGTAAGCATACCATTTGGACTTGCCTCTTCAAATCTTGCTTGTGATCAAACTTCTTGAGGAAGATTATGTATAGTGTTCAGGTTTAGTTTTCCTAGACCACATGGTTCCTTGTCTGAACATCTTGATTGCGATTAGCATCGCTTCACTGAGTGTACTCCTTTGTCATGGAATCCGATGCCTTGGCCATGTTTCATCCGAGGATGCTCCACACCAATGTGGGCTCTCGAATGTTCAACTATTGGACATAATTAGCCAAGTCAAACACCATAGATATGTCCTTGGATTTACTCCAAAGATTTAATCCATGGTCCCCGATTTGAGCTAGGGTGTTCTTTATCATCGGAGCCATGTCGGGCAAGGTCTCAAGGAATTTGGCCAATAAGGTTGTTGGATGTAGTCTTCGAGACAATCCGAATTAGAGGAAAATCTTCCTAGGAACTCATGACACACCATGCTACTTTGAGATTTGGGCTGCTTTTATCAGGAATGGGGCCTGAAAGGTCATAGGGTGGCTCTCCAAGAGAATAAATTTGGGAGTTAACTCGCAATTCTATGTAGGCTCACCATATGGCAGTCTGTGATGGATTCCAAAGCGTACTTCGCGAATCATTCCTTGGACTCAAATGGTTGGAGAATTAATGGCGGTCACCATTTCGGCATTGGCTAGGTGGCTCAATCTGGCGATTTGATGGGCAAATATATGCCATTCAAGATGTCTATAAATAGACCACCCGTGGGGCAAGAATCTGCCATCAGTGGGGATCTTTCTTCCTATCACCTGGTAGCCATGAATCCTTCTCCAAAGTTCATGAAACACACCATGAAGAAGAGGATGGCGGCGGCGCATAAGGGTTTCTCTTCCAAGAGGGCCAGGAGCTTTGAGCCTAGTCCCACCACCCATGCTTCGAGGGCATTGCAGGCCCCATCGCTATCAGGATGAGATCTAGCTCCCCCTACAACATTCGGAGTTGGTTCTCCACTTAAAAGCTACGAGGATCTTTCTTGCTCCTCCCTAAGAATCCTGGCTGAGGACCAAGATCAATGCGTCAAAGAATTCAAGTTCTTGGCAGCCTTTAGGGAGGAGGCTGTCAATGCCTCTGCCTCTGCATACATTTAGGGCTTCGAGGACTATAAGGCCCATCTGAAGTGCATGGTCTTGAAGTTAGATCTTCAACTTCTCTGCCTCGACAGTAGCGATGATGAAGTCGGGGCATTCTCGTCAGAAGAGGATTAGGATCTTATCCTTTTTATTTTCTATACTTAATGCTCCTCTTATAGCACCTACTGGCTGCAAATAAATAAATATTAATAAAAATTAACTTATATTTATTTTGCATCTAGATGCACCATTTATATTATGCTGACTTGTTCATGGTTCATTATAGATGCTAAGATTCGGTCAATCTTCCAGCTTCGGATTATATCCAAATACCATTTGACATTATTGTACCATCTGATGATGGCTCCCAGGGTCTCTCTAATATGATTCTAAGCCTTATTTCGGCAAGTTTTCATTGGTCAAACTTTGGCCCTAGTGTTGTCATTGGATCCCTCTCGAGGGCCTTGCCTAAAGGCACTGACTTGCAGGTGTCAATTTATGGATATCCTAACTTAGGTCGAGATATCTCCTAAAACTCAGTGCTATGCCAATTAGTAATTTTGAAAGCCTTAGCCATACTGAGATATCTCCAAAGGATTGAAAGCCCCAAACTTGGGTCTGGATAACTCTTGGCCGGCATCCCACCAGCCATTATTCAAAGGTCTCTACCTCAACCAAGATATCTTCGAGGGATTGGTCTACCAATCTAGTCATCAAGGTTCAAACTTTTATCCGAATATTCCAAAATCATCATCATCCCCTGAACGACTCATGTCATTAGAGATCTCGGCTGGAGCGGAGATATCTATGGAATATCGATTATTGATGGATCACATTCCCAAGGGCATTTAATGCTTAGCATTTTTCAATGGTGATGGCCCATTGGGAAGGAGGTACGTCCCTCTAACTTTCAGAAGGTGTAGTTTGCTATACTTCTCTATGTAGCAACACCTATCATGTTATGAAAGGGTGCAGCGGGCAATGCCCAAGCCTAAAATCTATATAAAGAGTGGTCTTGAGCACTAGAAGCTGCCATCTATCGCTTCTCAAATATGTCATGGTGGCACCGCTTGGTTCACCATCGTGAGATCATCTGCATTCTCCTATGGTTGGGTGGATCCCCACCTACCTTTAAATGATCAAAAGGTGCCTCTATTTTAAGAAGACATGGTGCTAAAGACCCCACTTTGGCATAAGAGGTATTGCAAAATGTCATCACGCCAGCAACAGAATTGGAGCAGCAAGAGAAAGAGGCTGCTCGCACTCCAGCTTTCATGGAGGGGTCATGGACCTCTCTAAGACTAGTTTCACACTTGAGGGGCTCAAGGCTTTCCTCTCTAAGACTAGTTTCACACTTGAGGGGCTCAAGGGTTTCCTGCCTTCTTTGGAGGTGCATCATAAAGGCAAACGCGCTTTTGGCCATGATGGACATGCACCATCAATGCCCCACATGTGGAGTTCTATAACTGATTGTTAGGGCTTCCTTGGGCGACCCGATAAAGCTCTACACGTGCATTAAAGGCTACTCCATTTCGATGTTGGACTCGGGCTTATAATTTTTGTTTATTCTCTTGTAATGAACTTCATCCGATAAGTACTTGGTTTGTAACATGTTTGTACAAACTCTATGAATGAAACATTCCTTTGTTTAGTCTAACGATAGTGCCATATTATCACCTCCATTTCATTTCTATCCAAGGATCTTATTTGAAGTGAGTCCGAAGCTACTTTGGGTAGGACTCCGCTCTACTTACTGATGGACAAGTTGCATTGAGTGGCCACATGGGGTTCTCGGAGGGTTAGCCCCTCTCCCCATCATCCTTGGCTTTCGCTTTGGATATGAGCCTTTGCGGCCTTCTGTGAGCCAATCCCAATAGGAGTTTTCACTTTGTAAATTGAAACGAGATGGATTATGAGAAAAAAACTTTTGTTGCCCAACTATGCAACCCAAGAGGGAGGGCGAATTGAATTTTTAAAATTTCAAAGCTAATTTAAAGTTATCAAGATTGAATGATGATATGCAACTAGTGTGTGAAGTAATTTAGATTAGATAAATATATAAAAAATTAAAAAGCAAGAATTTAGTAAACTAAGAAAAGAAAAACAGCAAGCACACCATAAACAATAAAGATTTATAGTGATTCGGTGCTTCTCTTGCACCTACATCCACTCCTCAAGCTCCTATTTGGGAATTCAAAATCACTAAACGTATTCAACCAAAATACTACATCGATACCTCCGATCCTTACTATCCCAAGCTAGCACACTTATTTCTTGGGTACAAGCCAATCCTATACACTCCGATTTAAGGTTCGGATCAATCCTTTCAAGTTTTGGAATCCCTCCAAAATTTGAATCAAAATAATAAAGCAGAGTATAAGAGTTGATGACAATCAAGTACAAATTTAGCTCACTTAATAAGCAAATAAAATACTTTTCACAATAATGGAGGAAGCTTTTCTGATTTCTCTCAAAATTGTTGGAGACTTGAATAAGCTCTTGAGAGGTTGGTGAACTTGAAATGAAAGCTTCTTTGCTTGAAGATGACTTTTGCTTAGGACTGAATTGAATTCATGAAATCACTTATGTTTTTTTCTTTTTTATAGCCTTTTAAATCTTCAATGGGTGGAGGAGAGAATCCTGGACAAGATTTATAGCCGTTGGAGACATTAAAGAAAATAGTAAAAGCAGCCAAAATGGGATAAAACTAGTCGTTGTAGAAGATTTTCGTCACAGGAGTCGACTCATGGGTCGACCTCTAGCATAGGGGTCGACCTCGAGGTCGATCTCTGAGATAGAATTTAGAAAATCAGTTGTTCTATATTTTTGACCTTTGGAACAGTAGAGGTCAACTCTGGGATCGATCCTTAGCACAGAAACAGCATGCCAAACAACCCATTTTAGTAGGGGTAGACCTAGGAATCGATTCTTTTGCTTCAAACTCAATTTTTTCTCAAAATATGTATCAAAAAATTATGGAACTGCCTCCAAAGGATCAGAAATCTTCCATACTTGCTCTTGAGGCTCTCAGATCATAACTTGATAAAATTATAATTTTACCTTTGAAATACAAAAAGTTTTTTTTCAAGCCAAATTCATTAGTAATCCTTTCGAATGCTTTGTAATCATCAAAATTAATTCTTGGAGCAACAATCTCTCCTTTTTTGATAATGATAAAACATTTAAGCATAAGCAAAAATAAAGCATGTAGAAGCCTACATCACTTACTAAAATATCATATTCAGTTATTTGATAAATATTGCATAAAGAGCAATTTGAAGATTACTTATGGTTAGACATTCAAATTATTTACAAAAGAGTTTGACTTACTTATTTCTTTCGTCAATTTTACTTCAATTTTGCTTATAGCCTAATTTTATTTACTCTATTCTTCCTTTTTGACATCATCAAGTAAGATCTTAAGAAATTTTTAAGAAACAAAAGCCTCCTCCTTAAATTATTTCATATATTTTTCTATTAGAATAAAAGTTTATAATAAAATTTTTAATTAACTTATATACAACATAGTGTTTATAGTATATCGTAATAAAATTTTAGTCAATTCATAGAGGTTATATTTCACATCATTCAAATGACATCATCATATTTATATACACATATTTACATCCAAAAGATTATCATTCCACACACAATAAATTATAACATCAAGTCATCAAAATATATAAGTGCTAAAGATATCAAAAAGTATTCATGAGAGTTAGGCCATCAAAACATATAAAATTCTTGGATACAACTATCCATGTACCAAACAGCCAATAGTATCAATGCCATAAGTTAGATCTAAAATAAAATAGAAATAACCAACCATGACTTGATCAACAACTCATAGAAATAACTAAGAGATACTAGATCATAATCTCATATAAAGATAACTAAACTAGATCAAGCAGAGATCACGACTGAAAGCATCTGAATCAGATGAGGAATCAAAGATGTGATGGAGTATGTCAAATGATAGATATATCAAATTTAAAAATTAAATCAAAAATTTTAAAAATTAAATTAAATCAAATGAATCAGCTCTTTTTAAATATCAAAGACTCTCTCTTTTTTTGAATGATTATGATTCTTTAAACAGATTTTTAAGTATATACTTTTAAGCTTTAAGAGAATTAGAGCTTTTCAAAGATTTGAATAGTAAAATCAAGTATAATATTTAATTTATTATTCATTCTTTCTTTCTTTTAAATAAATTTTAGTTAATTAAACTTAAAAAAGATATATATCAAAAATGTATCGAGCAAAATAAAAATAGTATTAGAGCAAAAATAATTTTACAAAGTTTCTAAAGGCACATTAAAAATTCTATATTATATTTATATTTTTAAATAAGTTTTAAAATTAAAAGAATGTATCAAAATTAATTTATTTAGAGTGAGAATATATTTTAAATTAGCTTTAACTCTAATTAGTTATCAAAAATGATTTAGCAATCAAATCAATTAAATTTAAACTAAATAATCACATAAAGGCTTAAGTTAAAAAGATCATAAAATAATCAAAGTTCATTGTTCTTAACTCAAATTAATTAAAATATTCAGTCAAGACTAACTAGATAATATTTAACAAATAAACATCTTTTTTCTTATTTTTTAAGAGTAAATACCAAAAAATTCATCACATAATATTTTCTCCCCCTCTTTTTCATAATTATTGTTGGATAAATTTACCTTTTAGCTTTTCTTCCCCATTTTAAAAGAATATAATAAATTTAGAATGAATATCTTTTTTTTGTTTTAAATTCTATTTATGAATAATATGAATTAAAAACACATCTTCTCCTTTTTGAATAAAATAAATGCATTAAACAAAATTATTTTGAACTTTAAAGATTTAAGAGAGATGGAATATTTCAAAAATTAAAAATTTTAAATAGATCATTCAAAGCAAATTATAAGATATATTTAATTTTTCAGTGATCATCTCTTCTTCTTCTTTTATTATTATACATCTATATATATTTTAAGATCAATAAAATACAAGATAAATATTAAGCTATCCGATATCAATTGATTAAAAACTAAAGTCTATTTTGAATATTTGATTTTAATAGCTTCTTTAAAATATTTTGCTTGACATCAATATCAAAAGACTTAAAAAGAATATTTTTCTTAAATTTATTTTTTAAAATTAATCAATCTGAATAAGGCATGAATATTCATTAATAATTTATTTTTAAGATCAAAAATGATTTCTTGATACTAATTAATTTTTAGAAGAAATAATAATATGATCAAAATATGTAAAATATAAATAGTTGCTTAAAATAAATCAAATGATCAAAATCATTAGAATGCTTAAATAAATCTATGAGATAAGTAAAGTAAAACTATTTATCCATGATTTTTCTTATTAAGTTCAAAAATAATTTTTCTTCTTATAGTCAAGAAAAAGACAAGATGGATGAATAATTTTTAACTTAAAGTAATGAAATTAAATCTCAAGGATTGATCCAAAAATATTAGTAGAGGATAAGTTGGGATCAAAAGAAGGATATTTAAGCAAAAAGATCTAGAATTCTCAATTTTCTTCTAATTTCATAAATTTATCTTCACTCAAGGCCTTAGTAAAAATATCGATCAATTATTTTTTAGTACAAATATAATCAATAATTATGTCATTATTTTGAACATGCTCTCTTATGAAATGATGTCTTATTTCAATATATTTTGATTTAGAATGTTGGATCGGATTCTTAGTTAGATTTATGGTACTAGTATTATCACATCTTATGGTAGTTTTATTTAGTTTGATGCCAAAATTCTCAAGTTATTGCTTAATCTATAAGATTTATGCACAGCAACTTCTGACTACAATGTATTCGACCTCGACCGTAGATAATGCTACCAAATTTTGCTTCTTGCTAAACTAAGAGATTAAGTTAACACCTAAAAATTGGCAAGTTTCACTAGTACTTTTTCTATCTAATTTACATCCAGCAAAGTCTGCATCTGAATATTCAATTAAATCAATTAATGAATTCTTAGAGTATCATAAACCTATGGATTGAGTTTCTTTTAGGTATTTAAATATTTTTTTATGGTATTTAAATATGATTCTTTTGGATTAGATTAAAATCATGCAAATAAACAAACACTAAATATGATATCTGGTCTACTAGTAGTTAAATATAATAATAAACCTATCATGCCTCTATAAACTTTTGTATCAATACTTTTATCTCCTTCATCTTTGTCAAGCTTACATGATAGACTCATGGGTGTACCAATGGCTTTGGAGCTCTTCATCCCAAATCTTTTAAGTAGCTCTCTTATGTACTTGCTTTGGATGATGAAGATTTCTTTCTTTATTTATTTGATTTGAAGTTCAAGGAAGAACGTTAGTTCATCCATCATGCTCATCTCGAACTTTTCTTGCATGAGCTTAGCAAAATCTTAATATAAAATTTTATTAGTCGACCCAAATATAATATTATCAACTAAGATGTCATCATGATATCTTTCAATGAAAAGAGTTGTATCTACATTTTCTCTTAAAAATTTATTATTAAGCAAAAATTTACTTAATCTTTCATACCAAGTCCTAGGTGCTTGTTTTAAATCATATAATGCTTTATTTAATTTGAAAACATGATTTGAAAAAGCATGATTTTCAAAATTAGAAGGTTGTTCTACATAAATATTTTTGATAATATATTCATTTAGAAAAGCACTTTTAACATTCATTTGAAATAACTTGAAATTCATAAAGCATGCATAAGCAAGTAAAAGTCTAATTGCTTCTAGTCTAGTAATAGATGCAAAGTTCTCATCAAAATCAATTTTCTCTTCTTGATTATAACCCTTTGCAACTAATCTTGCTTTATTCCTAATTACATTTTTATTTTCATCCAATTTATTGCTATATACCCATTTAGTGTCAATTATTGGATGATTTTTAGATCTTGATACTAAGGTTCATACATTATTTCTTTCGAATTGGTTAAGTTTCTCTTACATTGCATTTATCCAATTATAATCTTTTTCGACTTCATCTATGATTTTAGGTTCAAAATGAAAAATAAATGCAAAATAATTGTATGCATCTCTAAGTAAAGAGCGAGTTCTTATCCCATACGTAGGATCACCAATAATTAGTTCTTTGGGATGATTGTGAACATACCTCCATTCTTTTGGAATATCATTTGTACCTTGAGGTTGTTCTCGTTGTCCTTTATTTTTATTTTCTTACTTATCTTCATGATCCTCTTCATTTTGAATTGTTGAATCCTTTAGGATGATCTTCTTCATTCCTTCTATAAGAAGATCTACATCATCAATATCCTCACTCTTTCTTGATGGACGATCATTAGTCTCATCAAAGACAACATGTATTGACTCCTCTATGACTAAAGTTCTTTTGTTAAAAACTCTAAAAGCTTTACTAGAGGAGGAATAACCAAGAAAAATAGCTTCATCAAATTTTGCATCAAATTTATCTATTTTTTCTTTACCATTATTCAAAATAAAACATCAACAACCAAAAATATGAAAATATGCAATATTAGGTTTTCTTCCTTTCCAAAGCTTATAAGATGTTTTCTTTAAAATTGGTCTAATTAGAATACGATTTAAGATGTAACATGCCGTGTTAATTGCTTCCGCCCAAAAGTATCTTGGAAGGTTGCTTTCACATAGCATAGCATGAACCATTTCTTTTAGATTTCTATTTTTTTTCAACAATCCCATTTTGTTGGGATATCTTAGGTGCTAAAAAATTATACCTTATTTCTTTTTCATCATAAAATTTTTTAAAATCTTAGTTTTCAAATTCGATTCTATGATCACTTCGAATGCTTTGAATTAAAAATCCTTTTTTATTTATAATTTTTTGATAAAACTTTGAGAAAACATGAAGAATTTCATCTTTGTGTGCCAAAAAGAAAATTCATGTAAAACGTGAGTAGTCATCGATAATTATAAAATCATAACATTTTTTACCTAAGCTTGTTATTTTTGTAGGACCAAACAAATTTATGTGCAATAGTTTCAATGGCCTAAAAGTTGAAACAGTGTTCTTAGATTTGAATGAAACTCTAATTTGTTTACCTAGTTGACATGCATTACAAATTTTATCTTTTTCAAAATTTAATTTTAGTAAACCGATAACTAATTTCTTTTTGATAAGCTTTGAAAGTGAATGCATACTAATGTGTGCAAGCCTATGGTGCCAAAGCCAACTAGTCTCATTAATTTTGGCATTCATAGCTATTAGACATTGCATGTTTATCATAGAAAGATCATTCAGATCTACCATATAAACATTACTATGCCTATGTCCAACAAACTTAAAGCCATCATCATTGGGACTAGTTACAATGCACAATGAAGATTCAAAAATAATTTTGTAACCCATGTCACAAAGTTGACTAATACTTAAGAGATTGTGTTTCAAACCATCTACTAATAAAATATTTTTAATATACTTGAAGGAAGTGACACCAATGTTACCTATATCGATAATTTTTTCTTTACCATTATCTCCAAAGATGACCATTTCTCTATTTTTAGCATCAAGCGTGATAAATTGAAACTCATCACCAGTCATGTGTCTTAAGCATCCGCTATCAAGATACCATCTTCGATTTTCTTCTTTGGATGTAAGACACACCTACATGCAAATCAAGTCCTTACTCTAGGTACCCAAGTTTTTTTGGATCCTTTAAGGTTAGTCACAATGGTTTCTTTTGGAACCCATATTTTTTTTATATTTAAATTATTAAAAAAATATGTATAAAATTTATGTCCTAGTATACCATATTTAAAGTAAGTAACATTTAAAAATTTATTGCTTTATGAATCTATAAAAATATTTTTCGAAAATTTTTATTTTCTTAGGGGGTTATAGCCTAGACCGATCTTATTATAAATGGCATTTTGATTTTTAAGAATCATATGAAGTTTATTTAAACTTAAAGTAAATTTTTCAACTATCAATTTGAGCTTGTCATTTTTATTTTTCAAATTTAGGTTCTCTTGAGTTAAGACTAGTTTTTCACTTAGAATAATTTTATTTTTTTTTAACAAGATTTGATTTTTAAATTTTAGATCTTTGTTTTTAGTTCTTAATTTCTTTAAATCATCTACCAAATCATAGAAGGCTTCTTGAAGTTCTTTGAATATAAATTTATTTGAGCATTTATCTCATGTTCATGTGCCATAAGGCACAGGTTGGCTTGTTCATGAGCTTCTTCCTCTTCAAAACTTGAGTCATCACTATCATTCTATATTGCCACCATAGTCTTTCTCTTATATTTCTTGAAAATCTTTTTAAGTTAAGAACATTCAAACTTAAAGTACTCCGACTTCTTACATTCATAGCAAATAAGGGACTGCTCCCTATCCTTTTTCTTGTTATGCTCCTCTTTGGTAAATGGCCTCTTCCTTATCCCTTATTTTTTCTTTAAAAATTTCTTAAACTTTCTTATGATGAGGGCTATTTCTTCATCTTGTTCTTCATTTTTTATTTCATCGGATTTCTTATCTTGTTGAGTGATGGATTTAAGGGCTATTGTTTTCTTCTTCTTGACATCTTCTTCTTGATGTTGTTTCATGATTAGCTCGTACATCATTAGTGATCCTAGAAGCTCCTCCAAGGATAAAATATTTAGATTTTTGGCTTCTTAGACTACAGTCACTTTGGTCTTTCATGTCCTTAGCAAAGATCTAAGAATCTTCCTTATAAGGTTACTGTTAGAATAAAACTTGCCAAGACTTTTAAGATCATTTATAATATCAATAAATCTAGTAAATATTTTAGTTATTGACTCATCATGCTCCATTTTGAAAAGTTTATATTTGTACATAAGCATATTAATTTTTGACTTCTTAACTTGATTAGTGTCTTCATGAGTTACTTCTAACTTATCCCATATTTTCTTAGCCAATATGCATGTTGAAATGTGATTAAATTTATTAGAATCTAAAGTATAATATAAAATATTCATGGCTCTTGCATTAAGTTGAGCCATTTTCTTATCAACCTCATCCCATTCTCTTTCGAATTTGGTTAATTTCATATCATCAATTATCTTAGTGGATGTGTGTAGTCCATTGACTATAATACTCCATATATCATAGTCAAGTACTTATATGAATATTCTCATCCGAGCTTTTCAATAGATATAGTTTGATCTATTGAAAAGTGGAGGTTGATTTATGGACTGTCCCTCAGCTAGAAAAATACTAACTTAGGTTGCCATAGATCTTTGGCTCTTTGATAGTTAAATCAAAGTAGGACTAGAGCACCAGACTCTGATACCACTTGTTGTCCAGCTATGCAATCCAAGAGGGAGGAGTGAATTAGGTTGCTAAAATTTTAAAGCTAATTTAAAATTATCAAGATTGAATGATGATATGCAAGTAGTGTGTGTGAAGCAATTTAGGTTAGATAAATATATAAAAGATTAGAAAGCAAGAATTTAGTAAACTAAGAAAAGAAAGACAGCAAGCACACCACAAATAATAAAGATTTATAGTGATTCGGTGCTTTTCTTGCACCTACATTCACTCTCCAAGCTTCTACTTGAGAATTCAAAATTACTAAATATATTCAATCAGAATACAATGTCAGTACCTCCAATCCTAGCTATTCCAAGCTGGCATACTTATTTTTTGAGTACAAGCCAATCCTACAGACTCTAATTTAAGGTTCGAATCAACCCTCTCAAGTTTTGGAATCATTCCAAAACTTGAATCAAAATAATAAAGCAGAGTATAAGAGTTAATGACAATCAAGTACAAATTTAACTCTCTTAATAAGTAAATAAAATCTTAAGAATACTTTTCATAATAATGAAGGAAGCTTTTCTAATTTTTCTCAAGATTGTTGAAGGCTTGAATGAGCTCTTGAGAGGTTGGTGAACTTGAAACAAAATTTTCTTTGCTTGAAGATAATTTTTGCTTAGGACTGAATTGAATTCATTAAATCTCTTATATTTTTTCTCTTTTTTATAGCCTTTTAAATCTTCAATGGGTGGAGGAAAAAATCTTAGACAAGATGTGTAGCTGTTGGAGATCTTAAAAAAGTATTAAAAGCTGTCAAAATGGGATAAAACTAGTCGTTGCAGAAGATTTCTATCATAGGGATCGACTCATGAGTTGACCTCTGGCACAGGGGTCGACCTTTGAGATAGAATTCAGAAAATCAATCATTCTATATTTTTGGCCTTCAGAACAGCAAAGATCGATCCTGGGATCGATCCTTGGTACAGAAATAGCATGCCAAATAGCCCATTTCAGTAACGGTAGACCTAGGGGTCGACCCTTTTATTTCAAACTTGATTTTCTCTCAAAATATGCATCAAAAAATTATAGCACTGCCTTCAAAGGATCAGAAATCTTCTATACTTATGCTTGAGGCTCTTAAATCAAAATGTGATAAAATTATGATTTTACCCCTAAAATACAAAAAATCTTTTTTCAAGTTAAATTCATTAGTAATCTCCTCAAATGCTTTGTAATCATCAAAATTAATTCTTAGAGTAACAACTTTTATTATCATAATGGAAGCAGTTACACCTTACTAGCAATACATTCAAAGATTATCAAAATTCCATGTCCATGGGATCGAGGTGCCATCAAGGGTTTCTAGTTTGTATGCTCCTACTCGTAGGAACTTCATGACTCGATATAGATCCTCCTAGTTTGGGGCCAACTTGTCCTGCTCCGTAGGCTTGGACGTCTTGAATTGCCTCAAAATAAGGTCTTTAGGGTGGAAGACCTTGGATTTGACCCAGGCATTATAGTAATGGGCTACTCATTGCTGATACGATGCCATTTAGATGCGAGCTCTTTCTCTTGTCTCCTCAACCAAATCTAAGTTCGCCCAAAGCTGATTGGGGTTTTGCTGCTTACTATAGAGCTCAATCTTAGTGGAGAGCATGCCAATCTCTATAGGAATGACCACTTTGGCTCCAAACATGAGGTTGAAGGATTTCTCCAATTACCATCCGAGGAGTTGTCCTATACGTCCAAAGGCATTGTAAAGCTCCTTTACCTAGAGCCCCTTCAACTTGCCAAGCCTGGTCTTCAGCCCTTGAAGGATCATGTAATTAGTTACTTTAGCCTTACCATTAGAGTGCAGGTGTGCTACCTCTTACAGTGAAATTATAATCTTAGATTTAAATCTAAAATAAAAAATCTTTTGGATTGCACAGATTGATCTTTAAGGTTATCCTACTGTAATATTTATCTCTTATAGTGAAAAAGTTATTCTAGTACATGCTGATATAAAAACTAATCATAAATATATTAGATTTGATTTAAAGAGATTCATGATTTATTAGAATTAAAATTATTTTAATTATCATGAATATATTTAGATTAGATCTAAAATTGATTTATGGTAGATTGTAAAAAAGTTTTACAAAACTTAAAAATTATTTTTGAAATGCAACACTTAATTAAGAATTAAGGGATTAAATTAGGATCTAGAATTATGAATTAAAAATTCTAAGACCAAAATCATAGCACATGGGTTAATAGATTAGTATTAATTAGGTCCATTAATTGGATTAGACCTAAGGTTAGATTAAAGAATAAACTTAATTAGAGTTATTAACTAAATCTAATCAAGTATTGTCTTATATTAGATTAAGGATACTCTAGATCAATTACAATAGTTGTAGTTGATCAAGTCCATATCTTTAATAAGAACCAAATGAACTTGATTCTTGGCTAAGTGGTCTAGCCTGAATTATTAAGTGGATCCAATCAAAATTAATTAATCAGTTGGTATCTAAGGTAAGTCTAGCAATTTAGACCAGTGGTCTTTAATTAGAAGCTACTCGTACTGATTCGATCTTTAACGAGTTAATGGCATATCCCTCCAACCGATCTCACTTACCTGGCCATCTTGGTAAAATTATATTTTGATTAGATAACTTGATAATTTAAGCTGATCCATGTACACTAGATAAATTAGTGTGACTGATTTAGGTACCCCTAGATCAGCTTATCTATGATCTTCATTAATTTAACTTGATAAAGTCAGTGGAAGGATCATAATTAGCTGGCTAATCTTCTCTCTTCTCTAAAATGAGTTAACCAAATTCTCTAAAATTATTAGATCTTTAAAATAAAATAATTATCATGATATCCAGATCATAGCCTCTTATTAAGTTAAGTGACAATAGGTCCACTAGTTCGATAATTATTGAAAGCCCAAAGGCCTAGTGCTTATCGACTATTAGAATTATCATTCATAATATGATTACTTGGCCATGTCTCTTTAAATGATGGTAAAGTTGACCAACTAAAGTTAAGCTTAATCATTCATTAGTTAGATGAACCAAGTATGGTCATGTTAATGGATGGACCTAACTGAACCTTTTTAGTAAAGGCCAAAGCCTACTAATTAGGCTTTTGGGGCAAAATTAAATTATTAGAAGTTTTTTAAAGAAATAATTGGTTAAGAATCTATCCATAGATGTACATGGGTTAACCTACCAAAGTCGAACTTATGTGTAGTCTATGTGATTTCTAGTATCCACTAAGAAATTAGGATAATTTTTCGAATTGGATGTAGAGGCTATCAATTAATTTGTATAAAATAATGAAAGAATCTTTTAATTAAAATTCACATCTTTAGATTTAATAAATTATATCCTAATTATGTTTTTGATTTTTTTTTATGTAGTTATGGCCACTATCCTATCCTCCGATCATTGTTGGATAATGATAAGTTAATGAGACCTAATTTTAGTAACTGATACCAAAAGTTAAAGATTATCCTAAAGCATAAATGGATTCTATATATTTTGATAGATCCGGCACTTGAGAAGCCAGCTCCGAATGCACATGGGATGGTTTAAGATACTTATCGGAAGTGACTCAACGATCGAACCATGGTTCGTTGCATCATGCTAATGGTTATGAGTGATAAGTTTAGTCGTAGTTTCAGTTTGCTTAGCCAGAAGATATGCTTCAAATGTTAAATGAGTCTTTTGGCACTTTCGACGATGTTGAGAGGCATAAGACTAGTTGTGCCAACTTTAATGCCCAGATGAGAGATGGCACATCAGTCACTGATCATGTATTGTACATGATCGAGATGATTAAGTGCTTAAGCAAGCTCGGCCTTTTCTTACATGAGTAGCTTGAAAAAGATGCTACACTAAACTCCTTACCCAAGTCTTTTCTTTCCTTTCTTACTCATTTTAAAATGACAAAGCCTAAAGTCAACTACCCTAATGTACTAGGATTGCTTCAAAACTTTGAGAAGGATCACTAGCTCCATAAGGAGTCAATGAATATAGTGGGAGCATCTTCTTCTTATCGTCAATCCTTTAAGAAAGGAAAGAAGAATAAAAAAAAAAAAGGTGTAGGAACATGCTGGGACATCTATGCAGAATCAGACTAAGAAGCCCAAGCTCGATAAAAGTCAAGTGAAGTGCTTTTATTATTAAAAATAAAAATACTAAAAGAGAAACTATTCTCAGTACATTACCTCTCTGGATCCAAACAGGTCGAGAAAGAAGTAATCTATTATTGGATAAGGTATTTATATGATAACTTCTTATAATTTTTTAATTTATGATACTACTGATTAGGTTTTAGATACTGAAAGTTCTTATCATATTTATAATTTGTTGCAGGGTTTACTGGTCAGTAGAAGATTTAAAGAAGGTGAGAGATTTTTGAACGTGGAAGATGGAAGATCAGTTTCAGTTCTAGCATTAGAAATCATAAAAATTTATATTCGAATCTCATACCGTTATTCTTAGTAAATGTTACTTTTGACTACCTTTTTATTGAACATCATCTCTATAGGCCTTTTGGTCAAAAATAATTATAAATTTTAATAAAAAATAATTTTTGTAATATCATTTTGAATAATGTTATAATTTCTATTGGATATTTCAATAATAAAATCTATTTCTTATCACAATATGTTGATATGGTCTACTCTATTAGCAAACATCCTATAATAGATATGTGTCTGATATCTATCTTTAACACTGCAGGCTAGGTCATATTAACAAGAATAGAATAAACAGGCTAACTCAAGAGAAAATTCTTAAAATTGATGATTTTGAATCACTTTCTACCTATGAGTCCTATCTTCTTGGAAAAATGATCAAGTCATCTTTTACTAGAAAAGGTAAAAGAACCAGTAAGCTTTTAGGTCTAGTACATACTGATGTATGTGGACTTATGAGCACTAGTACTAGAGGTAGATATTTCTACTTCATCACTTTCACTTAAGATCTATCTATGTATGGATATGTCTACTTGATGAAACATAAGTTGGATTCATTTGAAATGTTCAAACGATTCTATTCTATAATGAGATAGAAAAATAAATTGGAAAGAGTATTAAAACTCTTCGATCTAATCGAGAAGGTAAATACTTTTTTAGTGAGTTTCTAATATATCTAGGAGAGAATAGGATTCTCTTCCAATGAACTTCTTCAGGGACACCACAGCATAATGGTGTGTCTGAAAGAAGGAATCGAATCCTGCTAGACATGATCCGATCCCTAATAGATTTTGTCAGCCTATCGATTTTTTTTTGGGGATATGTACTCGAATCAGCTTGCTATCTTTTAAATAGCATTCCAAATAAGTTTGTAGCTAAAACTTCATATGAGATTTAGATAGGGTGTAAGCCAGTACTCTCATATCTTATGATTTGGGGGTATCCTACTTATATCAAATATTTAATGACAGATAAGCTTGGACCTAAGTCTGACAAGTGTATCTTCATAGGGTACCCAAAAGAAATCAAAAGATATTATTTCTACCTTACTAATGAATAAAAGATGTTCGTCAGTCTTATGGCAATATTTTTAGAAAAGAAGTTTCTTGGTAAATGAACTGTTGTCTCTAAAGTCGAACTTGAGAAAGTTCGATAGGTAAAAAAATTGACATAATTAGCTAAATCTAAAATGGATTTGATTAGATCAAACTCAAAGTCCAATGTATCTGCATCCTTAAGGCGATCTGATAGAGTACCACATCAGTCGAATAGATACTATGATTTTTTGATCTGGAATGGTGATCTTATCAAACTTGATGAGAATGATGAGGATCTAATTACCTACATAGATGCAATGCAGAGACTCAATTTTGAAAACTGGCTTGAAGCCATAAAATCCAAAATGGAGTCCATGAAGATCAATAATATATGGACATTAGTTGACCTACCTGAAGGGGTTAAACTCATTGAATGTAAGTGGGTCTTTAAAAGGAAGAGGGGGATAAATGGAAAGATGGAGATCTATAAAGCCAGTCTAGTTGCCAAAGAATATCATCAATATTATGGTATTGACTATGATGAGATGATTTCTTCTATGGCAATGCTCAAATTCATTTGGATTATGCTTGCAATAGCTGTCCATCTGGACTATGAGATTTGGCAAATGGATATGAAGACAACTTTCCTAAATGAAAAGCTAAAAAAAGAGATGTATATGATACAATCTAAAGGGTTAATATCCATAGACAAATCCAAGGTGTGCAAGCTTTAGAGATCTATTTATAGATTAAAGCATGCATCTTGAAGTTGGAATATACATTTTGATAAGATGATCAAAATGTATGACTTCATTAAGAATGGAGAAGAGCCCTGCATATATAAGAGGACAAATGGCTCAGTGGTGGTATTTTTTGTATTATACATAGATGATATTCTTTTAATCAAGAATGACGTTCCTATATTATAAGAAATAAAGATTTAACTATCATCTCAGTTCTCCATGAAGCACTTGGAAGAAGCATTCTATATCCTAGGGATGAAGATCTATAGGGATAGATCTAAGAGAATGCTTAGGTTCTTCTAGTCCACGTACATAGATACTATATTGAAATAATTCAATATGAAAAATTTTAAAAAGGGCTATCTTCCAATAGGTCATGAAATTTTTCTCTTGAAAAAAGATTGTCTGACAATACCTCAAGAGAGAGAGAGCATATAAGAAAAATTTTATATGCCTCGATAGTGAATTCTATTATGTATGCTATGACATGTATGAGATCAGATGTGGCATACTCACTAGGAGTAATAAGTAGATACCAATCTAATTCAAGAGAGAACCACTAAAAGATTATGAAAACCATCCTTAAGTATTTGAGAAATACTAAGAACCAGTAGCTAGTTTATGATGAGTCAGATTTATAACTTATGGGATTTACAGACTCTATTTTTCAATCTGACCATGCTGATAGTTAAAGTATATTGGGTTATATATTTATCCTTAATAATGGATCTTTCTGTTAGAAGAGTTTTAAGTAGCACACTGTGGCCAACTCAGTTTGTGAGGTGGAATACATTATAGCATCCGATACATCTAAGAAAATTATGATTGAGAAAATTCATCATCGAGCTCAAAGTGGCATCTTTTCTTGATGGTCCAGTCTTGCTTTACTATGACAGCACTGGAGCCATTGCTCAAGCATAGGAACTGAAAGCATATCAGCGAACGAAGCATATTCTATGCTACTACCATCTTATCCGAGAGATCGTGGATTAAGATGATGTTGATCTTTAAAAGATCAATAGAAAGAAGAATCTGATCGATCCATTCACTAGAGCCTTTGCAGTAAAGAAGTTCGACAACCACAAGTTGAAAATGGATATAAGATACTGTACCGAGTGGCTTTAGGATAAGTGAGAGTTGTTGAAAAATATGTTCTAAAGTCAATCATTAGCCTGTTGATGGTTGAACTAAATTTATAATTATAAATAATTTATTATAAATAAAATATTTATTTTAGTTTTTTTTATTATAAGTTTACATCTTCTTATAAACTCCTATATTGTGATGAAGTTCTTAGAATTATTTAGAATCAATAAAGAGATGATGTATTATTTAGTTCTTAAAATATTCATGACCAAATAATATGTTATTACCTAGGGCGATAACGTTTATCAAGTGTAGGTTCTTGTGTGTTATATGGATTGGTTATCCTCTTAACCAAAAAATATGGAGATACTTATATGGCATGCAGGTGAGATATAGGGATACATCATTACTAAACGTGATCAACTTCAGAGTATTTTGCTATCAAAATTTGCTTCGATGGAATATGGGTATATCCCTCAGATTTGAGATCACCAAGTAATTTGTAAACAACTCACTATACTTTAGTGCCAAACTATTTAAATTTTTAATTCAATGACGAAAGATTTTTAGGTAGAGTTAAATACTTGTGAAGTTGGTGAGCGAGTCAAGATAGGATTGAATAATTCTAGTTTTAGAAACTATGTTGAATTATGTTTCCAATTTAGCAAATCCTTGATCAGGATAGTTTTTGTAAGAAGTCATAGGATTGATTACTTTGAAACATATTATGGATGCACTATTTCAGGATTGATAGTTTAATCCTGAGTCATCCTAAATAGAGGTCAAGGGATGAATTATACAATAACCATATTTACATGGGTTCTAGAATGTTACTTTATATACATTCGATCTATCCAAATATCGGGTACCATTGCTAGATGGTCACTTCAATTGGTACGAGAATTTACTTCTATGCTACCAACTTAAGTTTAAACCTCTAAGATTATATATATTAGAGATTTCAATCTGATCGGATAGTTGATCAATAATTATGAATCATTTTAGGATCAAATAGTCAATACGATTGATGTTTGTTCTAGTGCAAATATTGTAGGAGAATTATTAACAATTAGATTGCTAATTGGTTTGATTTGATTGAGCATTAGAACTGAAATCAAGTCAAACTAAATGATATTCAATTTGGTTTGGTTTGGACTTGATTAGATCAAGTCTAATTGGTTTATGGGATAAGTCAGTTGCAAGAAAGATCAATTCTCTATGCTATTAGGACTTGTGTGCACCTAATTTCTTATTAGAGTAGAATTTAAATCAAAATTAAGTATGATTTAATTTGATTTAAATGGGCTCCTAGTCAAACTAAGATCATACTTAATTATGTTGCATCAATCTTAATTTAATTGGATTTAAAATATTGGTTTGATCAAAGAAAACTAGAGAGCTCAGTTGAACTAGGACTCTTTCTTTTTCTTGTGCCAACTCCTCCTCTCATGCCCTTTATTTTTTGATTTTTGCATGAGACTCCTCATGCCCAGAGAAGGCCACGCATACTCCTATTCCCTTTATCTTATGGGTTTGGAAATAAATCTTGACTAGGTAAAAACAAGCAAGTTATTTTGACCTAGGACTCTATTTGATAGAGTTTTTGATTTTTCAAACTCTATCTACTAAATAGTGCCAACTATAATCATATTTGATCTGATTTTGGCACAAGAAAGATATTTTGGGTGCATTTCACGTATCCCATACCAAGAAAAAGAAGAAGGCACCCAAGAGTTGGGCACCCCCTACAACTGCCCTCTTTGAACATATCTTTCTAGGTATTTGATCTAAAGAATGACTCCTCTTTATCTTACTATTTAAGAGGGCTTTTGGCATAAAATTTTTAGAGAAGTGAAAGCATGGGATTATCTCTTGGGCATGGGAATTTGAGATGCAAACACCATTAGGGCGTGGGCTTTCTTTTGGACACAATTCTAGTGTGTCCTGGTGAGAGAAGAGAAAGAGAGAAGAAAGGGTTCTTCTCTAAGATTTTTCCTCCTCCATCTTCCATAAACTTTTGAGAGATTTGAGAGGTGGATCTTCTCTCCCGAGTCCTCCTCAGCTTCTTCATTCCTTGGAAGGTCCAAGAAATCTAGAGAAGAAAATTTGAAATCAACCGTCAAGGAGGAATCTGTAAGTTGCTAGCATGTTGTGCAGATTTTCGATCATCGGACCTTCGATCAGACTTGAAGCTTTTTGTGGATAACCCATAGAGACTGGATAATCTATGTGTCTTTAAGCGACTTCTCATTTATAAAAATAGCAAGCAGAGTTCTCGATCCACGATCAGGTATAGAGATCTGATCTCTATAGTATTCTAGATTAAATCTAGACTAGATATTGATATGATCGATACATTTCATGTTATTTATTTTTTAGATTTAGCACATGCTAGTATCATGTCATAAGATCCTAGATCTAGGAGCTTTTTACATATATATGTAGATTAATTTGATTAATCCATGTCTTCTGCTTCTGCTATTTTCAAAAAAGTTTCAAAATCTATGCATGTAATCCTAGATGTTTTCCATTAGTGCAGAGATAACTAGCATGTAGACCAACATTTTGGCTTTGGAGTACCTTGCTCTACATCTCAAAGAAGTTTATATGTGTAGTAAATTGGCTTTTGGGCTCAGGCATCCTCTAGGACTAATACCAAGCTAATCGTATTAGGTGAAATAGCAAATATAGTAATAACTGCTCACTTTCCTCAAGTTTGAATAAGAGTGGTGGGGATCTGAGATACCGCTTGAGCTCCTCAAAGGCTACTTGGCACTCATCCATCCACTTGAAGACCTTCGCCTGCCTTATCACCTTGAAGAAGGAAAGGCACTTCTTGACTGATCAAGAGATAAATCAACTGAGGATAGCTACTCGACTCGACAAGCTTTGGACCCCATGCTTGGTGGTTGGATGCTTTAAGTCGAGAAGTGCTCGGATCTTTTCTAAGTTAGCCTCTAGTCCTCACTGGGTGACTACAAAATCAAGAAATCTTTCGGATGTAAGCCCCAAGATGCATTTGTTGGGGTTCAACTTCATCTGGTAGCACCATAGTTCATCAAAGGCTTCCTCCAGATCAGCAATATGCTGATCAGCATCCAAATTTTTTATGAGATATTGTCATTATAGACCTCCATGTTGCTGCCCATCTGATGCTTGAATATCTTATTGACGAGATACTAGTATGTTGCACATGTATTTTTAAATCGAAAGACATCAATTTATAATAATACAAATCTTTGTCGACTATAAATATAGTATTTTTCTCATCTTCGGATGCCATCCGAATCTGGTTGTAGCTTAAGAAGAAGTCCATGAAACTCAACATCTGGTGACCCAAGATAGTATCGATGAGTTGGTTGATCCTCGGGAGTAGGAAGCTATCCTTTGGTAAAGCCTTATTGAGATTAGTGAAGTCTATGCAATTTTTTTATTTGCCATTGGCCTTTATAATCATGACAACATTGGAGACCCATTCTAGATAGTGTACCTCCCAGATAAATCTCGTTGTTATCAGCTTGTCAACCTCCTCTTTGATTCTCTACTACCATTCTAGGGTGAACCTCCTCTTTTTCTAACAACATTCAGCTTATGAACAATAACATCCAAAGAATACCTAGCATATCCATTGCTGACCAGGCGAAGACATCCTCATTGACTTGAAGAAAGTCACCAATCAATCCCTACACTCAGATGTTAGCTGAGAGCAAATCCAAATGGTCTTCACCAGATCATCCTTAAAGGGGATGGTGATGAGTTCCTCCACTGGCTCTCCATAGGACTCTCTCACCTCCTCCCTATAATCTTTGATCAGCAAGGCCTCTACTAGTCTCTTGCCCTTTATGGTGGCAAGGAAATAATGTCGAGCAAGTGTCTGGTCTCCATGGGCTTCACTGACCCTCCGGCAAGTCAAAAATTTCATCACTAAGTGATATGTAGAGACATTGCTTAGAAAGCATTGAGTCCTAGTCGTCTTAAAGTAGCATTATAGGTTGAAGGTATCCGGACGGCAAAGAAAGTCAGCGATCCACTATCATGGCTCTATTTCGATGGTCATTCGTAGAATAATTTTCTCTTCCACCATCATGGAGTCTCCTGAGAACCTTACTAAAGGAGTACTCACTCATCTTAGTCAGTCCGATGAAAGTTACATTTTTTAGAAGGCATCATAAAATAAGACGTCTGCAAAATTTTTATTATCTATAAGGATTCTTTTTACATCAAAATTTACCATGATCATTGAAATAACAAAGACATCACCATGAGGAGTTTGAACTCCCCAAACATCATCATCAAAAAAAAAAAAGTCCCCATCCTTTGCCTCTTTGGATTTTTGACTTGATCCTCTATGCACCTACCACCTCCAAGGCCCGAGATCATGTTAATGACCCCAACCATCAGTCGATTGCTGGTGTCACCTTCATTGAGGCAATGCCGTGGCTCCTCCTCAGGCTCTCAATCTTGCTAATCATGGATGTACTTTCCAAGATAGCATCTGTAGATGAGAGCTTCGATCTCATCCTTTAGTTGGAGGCATTTCTCGATGTCGTAATCGTGGTCATGATGAAAATGACAATACTTCTGTTTGTTCCATCAAATCGATAGAGTCTTCATCGACAGTGGTTGACAGAGATGCTCCTTGCCCTCAATCTCTATAAGGATCTGGGTTCAAGGGGCCATCAACGAGGCGAAGATATTGTAGCACTAAGGAGGACTCTTCTGCCTCAGGCTTTCATCGGTTGGGAGGATTCTGCTACTTTGATAATCTCGCATGTGTCCTTCCATGCATGCTTTTTTTTACTGAGGGCCCGATCCTCTTCCTGTCGATGTGCCATTTGGCCCTCTTTGGTCTACATGTACTTGCAGGGCCGGGCCAGGAGGTCAATGTAGTCTCTTGGGTACTTCTTGTTGAGGAAAAAGATGAGGTGCTCATTACAGAGAACTCATTTCAAAGCTGATATGGCGATGGCTTCATCCAGGCTGTGCACCTCCCATGCGACTATATTGAATTAGGCCATATAATCATGTAGGAACTCCCCCTGTTCCTGATTGAAGGAGAAAATTAAGGCTGTTTGAAGTCCTTGACTGGACTATGCTATTGCCAAAGTGAGCAATAAACTGGCATTTGAGTTATTTGAAGGAGGGGATGGACCCTAACTGGAGCCCGGAGTACCACGTCCACACCACCTTCTTCAAAATAGCTAGGAAGGAGGGTATCTAAAGTACCCTGGAGCATCATAAGATCCCTACAGCCCTCCAGGTGATCAGGGGATCGATGGAGCCATTATACAGCTCCACCACTGGCATCTTGAGCTGATTGGGAATCGACTTTTGGAGAATCGAGCAAGTGAAGGGTGGATGGGAACTGAAGCCGAGGGCTTCTTCGTTCCCTCCACCATCTATCTAAATCTTGCCCAGCTTGCACTCGATCTCACAAACTTTCTGCTCGAGATCTTCTCTGTGATAGGATCTTTCCTTCTAAAGGGAGTGGCCCTCCATCGAGTCTCCTCTGGAGGAGGCGGAAGACCTCCAATGCCATTCGTTGCAAGCGGACCCACAATGGGATGATGATCATTGGCCCACCAAGGTCAATTGGCACATCCCGTGTAGTGGACTCTCGAGGTTCGAAGATTGTGGCGAGATGGCATCATCAGGGGAGCAGGCTGAGAGGGCTACCACTGCTCTGCAACCTATTGCAAGTGCTAGATGACATTGGTTAGGATCTGGACTTGGCAAACTAGCCGATCACCAAATTACTGGGGATCCACCATCACAGGTGACTGCATCTACTTCGCAAGTCCATGGAAGGCGGATGGTTGAGTAGCTCCACCTCGACTCCTCTAGGTTCACTACTGGTAGGAGAAGATTGAGCAATTTCAATAAGGCATTCTCTTCTTCTTTTCTCAGGGGGTTGTTAACACAGCCCTTCCTCTAACGCCAAACTATTGCATCAAGGCTTCGGGATGCTGACGTGGTTGCTGAGAGGGCGCTCAGAACTAGTAGGAGATGGGGCAATAGGAGCCTACAAAAGAAAGTCCACATATCGAGGGTTCTTTGGGAGGAGATCCTCTGATGCCTAAGTTGGTTGGAGCTTGGGCATAGCAGAGAAAAGGAGGAATGAAGTTTTGAGAAACTTGAGTGCATTTTTTTACTAGATTTGGCTTGCCTCTTGGGGGTCCTCTTTTTTACCTCTTTATATAAGAGATAGTTGGAATCCATTGTGCCCTATTCTAAAGATTGCCAGAATAGACAGTATAATTTTTTGATCATGGGCATCTGCTAGGTGGGTGCTTACCAGATCATTAATCATAGGCTCTGTCAGGCCCATATTCTGAGGAGTGTCAGAAGATTGAACGATAACCCATGTAGCCAGATGAATAGACCGAGGTCGAAGCAGGGCCAAGGAGTCATTGCGATCATGTTCATCTCAAATCCGATCATGGGGACTTATCCATGTCATCAGTGAAGTCTCGATCCAAAGGTCAGTCGATGCCTGAGCATGGGGTCAGACAGAATTGGATGAAGATCGCTTCATCCCTTCTTGCGGCATGGTCACCTAACTGATGTTGTCATCATGGTTGTCAAGTGTGCTCCAGAGGATGAGTCTCGAGGATCATGGTCCAGATGGATCGGCTCCACAATATTCTTAGATAGCATTTTTATTTTGTTTCAGTTAATCACGTCTTTAAAGAGTATTTCTAATTGATCGAAAGAAAAAATAAAAATAAACTACAAACTAATACTTGACTTAAATATAAAAAAATATTATTTTTTTAGATTTTTGAAAGTACTATGATAAAGAACTATGAGCAAGTACCCAGCAATTTACCATAAGTGCAAGATAATATTTTCTAGTTTTTTTAAAAAAAACCACCAAAATAATATCATAGATTTTATTATGAAGATATGCTACAAATAAATATCCAGAAGTCTATCAAAAATATAGAAAAAATATTATTTTTATTTTTTTTAAATATTATCAAAATAATACCGTTGATTCTATGACTTCTTGCAGCAGAATAAAAGTCCTACAAAATTCTATATATATAAATATATATATAGTATATGTTAATGCAAAATCTGGTTAACGTCAGATCAAGCTGGAACTAAGGAAGAAGAGATCGCCGTCGATAATCTGCAAAATAAAGTTTCATCTGAAGTCGGTGGTGGTGGCTTCGATAGGATCCTCTGACAATCAAGTCAGCTCTTCTGACCAATAGAAATGAAGTGCTCAGAAAAGAGTTCAGCAGAGTTTCGAAAAGAAGAAGAAAGCTTAAAGAAAATATATCTAGAGGATTCTTTTTTATAGATGGAGCCTGTAGCAGATTGATAGTGACAGTCGTAGCCATTTGGTAGCGGGCCGCGTAGAGTCTATCATGAAGGAAGATGTTGCTTGTAGCACCGTCCGTAGCAGACTGATAGTGACAGCTATAGTCGTCTGATAGTGGACCGCTCAGGACCATATAGAGTCTGTCATGAAGGAAGGCACCATCTGTAGCACCACCTATAGCAGACTGATAGTGACAGCCGTAACCATCCGATAGTGGACCGCTCGGAGTCATGTAGAGTTTGTTACGGTGAGAGGTGTCCATTATCGTGATGTGGCCATTTGTTGAGATTTAATAGTCAAAGTTCGGAGGAAGCAAGCGTTGATTAGTGAAGAGCTTTGACATACATCAATTCTAAAGGAGTTCAGACTCCTAAAGAAAATACGGCTAGAGGGGATCATCTAGAAGGAATGCTGGTTGAAATCTGGAACTAATCCACTAGAAAAATTTGGATGGAGGTCGATTGATGGAGAAGTCTAAAAGAACTTCGACTGGTGGAGAAGTTCAGTTGAAAGAGAAGTCCGAAAGAAGTTCAGCTCCTGAAGGAATCCGACTGAAGGAGAAGTCCGGAAGGAGTTTAGCTCCTGGAGGTATCCGACTAAAGAAGTCCGGAAGGAGTTCGGCTCCTGAAGGTATCCGACTGAAGGAGAAGATCGAAAGGAGTTCAGCTCCTGGAGGAATCCAATCAAAAAAAAATTTCGAAAAGAGTTCAACTCCTAGAGGAATCCAACTGAAAGAGAAGTCCGGAAGGAGTTCGGTCGCTGAAGGGGCCTGACTGATGGAGAAGTCTGAGAGGAGTTCGGCTGAAGTCCAAAAGAAGTTCGACCGCTGGAGGGGTTCGACCGCTGGAGGAGTTCGGCTATTGAAGAAGTTCGGTTGGGGTTCGGCCGTTGGAGATCGACTGGGGTTCGACCGTTGGAGGAGTTTGACTACTGAAGGAGTTTGGTTGGGGTTCGATCGTTGAAGGATATTGGCTAAAATTCGACCGTTGGACGAGTTTGACTACTGAAGGAGTTCGGTTGGGGTTCGGCCGCTGAAAAAGATTGGCTGAGGTTCAATCGTTGGAGGAGTTCGACTGAAATTTGATCATTGGAGGAAGAATTTTCGATCGAAGCTCTTCCATGATTACCGATTGTATTAGACTAAGCATCATATTGGACTACAGTGAAAGTGGGATTTATTCCCAATAGTGTGCACAAACATATATATATATATATATATATATATATATATATATATATATATATATATATATATATATATATATATATATATATATATATATATATCTGAGGACATAAAATTTTAAGCGCACTCATTAAATTTTTTAAAATATATATATAATAAAATTAGTAAATGAGTTGATTTATCTTTTAATATAATCGGGCTAAGCTTAGAATGATAAGACAAACTAGGTCTTCTCAGAAAATGTATACATACGCTTTCAACTTTTAGCCAACAAATATAGGATTAAAAAATTTTGGGACAAATATATATGCCAAAGCCTCGCCGAGTTACGAGGGCCTATGCGATCAGACTGAAAGAAGTTCAAGCAAATTTTTATAAACTATTTATTTAAGTAATATGCTGCAGTATTTCCCAAGAACCACTGCGCGTTCTTGTCAATCAATCCAAGGAGTTCCTCAACTTTTTTATAGTATTTGAAAAGTAATATCTGTCACCATCCAAAAAGAAAAAGTAAAATCTAACAGCTGTTCGAATGTTGCTGGAAAAGTTATCACGTTGCTTACTCACAGCCTGACTCATAATTGCATATTATTATTTCTCTGTAGATCCCTCCATTAGCTACATGAAACGTAGAGCTCAGGCACTCTCTTCTCTCCGAAGTCCTCCCGGCTTATAAAAACCCGAGAAACTGCGACCCCTCCGTCGCCGGATTCCCCCGCAACAACCCGGCCCTTCTTCACCGGCGCTGCCTCCTCCGTCGCCGCATCTGCCACCCTTGCAACCCGCCTGCAATCAATAGTCCGAGGTAAGCCGATTTTATTGTCAATGATATACTTTTCTTTTTTCTTCGTTTATTTTTTAATTTTCCCCTTTCGCCTTTGAACTGGTTCTGATCGCGTGTCATCTTTGATCTGGATTGAGTGGCTCCGTTACCAAAAGAATTCATTACGTTGCAGCATGGACTAAGTTGCTTGCAACAAATCCTCCATTGAATTATTCTTTCCATTTCATTTTTTTTTCTTTTTTTTCGAAGTAGATTCGTGGATCCTAGCCATGTTGCTTGCTGCCATACGAGGTTCTGTTTACCTGTATAAATAACTCAGAAAATTCTACAAAATAAATAAGAAGAGAATGGGATTCCCCTTCCAGTCGCAACAACCAAGGGCTTTCCCCTCAATTTTATAAATATTTTTCTTGTCGAGAATATTTTGCGTGGACCGCCGGGGGGTCACGGAACCCGTTATTCCGGGTGGGACCCACCCCCGCTTTCCTACTTGCCAGCCTTTAGCGGGACCCATCATTGAATGAAGTGGATGTACGAATTCGAGTTATTCAGTCCTACGTCGCATTGTTCTCGTGGTTCTCGTCTGCCTACGTCGACCCATTTGGGTCCCCACATCTCTTGCAATTAGGAACCCAAACGAGTCTAAGTTAGGGTTACTTTTGAACTCGGCTCGAGTTTAAACTCAACACAACACAGTTTGATTACTATCGAATACGAATAATTCAAATAATCTTTCAAATCTAGCTTGAAGTGCAAGATGTTTGGTTCAAAAATTTATAAATTTATTTAAATTTACATTTTTTTAATAATATTTTTTTAATTTATAATATATATATTATTAATAAATTAAGATTTAAATTTAAATTTAAATTTAAACTTAAGTATAATTCGATTGATATTTGAATCGGTTTGAATCAATTTTTAATTTTATCTATTTTTTATTAAATTAAATTTAAGCTTAAAATATTAAAATTTAATTAATTTTAAATTAAATTTTAAATTCATATATTTTGAATTAAATCGTGTTTGAGCTTTCAACCATTCAATTCGATTCGGCCCAATTGCACCCTCATTTATAATAAAAAAATTACTGATAAGACGGGGCTCATGTAGGTTTGTGAACGCGTGCTTGCACGTGGTTGGATATATCGTATCCGCCACGCCACGTAACCCCACGTGTTGCTTTGCCTGCGACCCAGCCAACTTTCAGTAGCAAAAGTTAGTGGTGGATATTGGAATCTTGGTCCGAGTTACGTTAATGCATACATCTCCATGCAAGCTTCCAAAAGCACCTATTGACCATGCTGGTCTTCGAGTGGTGAACACAAAAAAGTTTTGAGCCTTTTGACCTTTATGAGATATATGAAGGTAGCTCGCCATATCTAGTATTTGGTTTTGCTTCTTCATGTATCTATGGGAGAGGTCTGGGCTGGTCTACAAGTGCGAACGTTCTGGATTCATGGATAGTCTAAATATGTCACCATGATGTTAGATAGCAAGGAGAAATTTCTCAGATTGTGACTATTTTTTTTTTATACATTAAATTATGTTTTTCGTCCTCAGATATTGAAGGATTCTAATTGTTGAAAAATATGAACATTGGCTAGGTCTAATTATCATCCAGATATGTTCCTTTTGTATCTAAGGAGGAGGTCCGGCTTGGTCTATCGATCTATAACGCTCTAGAATAAACTGGGATTATTTTCCTTTAATTAAGTTATGCCGCTTTCTTTCAAGTATTAAGGATTTCTTATACAGGGAAAGCACAGAAGATGGAATAATATTTAATAGATTTCTTCTAAGGATATCAAAATTTAGGCATATTGGCTTTGCTTGTGAAAATCGATCGGGAAGAACTATTGTATTGTTTGAATATACATAATCTCAAACAATATAAATGCTATAAGTTTTAGCTAAAATTATAAATATCATTATCTTAGAAACAACTAACAAAGTTCATACAATAATGAATGTCAGGAATAAAGGATTCCACAATTGTAGAATAGGAATATGGAAATGGATCCTGATGATTTTTCTTGATTATAGAGAGTATAAATATCGAAATGGTTCCCAAAGAATATCTATGATTATATAGCGCACAAATTTGGAAAAATATCCTCATGATTATGGGGCGATAAGAGCTGAGATCACTAGGTTGTCTAATAAATGTATGAAAAAAATAATTCTATAATTGTAGAGAGTGCAAGTATAAAAATAGATCTCAAAAATTATGGAGAGATGAGAGTGCACATGCTTGACTGGGTTGTCTACTACTTGCCCTTTAAGCTAGCGTGTGTAGAGTAGAAATATCCAGCTTGCATATTATCATGTGAAACTGAACTACAAAGAGCCTGATGTTGAGATAGAATAAAGAAAGTGATGATGATATTATTTTGTAGTTTTTCTCAAACAAACTTGGTAGTCCAATTCCTCACATGAAATTAATAATGGGTTGGTTGCAATATATAAGGCTACTTAAATGTCACAATGTAGTTGCATTAAGTATGGATGGTAATACTAAGATCCAATAGCAAATATTAGGGAACACCTAGCTTGAAGATAGCTAGACCATCACAGATATGTATAGATACAAAATTATAAATTTGAATTTGAAGATAGTAAGATCGTTTGAGATGGCGAACCCTTCAAGTATTATAAGACTCGATGTGCAGCATCAAGATGTGCAGTCCAGGGCAAACGCATGAATTGACTTAAAATATGGACTAGGCTAGCTAGTGATCATAAATAGATTAATCATCTAATAATTTGATGATATAGGCTACGATCAAGCACTAACTGTTTGGTGCGATCGACTAGATGGACATGCTGCTCAATTAAAAATGCTGATGGTTTGGAGCCTAAAAACTAGAAATGGCAATTTTATCCGAGCTGCTGGGTATTCGATCCTATCCGATCCGAATGGGACGGATTTCACCCAACTTGATTGAAATGCGGGATGAGTATGGGTTTTAGAAAAAAAACTCCAAAGTGGATTCAGATCGGATACAAGTAATAGTATGCCCCTACCCGAACCCGACCCGATATAATTTTAATGCATATTTTTTATTCAAAATTATAATGATTTTATATTATTTATATGTATCCGATCTAATCCTATCTGATTAATCTCTCTTATATATCCGACCCGATTCGATCCGCATCTCTACTGGATCCAACCCGATCCGAAGTAGGTACGGAGCGGATATGTATATAAAATTTTTACTTATGAGGCGAATATGAATATAGACTGATCCGATCCATACCCAACCCAACCCGTTGCCATCCCTACTAAAAACCCGGTCTCATAATTCATTTCATGAATTGTAGGATGGTTAGCATTGTTGATATAAATCAATTCCCATCATTTCCTTTTTGCTATTTAATTATAATAAGGTCCATATGGTTACTTGATCCTTTGGCATGATTAAAGAAACAACTCCATTCCAACTCAAAAGAATCTCATGATTTCCGCAAGATTGGAGAATCTACATGCATGTGCTAAAGGACTTCCATCTCTAACTATATTAACTGCATAACAGCCAACAAAATTGCTTGAGAAATTGGAGAACCAACAAAAGAGTGCGGTTTTGTGTGCTTTACTTCGTTTGCATGTGAACATCTATCGTACACGCAAGCAAGCTTGGAATGATGTCTATTTTAGTTTTCTAAACACCTTGGCGCTTGTTAACTGGTTGTTGTTTTTCCAAAGAACTAAACAACTGTCATCTAATATTTTATATATAACAACAACCTCAACATGCATTTATAAAAATGTAAATATACACATCCATCGCTAGAAGACACGTAAACACTGTTTCTGCCAACCATATTATAAAAAATAGGTTACAATCCACCCAATTGGATACCAATTTATTATATTTAGGTTCCTATCTTCTTGCTAAATATAATAACTGCTCCTATCAAAGGTCGCATAGAACCTGCTGCTCTGGTCCACCCCTCCCACCCCGTTGCTATTTTGTAAGTAGAAAGCGTGGCCAGCCTAACCAATACCAGTCGAGCCAAATCGGACAAAATGGCCACCCTGGATTATAATATTTCAACCAATTTGCTCTCATCCATCCTCCCCACCGTCTTGTGCAAGAAGATCACTAACCTAACATTATCTGTTGAGCCAAAACGAACACCGAAGACAATAATCTTCATTAAGAGAAATTATATTCTATACTATATACGTCACATGGTCGGGCATAACATCAATTAAAGCCCCTCATTTTTATAGGCCTTATTCATTAGACACTCATCTCGCGATATGGTGTGCACGATATGACATAATTTATGAATATAGTTTCTCCATCATGGTTTATAATAATAACAAATTCTTAGCAGTTAATAGCAGGGACATTTCAGTAAATTTAAATCCTATTTTGTGCACGCATTGAATCGTCGACCGAAGCGGGACTAATTTTTCAGCTTCCGATCCGGGGATCCCCTCACCGCCCACGGCGGGTTCCCCGGAATCGTATCCTCCCACGTCGCAACGCGTAGCTGGCAGCTCAGCGGTCACGGTACTCCAGCAGTGACGAGAATTTTATTTCTTTTTGCGGATTTATTCTATTGTTATCTAATCGCTGTCCTTTTAGGCGCAGGAAAAGGAACCCGGTCACCGTCCCCCCGCTTATATAAGCCCCATTGGGGCCCGGGGCCTCGTCCAATCGGGAGACAAAAAGCCTTTGTCTGCCCACCGGTTATCCTGATCCGATCACTGGATAAGAAGGGAAGAAGGGAGAGAGAAGGGAAAGAGAGGAGATCATCACCCTCGGCGCCGGCGTGGACGTGAATGGTGGGGAAAGGAGGGGAGGGAATGCTACTGGGAAAGTACGAGATCGGGAGGACGCTCGGAGAGGGAAACTTCGGGAAGGTGAAATACGCACGCCACGTGGAGACGGGGAAGGCCGTCGCCGTGAAAATCCTCGACCGGAAGCGCATCCAATCCCTCAAGGTCGATGACCAGGTATTGTAACCCCTTTTGGAAAGAACCTTTTCTTTCTTTTTCTCTTGGGCTTTTTGGGAAGACGAAAGAAGATTAAAGGGCGTTCGAGGAATGGACATGAAAGGACGATCATTATTATGTGTGCAGATAAAGAGAGAGATTGGAACGCTGAAGCTTTTGAAGCATCCGAACGTCGTTCGATTGCAGGAGGTTCGTTCAATTCTCCAACTCTTTCTAAAAGGTTTAATTATAGAAGATCTTAAGTTTTATGGGATTAAGTCCTTCTGATATCCTTACAAAACGGATCCCGTCCCGCTCGGGATAAAGGATATCCTAAGATCTGCTGTTCGAGATATTGGAATAATGATGGAATGTCTCATCTTGTTCCGACACTCGAGCTGAAGGATTTCTGAAGATCTATCGTTCAGGATGTTGAAATAATGATAGGATGATCCTACTCCGATGCTCGTTCCGATATTTCATAACTCAAACTCGGATCGTTATGATCGTGCATATTTATTTTATTTTTTATATTTTGAAAAGATTTTTTTTTTGTTTTGATTTTTTTCTGAGATTTTAATAATTGGTATTGGCTGGACGGGGGGAAGTTTTCCTTCCGTTCTCTTTTCGACTTCTTGAGTTCGTTAATTGATAGAAAATGCGACGGTGGATCCCACGCCATGCCATCCGAATTGCAGAAGGCTTTTATAATTATTAGTATTTTCGTTCCCTTGTACATTGACCTGACGAGGTGGGACCCGCTGGATGCACGTGGGGGAACTCCAATCTCGTCAGGGTTCGGGAATCACGCAAGCCAAAATCCCGCCGGATCGGACGGTTGGGAGGGGCAGAAGGAGTTGTATAGTACGACGATCAAGACCGTTCAATGGGTCGTCTGTTGCACTTCCGGACCAGCACAGTGGATGCAAATCATTGTTGGGACCCACATGTGACGGTAGCATTTTATGCGGTGCAGAAATTCGGTCGGTCCCGGTCCCCCCACTCGCCCTTTTTCTTTTTGCCCCTCTATCATCCAAAGCCTGTCCGCCTCCAAAGTCCAAACTTAGAGGCTAAGCCACGCCCATGAACAGTGTTGCAGTGTCTTGTCTTTGGCTCCATACGACCACCCAAGCGAGGTGGCTTTCAAAATCCAATTGGCTTTAGCTAATCCAGTAGTAATTTTTGAACATTTTATATAGGAGTATGAGTCTTAAAACTTTCGTTTATCTTTCGGTAGTAATATATCTGTTAGTACTCTTGCTTGGTCTCGGCGAATGGTGTTATGTTGGAATATAAAGATTCGAGAGCACCGAAAATGACAGAAAATTATTTCACGGTCCTAGGTGATGTAATTGTAGGTTTATGTAATTCCTATGGTAAGATGAATTTGGTTTAAAGAACCTCCTCATCTAGACATGTTTGTTTGGATTCATCTAAATTTCGAAGTAAATTTTCCATTCTATGCCTGGTCACACGGTGTCCATAACATATAGGATGCAATAAATAACTGAGGATTGGTTAAAATTATGGACGAAAACCAAAGCAAGGAGAAAATTAAGTAATTTATTAATCATACAATGATGCAAGTAATATTCTGCTGAACCAGGAACATGTCACCATACACTGCCTTCTACTACGGTTTTTGATGATTGTTCTGTCTGGCAGGTAGCGGCAAGCAAAACCAAGATTTACATGGTCCTTGAATACGTGCATGGTGGTGAATTATTCGACAAAATTGTAAGGAGCTCCGATTCCTATTTTTATAATTATTTTGCCTATTATATACGGGCTTGCAGTACTATTGAGTAGATTTGAAGTGAATTATTTTCATTGTTGGATGTTGAAGGCACTGAAGGGGAAGCTCTCAGAACAAGAAGGAAGAAGGCTTTTTCAGCAGCTAATTGATGCTATAAGCTATTGCCATGAGAAGGGTGTTTACCACAGGGATTTAAAGGTGAATGTTCATGCTAGTCCGAAGTATTTCAAATATCTAAAACACTTCTTTCGTTGGCTCATTCCCGTCTTCCAGTCTCTTGCAACGGCTTGGCAGATTGAAACCATAGTAATTTAATTAGACTAGCTTACACTTTTCATTTGTTTTGCTACAGCCGGAGAATGTTCTTATTGATGCAAAAGGGAACATAAAGATATCTGATTTTGGCCTCAGTGCTTTACCTCAGCATCTTGGGAATGATGGGTTGTTGCATACAACCTGTGGCAGTCCAAATTATATTGCCCCCGAGGTAATAACCAAAAATCTTATAAGAGATGATGTTTTCGTGCTTATAATAATGTCGTAATTGATTGAGAAGTTTTTGCGGCAATGTTTGCAGGTCCTTGCCAACAGAGGATATGACGGTGCGAGGTCGGATATCTGGTCTTGTGGTGTCATCTTGTACGTTATTCTTGTGGGATATCTTCCATTCGAAGATAGAAATATTGCTGTTCTTTATCAGAAGGTATGTGAAATACAAAAGGAACTAATGATGAGTTTGACCAATTAATGCTATTTCAATCATTTAGCGATCATAATTTTTCTCGATTCAATTAGATATTCAGGGGAGACTTTCGGATCCCTAAATGGTTATCCCCTGGTGCTCAAAACCTTTTACGGAGAATTCTGGATCCAAATCCTATCACCCGGATAAATGTGGCTGGAATTAAAGAAGATGAGTGGTTTAAGCAAGATTATACTCCTGTTGTTCCGAATGATGATGACGATGATAAGAGCATTGATGACGCAACTCTCTCAATTAAAGAGGTAGCATATCTGTGGATGACATGATATTAGGTGCTACTTGCTTCTTATATATTCCACATGTGAAACTGAAACGATCCTTTTGTTTCTCGAAGCATAATGAGGGAGATTTTCCATTGTCACCCACCCACATCAATGCTTTTGAGCTTATCGGAATGTCTTCGTACCTTGATCTTTCTGGCTTTTTCGAAAAAGAGGTGAGATCAAACTTCCTACCCGTTTTCTTCTTTTAGTCCCTCAATCAATATGAACAGAATAATCTCTGCGGCTGGTTGACAGAATATATTGTCTCGACCATGATATGTATTTACCTGCTTGGTGCAAAAAGAGCCTCATTTAGTGTACTCTTCCTGCAGATCTACAAAACTGACAAAAATAATAGTCTCTTCGGTAGTTTTACCTCTTCCAAGTTCCTCCTATATGTTTCCTGCCATCTATCATTAGGATCGCTACCTGTGAACCGCTGATGCATTGCCAACAGCCAGCTGAACATTGAAATATCTATTTGCTTTGATATAATGATCATAAAAAGATGATTTTGGATATTTCAGGATGTTTCTGAAAGGAAGATAAGATTCACGTCCAACCATCCACCGAAAGATTTGTTTAATAAGATCAAAGATATTGTTACAGAAATGGGTTATCAAGTCCAGAGGGGATGTGGAAAGGTTAGTATATTGGGATTTCTTCAGCAATTTTAACGATGCATCTAAGATGCTTGTATCATATAAAATTTTCAGAACTTTGAAACTTTACTCGGCCTGTTTGCAGCTGAAAGTCTTGCAACAGTCCAAGGGTGCAAAGAGCCCAAATTGCCCAGGATCCCTTTCTGTTGTTGCTGAGGTAGATATTATTTAGCTTACTCTCCGATTCTTAATATTTATCTGTCCCTTACTCGCGTCAGCTGGTGATGCTAATTAATGCACCAATTTGTATTACATATTTCTTTTATCAGACATCTTTTATACGTGAAAGCTAACTGCATATTCTAAAATCAGGTGTTTGAGCTCAGTCCATCTCTGTACGTTGTAGAGCTAAGAAAATCATATGGAGATTCTACATTATACAGACAGGTATTACTCTCTGCGCTTGCCTGTCCATGTGTAGGTGCATGCTTGTGTCTGCTTCATTGATTGCCTAAGATTAGTATTTTTAACATAAAGTTTGATAGAATGATACCAACTTCTGGTTGGGAAAATATTAGTTGGATCATCCACTGACCTGGATAACTCTTTTGCTGGTGCCTGCAGTTATGTACAAAGCTATCAAATGATCTAGGTGTCTGTAAAAGCCAGCAGCTTTTCAAGACACAATCTTGCTTGAAGGAGCTCACTGGTTTTGAAGGGGAGATGCCTGTTGCTGCTTTGTGATCCATAATAATTTGTATCACATAAGATGCAGGACAAAATATAGTTTTCCCCATTCACATGTACTTGGGACTCTCCTGAAAAAACATCAATATTAGAATTGTTACAATGTACATAGTTGTTACCCTTGAGATAAAGGCCGTCGGCTTTTATAATATAAATAAATAATTATTCATATACAAAAATATTCATACAACATAATATGTTCTGGACTTGAAAGACCTCTCTTTTTGCCAAACTCTATGGGGAGTTGCTGGACCTAAAATGCATGATATGGAACCATTAGCTTCCAATAGTCAAAAATGTGCCTGCTTGTTCTGAAATTCAAAGTTTTCTCATCATATCAACCATCATGGACATTGGCAGAATGTGAACTAAACATATTAAACTTGTGGTTTCCATCTTCATGCATCTGGACTTGAAAGACCTCTCTTTTCACCAAACTCTATGGAGAGTTGCTGGATCTAAAATGCATGATATAGAACCATTAGCTTCCAATAGTCAAGAAATGTGCCTGCTTGTTCTGAAATTCAGAGTTTTCTCATCATATCAACCATCATGGACATGGGCAGAATGTGAACTACAAACACATTAAACTTGTGGTTTACATATTAATCTACAACTTGAGTGCACAAAGAAATATTCCATCTTTAAATAAAGAAGTCACATTATGGTTCATGATTTAAATTTTGGGAAGAGATGACATGAGGCAAAATACTCATAAAAACTTGTGGTTTACATCGAAAATTGGTGTTACCGAGTGGATCATGGGTAAATTTCTTGCATGTCAAAACTTTACAAACTAATTAGGTGATTGTATATATAATTCACTCTAAAAATATTTCAGTAGGGAAGGAAACTTATTGCTACATTAGCTCAGTTAACCTGGAGTACTTGTAAGGATTCTACGAATCTGTAACGGAGCATAAACTGTTTACTTTTCAAAGCTTCTCTGAAAAACAAACTATCAGGTTTTCAGATTGTCAGTAGAAATATTTTTACAAATAACAGGACACACGTTCTGGGCATGAGCATTGTCAAATGGGCTACATCCTGGGCCAGACAGTATGTAGAGATAACATAATTTAGAAAGAAAAAGCTGTAACTAAAAGTCCCCTACAAGGTACAACATATATCTCCTTGTAGCAAGCAAAACCCTTATTCTCAGTGTGGACAGAATAGAAAGAACCAGTAGGTACGAGAACCAGCAAAAATGATAATATGTGGCAACGTGGCAAACAATAATAAATGTATATGGGTGTCATCCTTTTGGCTTCAACTCTTCCTAGAGTACTTGTCGCTTATAAATTCTCAATTTAACTTGGTCTCACCATTCTTTCTGATGAGGACGAAACACCAAAGCATTCCTTAACAATTTGCAAATAGTCTTGCATTGCCTTCCATCTTGGAGTTTCCTCTGAGTCATCTCCCAGCATATCACAGTAAGGGCAGGGAATCAACTTTTATGCCCATTGGTCTAGTTCAAGAGCTCTCTTAGTTTCTTGTTTTCTCCTCATTGACTTTCTATTTTCTTCCCAGATCATCATCCCAAAAAAAAGAAAAAAAAGGGGAACATGTTTGTGCAATACCTTGCGGAGCACCTTTTATATTCTCCTTCTTCAAAGATCAAAACTCCATAGTATGTATGATGGAAGCCTTATACTGTAGAAGTAGTACCTTGATGCTCCCTATTCACAATTCAATGAATGTCGTAAACATCTCTTTAAAATAACAAACTGGTAAACTCCATCCATCTGTACTTAATTATGTGATAAATAAATTATTGCAACTCTATCACAAAATATCCTTTCAACAGATAATTCCAAGTCCATTAAGCACTTAGATTATGAATCCATCCCACTGAATATGGAGAAAAGACTATCTAGACTCCCCTGCATACAGTTTCTGGTTCAAATGCACTTTCCAGCTCCTGACTTGTGGATCTTCTTCCTTTCCTTGAATACATATATCTAAATGCACCTTTGATCACACGTGAGAGCATTAAGTTATCAAGTGAGTTTGCAAACCTTGAAGATTTTGTAGAAGAGGGTCTATCAAAACATATACTGGTGTCCTTCATAGTGGCGTATGATAACGATGCTCCACAGAAAGTGTCCTGCCATGCGGTTGGAGAATGAAGATGGATAAGCTTGTTTTTGAATATGTTTGGATTGATGTCAGGGGTGAGAGGTATAGCATATTAATTACAAAGAAAACCATCTTGACTTGTAGCTATTGCTATTTTTCAAGAAGAGGGAAGTTCTGCAAGGCTCAGAGAATAATTTTATTATAGAAGCATTGCTCTTGATGAACTCAATAACTCCCAAGCTCACCAGTAGTCACTGCAAGAGCACTCCCCTTTGGCAAAATGGTGGAACCGGTTTCGGTCTCTGACGATCAGTTGGCGATCATAAACTAAAGAGACAAGCTTAATGGCCCAATGGCAATCCTCACACACTCGAAGATTCTTCATAATTCGAATAATAGACTTTGGAGGGGAAGTCAGAAGTCCAAAAGCAATAGCTAACTTCTCACTGTGTTGAATCAATATGCACTCTTTCAATCTTTCATCAACATCTTGAAAGACCAAGGATGTCATTGATCTGTATCCAGCCTGTTTTAGTCGATCAATCATCTCATTCAACATTCTGTAGATCTCATCACACCTGGGGTGTGATTTATCACCAGCAACAAACTCATAAACTGTATCATCAACTTCAATTGAACTGCTCCCAGGGACCTTTTGAATGCTTTTGCTTCTCATCATTTTCCTCAAGTTTGCAACACCATCCCACCTGTTGGCATGGGCAAAAATGTTTGATAACAGGACATAATGCCCATCAACAAGAGGCTCTAAATCAACAAGTTTGGCTATAGCTTCTTCTGCTACCTCAACATTTTTATGGATTCGACATGCTCCAAGAAGTGCCCTCCAGACAACTGCATCTGGCTCAAATGGCATATCTTTGATAAATTGTCTCGCCTCTTCAATATGCCCGGCCCTTCCCAAGAGGTCAACCATGCATCCATAGTGCTCAATGGTAGGTGAAATGCCATACAGATCACTCATTGAGTTAAAGTGAGCCCTGCCTTCACTGACCAGACCAGCATGGCTACAAGCCATCAGCACTCCGACAAAAGTGATCTCATTTGGTTTCATTTGTTCAGATATCATATTAGAGAAGAAATCAAGGGCAACCATCCCAAGCCCATGGTTTGCCAGCCCTATGATCATGCTACTCCAAGTAAGAACATCCCTCTCAGACAGCTTGAGGAAGACTTCAAGGGAACTATCAATATCTCCGCACTTGGCATACATGTCAACCAGAGAAGTTCCAAGTCTGAGATCCACTTCTATTACCTTCCTCTCTATAAACCTGTGGATCACCTTCCCCATGCTCAAAGCCCCCAGATCACCGCAAGCAGAAAGCACGCTAACCATTGTAACCTTATCAGGTACCACATTTGCCAACTGCATCTCACGAAATAGCCTCAATGCCTCGCTCGACTGCCTGCTCTGTGCATACGCTGAAATCATTGAGCTCCAAGAGAACAAGTCCTTCTCGTGGGTCCTATCAAATATTTGTTGTGCAGCATGGAGATCGCCGCTCATTGTGTACCCATGGATCATGGTATTCCAAGAAACCAAATCTCTATCAGGCATCTCGTCGAACAACCGACGAGCTTCTTGGACATTACCACACCCGACATACTCTGCCAGCATGACATTGTACGAGACTACGTCTCTCTCAGGCATTTCATCGAAAGCCTTTCTTGCGAGACTGACATCTCCAACCTTTGCATACATCTCCACGAGAGCCGTCTGCACAAACAAATCCGATACAAATCCGAGCTTTAACAAATGAGTATGTATTGCTCTACCAATCGTAGACTTGCCGGACCTACCACATGCCTGAAGAGCTAATGAGATGCTAAAGCTATCGACCGTCACGCCCTCATGGAGCCTCATTTTGTGGAAGAGGTGAAGAGATTCGACAGGCTCTTGCGACTGCAAGTAGGCTCGGATCAAGGTGTTCCACAGGAATGTGTCAGGGGCGTGGATTCTGTCAAAGATGGATCGGCCGTGCGTCAAGGCCTGAGGAGAGGAAAAGGCGAAGCATCGGCGGAGGAATTTGGCGAGGACGAAGATGCTGCGGTCAAGAGAGGTTTTTAGGAGGAGGGTGTGGATTTGGAGGAGTTGGGGGAGGGTGGTCGCCTCTTGGATTAGGGACATGACCCTGCGCTCCAGAGTTTTGGCGCGGTAAATGGGGAATGGAGACGGGCATGCCATGGCGTTATCGCTGGTGTCCCGGGCGTTCTAATGTCCCTTTTAAATTCAAATGTCAGTTAGCTAACGGCTAGAAACGGCCGCGGTGCATTAGTGCGGCTCCTAAGCTAATGCCTTTGAGCTTAACCAGTTGGACTTGGTCAGCATGCTGCTGCAAATTTATGTCAGGTGGGTTGAGGGTAGAACTTGTTTTTGAGAACAAGGCTCAGAGTTTTAAGCCTATTGTTTTGTGATTTAAGTTTGAATTTTAATACGCCCGACGTTTTAATATCCAGTTGAGAAGTCGACTTGTATTTGAAAATGAGGAGCTTAAACTTGAGCATTGTTCAACAAGAATTTAGTTGCTTAGCACAGGACTTAGTACAATCATAAGGTTGCTCCATTTTGATCTGGATACTGTAGTTCAAAAGATATGGAAATAATCTCTATGCACGTAAGGACAAAACTATATATATTGGATGTTTTAAAATTTTAGTTTAGATTTTGAACCATGAGAATTATATATTACAAATAGCTTTTCTTAAGAGAAAATATTATAAGTAAACTTGGTTCAAACAAGTGTCTCTTTTAAAATATGAACCAAGTCACTTTTAAAATAAAGGGTTGGGATTTGAAGGCTTAAAAATAAATTCTTAATTGTGATTTCAATATAGTTTCAAAAATAACTTTGTGGACTAACATATACCATCTTATCTCCACCTATATCCAAGCCACAACCAAATTCCCACCAAATATTTTCTACTAGATGGTTTGGAGAACATAATTTACATGATTTCAAGAAAATTGCCCACAAAAAAGGCAATGAGTACATTATGTAAAAAATTTTCATGAATCACTTTGTATGTGCAAACAATATGCATAACAAAAAAATTGTCATAAAACTAAGAATAGATTCTATGGACTCATTTCATTCAAAGAATTTTTCTTCCCTAAATGTTATTCCTAAAAAGCTAATCTTGGAAATATGATGCCTAAGAAAATGATTTTGATATGTGTGGTTGACCATGAAAAAAATGATTTATTGTAGAAAAATTTATGTTCGATTGAGTATTCACTTTCCTAAGAAAACTATATAAAATACTTATTATACCCTTAAAATAAGAAAAAATCTTGCTCTATTCTATACATTATTATTATTTATAAATAAAAAATTATGATGATTAAGGATATCTTTTACTGTAGATCATGGTAGAAGAAGGTTTGCGGCATTATGATAGAGAAAATGTTTATTTTAACTATAGATTTTTTGATGACTTTAAAGAATATTTTGGACAAAAAAAGCCTCAAATTTTCATCTTATAGGAATTCCAAAAATCCATGATTTTTTTTTTCCATGAAATATGAAAATTGTATTCCCATGAAAATTTTCTAATCTCTCTTTTGAAAACACCAACCAAATAAGTGGGATTTTTTCAACTTTCCACTGGCCATATTTCCTCCTCCACTTTCCACAAACCAAACGATCGTTTTGGTGTTCATGTTGTCATATGAAAGTTGTACAAGAAACCACCTAATTAGACACGTCCATGTGCCTCTGCCGTTTAGCTTATGCCAATATTTTTCAAACCCTTTCAAGCTACATTAGGGCTTCATTCTCTTTCTCCCTTCTAATCTGTTCCTTTTCTTCTACCATTCTCTCACACTTCTCTCTTTCCCTCCCTCTCTCTCCCCCTCTGTCCTGATATCTCCCTTCTTCATTCATCTTTTATCCTTCCTCTTTTAATAAATGATAGGCTTTGTATCCTTTTGTTCCAAAAATTTAAATAAATATAAAAAAAAAAACTTTGTAGTATGAATTCAGATAGAATATATGCCTTCAGCTTAAAGCTAAAATTGTCTCTCCTTGAAGCATCTGAGGTCTAAGCAGAATTATTTGCACCAGGCAAACATTTGATTAGATTGCCTTGCATGATCCTCCAAACAGCCATAGTTGAACTTAGTAATATCATAAGCACCTTATCATCTTTGTCTAATTATGACACAACAATTTCTATGTTTTAATTGTCCTAGGCTCATTGTTCTCACATTGTTCAGAAATTTAATTTTATAGATGACCATGATAACCATGCTAAGTAGAATGGTATGCAGGGTCCCAAAGTGATGGAAGGCCCTAAAAGTACCAGCTGACATTGGATTTTGTCTTGAAGTACACCATTCAAATATAATGGTAGACACCAAATGGAAGTGGTTTCATTATGAGATTCACAGTACACACAGGCTAGGGCTCAAAAACCTGTATGAATGAATGAGTTCAGAGAAATGATCAAATCCATTTACATACAAAGATGAAAGAAGAATTGAAAAGGTTTTCCATCTTTCTTTTGTTTTGACAGGATTTAGAGACTGGTTGAAATCCTTGATACAACAGACCAAGAGAACCCCTTGCTTCTAAAATCACACTAGCAGCCAACACCATAAATCTTCGAAGGAATAAAAGATGATGATACTGATGACCATGTGGTACAGTCTTGAACAAATTTATGGCAAGGAATTTTTCTTTTCACTGAATATATGACAAGTAAATGATTGAATCAGAGAAAATCAGCGAGGCTGGTAGTGGTTGCAATACTTAGTGACATTAATTTGGAGTATTCAGACGCTGTGGGAGTTGTCCCAAAACATAATAAACCCCTTGAATATTAATGCTTGCAGATTGAGAATCTACAAAAGCCAATCTATAAAGCATATTTTGATATAATGTGTAATTTTCTATCATGTGTTCTAAACATTGTAGCCACCTAGGCATCTTAAAATTTGACAAAGCTTCCTGATCAAATTGATGACACCAAATTGTGTGATCTTTAGACAGCAGCTTTCCTTTTCATAAATTATGAATGTATTCAACTATTAGCAATTAGCTATTAAACATGACATTTTAAGATTTGCGGCAACAACTGCATCCACCAATTAAAAATGATTTTTGTTTTTTGTGAAACATTGTGCCTTCACAGAATTTCCTGCTGTCAATATTGATGCACTATAAAATGTCAATGGAATTGGCTTGTATGGTGTTCCTCTGGACCCATCCGCTGATGCTTCTCTCTTTCAGGGTCCGAAACATGTCTGGTTCTCATCCTCTTGTGAAGAAATCCTTTGTAACTAAGAATTATTTGAACCCTTTACAAAGATGTTCATTCAATTCTTGGAACAACTAATTTCGCACTATGAAGCCAGCAATATGCAGATACATTTGCCTTTGCAAGAAACAAACAGCAAAGGATGGAGAGGGAACTTCGATCATTCAAAAAGCATTTAAATTCATATGAGTCTGCTAAAGATTCTCTTTCTGATCCCTTCTTCCATGATTTATTGTTTGGTCACTTGTTTTGAGTTCAAAGATGCAGAGAAAGAGAGATCTAAAAGATTTGAATTGGAGTGGTATCTTTTTGGTACAAAATCATGAAATTTGTGCTCTCATCAGTCATAAATTTATGCTTGAGGACTAGATTTTATCTTAAAAAATGACTGCTGGTTTGGGACAGGCTGAAATTGTACTATGTACAAACATTTGGATACCCTTGTAAAGTTGGAGACAGTTCATCAATATGTTTAAGATGAGTCAGAGATGGACCTTGCAATGAAGTGATAGAATTCAGCTGGAAAGGCACTTGCGAGTTGGCAACTGGAACATGGATGGTTCCAAGAAGCAGATGAAGTAAAATTAGGTTTACGTGTTCTCATTCTCTTACAAAGTGCCATTTACCTCACGTACAGAGCATGACAGCATGAAGTTGATGAGAGTCAATTGAACAAAGGGCATCTCTCATTCTGAACTCACCTCCTGCCCTTCTGAACTGGCTTTGGATGCTCGCTTATGGAGAATCCAAGAGGTCCTAAGTGGAAGATTGGACCAGTTCCACTATGATAACAAGATGAAAAGTTCTCAATTGATTTGCATGTTGCCTTTTGGAATCAAAGGGACCGCTTTCATGCTATGTTCATAGGATCTATTGCATCCAACTTGGCATGAAAAACTTCTCGTATCAGATTCAGTTTTCCTCATTTTTTTGGGACCCTCGATCATAAATGAGGTTCAATCCTGTATTCCACTCATTTTGGACCATGAATGAAGTTTGTAGATATTGCCCATCTTCTCAATCATCAGAAATCAATCTCATTCACTTGCACATGCTACATACCCAGTTCAATTCCTGGAGCTTTGCATTAACCCAGTTTAACCTTGCTCCGTACCCCACATAATCCTTATCCAACCCTCTCATAAGCACTCCCTTCACACCATCAACATGCAATGGACTTTGGGTTGGACTACTTTTGTTCCCTCCAAATTGTGCGCTTCATGTCAGTATTACCGAACCTCCTTACTGTCTGTTATTATTCACAACATTTCGAGGAGAAGAACCCCCTGCCAATTCATTGACCCCCCTGCATTACCTGAAAAAATGAGCTGGAGATCAAAAAAGGGAAAAAGAAATATATCAACAAATTCAAGGGAGACAACTCACAACCATGGCCATCGAGACCTTAGTCATTTCAGTTGCCGGCGAGAGACTGGTCACCAAGCATTTAGTCTTGGCCTTCGTGATTGATTCCTCCAGTCCCAAGCAAGTTGCTACCAGTGGAAACAAAGTGCATCAAGACATAACCTGGCCATGTTTCACAACATCAAACCCAAAAAAAAAAAAAATATACTTGCAGTCTAAATAGCAACCAGTAGTTTCGTTCCAAGCAATGTAAATGAAAAGCACCCTACAAGCAGCCATGTCTTAACAATGGTTTCTGACCTGAGAAAACAGTTATCGTTGCCTTTCAATCCAAAATATGGAGCATACAGTTTCTTTTGGCTAATGCAGCTCCAGTTCCAGCTTCAGCACAGCTTCCTGTTCCAGTTCATCAGTCCTCAAGCGCAATAAACTCTGGATGTTGCTATGAAAATTATTGAGCCAGAGCAGAACCCACAGGAACTACAGCATCTTTCTCAACAGATAAATCTGCTTACTTTGTAATACTATTTTTCAACAACTAATATTACAAAAAATAATCAAAGCAATGATAGATGGTTCAATTTGGCTGCTTCGTATTCTGAAATAGAAGTAATTTGGCTGCTTTGTATTCTGAAATAGAAGTTCTGACTTAGATGATAGGGGTTGCTAACAAGTCCATTTGAATATTTTATATAACTGATCTCTATTTCTAAATAAATAAAGCTGTTTCATAATACTGGAGTCCAGCATCTTTTGCATGTAGAAAACATGAAAAATGATGTCTCTACCGCTTCGCAAAAACAGCTAAGACCAACATAGACATAGAAACAATAATCTTGAAACCAGAGCTCTCCCAAAAGTTCTGCTTGTCATTGCAACCAGACCCATCATGCTGCTTCATGGCCAATTGATCTCTTAGCTCTTTTATGTCATTGTCTCTTTTTTCTCCCATCTGTCATGTAATAGAAAACACCAAGAGGAATGAGAGAGTTCAAATATTTGATATATATGACCTTAGCAAAACATGAGTTTTACATACATGTCTATTTTTAGTTGTTTACATACAAATTCAAAGATGAGTTTGTAGTTCAAGAAAATGGCACCCAAAATCTCTAAGCAAATTCGCTGATATGCCAACACCAAATTGAATTCTCAGAAGCAGTGATTCACCACTGAGTAACAAACTTCCAAGTGAATCTCATCTTCCAAACCATATTACTAAAGTCATTGGCCAAGCATGCTGCCAATAAAAGCTGTAACTTGGCCTTCTTGCTCTCCACCTTTCTTAATGTCCATTCTGAGGAACTGATTGACTCGTAAGAAACAATTTCTTGAATGAAACTTCCCAAAGGCCTTCTGCCAAAGAAAAACTAAAATTATCCATCTACTCAATCTATCATGCACATTTGAATTTGCTTGTCCTTGGGAACTGGTGCTGCTGACCTAAGTTGAGTACCACATGAAATTTTGGCAGCATACCTAAGCTTGGATTACTACAGCTGGCTACCATAGCAGCACCAGGACTGATACTAATTGGAAGCATCTAATAACACCATCATAACAACATTAGAAGAAGAAATTCGTTGAACCAACAAATCAAATTTCCTAACTTTTGCATGATTTTTAGTCAAGAGCTACCTAAACCCTGCTAGATTAATAAAACTATGGCACAAAACCGGTAGGTTGATCCATATAGATCTCCTCATCCAGCTCTCCATTAAGAAAAATTGTTTTAATGTCTATTTGGTAAAGCTCCAAATCCAAATATACGACAATAGTCAGAATCTAGCAAATCAAGGTAAACCCAACAACTAGAGAGATGGTTTCCTCAAAATCAACACCTTTTTGAATATAACCCTTTGCTACTAGGTGAGCTTTGTACCTTCCAATTGAACCATCTGCCTGATGGTTTTCCGCCCTAGAGGTAAGTCAACCAAGTCCTAGACATGGTTAGACTTCATAGATTCTATCTCCTCCAATATTGCATCTATCCATTCCTTACTAGTAGATGATGAGATAGCCTCTTAATATGAGCATGGCTAATCATCACCACGCACGGCAATCATAAAAGTTATCTCTTCAATCTCAAAATAACGACAGTGAATGCTTATACACATACTTCTATGTAATTGAGGTTCTTGAGAGTCTCGAGTTGGTGGAATCGATTCACTAAATGATAAGTCGCTCCCACTATCCCCAGGAGATCTTGAAGTTGCTTCCTCAACCTCAACTAGTCTTGTAGTAGTGCCACGCCATAAATCTTCCTCATAAAATTCAATCTCTTTCCGAACTTCGCTCTTATAAGAAAAATCCCCCATGACGAATTCAATATCTCGTGACTCAATTTCAATCACACTTTCATCCTGCTGCCTCCCGATAAACACAACCCTTTGAGTGCTCAAAGTATCTTATAAAGATATACCATTTCCCTGACTTCCCATACTTATAAGAAGTATTGTGTATATAAACTGCCAAATCCTAGGGTTGCAGATTATTCAAATCTGGTTTTCTACTAATTTATAGCTCATATGGAATGGAAGGTATTGATTTAGAGGGTACACGATTTAAAATGTAGGCAGCAGTCAGCAACACATCTCCTCAATAGAAAATGAGTAAATTAGCTTGCGCCATCATTGATCTCACCATGTCAAGCAAAGTGTGATTCTCAGCAACACCATTTTACTACTGAATCCTTGGAATTGTCAACTGTCTAATTATTCCCTTTTCTTCACATAATTCCTTGAATTATTCCAATAGATACTCGCAGTCTCTGCCTATTCTTAAAACTTTAATTTTTCTAACTGATTCTCAATCTTTATTGATATATCGTCTGAAGCAGACCAATGCTTCAAATTTATAGGAGATCAGATAAACATGGTAAAAACTTGTATGATCATTTATGAAAATGATGAAATAGGAACTACCATGCATTGCCTTCACATTTATTGGGCCACAAATGTCTAAATGAATCAATTATAGTGGGTATTCAGCCCGAGTGGCTTTTACCAAAGGATTTTCGAGTTATTTTCCCTACTAAACAATGCTCACACGTAGGCAAGATGACTTTAGCGAGCAAGCCAAATTGACCTTCTCTAACTAATCTAGTCATTCTATCTAGGTCAATATGGCCCAATCTAGCATGCCATTTAAAAGAATCATTATGATCGAAGATAGCAAGGAAAACGAACTATCAAAACTATTTTTTGAATACTTGATATCAAGAACCATAAAACCATCCATGATATGCCACTACCATAATAAATTCACTAGCATAATAAATTGTTCCAAGATGAATTTCAATAGAACTATTCTAAAAATTAAAACAAAAGCCTAACTTAAGCATAGCAAGAGTAGAAAAAAGATTCCATCGGATTTCTAGAGCATAAAGAACATCAAGGAGATAAAGAGTGCAACCTTCTCATATCACCAACTTGTACGTGCCAATACCCAACACATCAACAATGGAATGATTCCCCACATCCATCTTACTTCTAGCAGGTAGCCGGCGGTACCCCACAAACCATGCTCGATCCTTTGCTACATAGTCGGTTGCTCCAGAGTCTACAATCCACATAGGAAGAGATTTAACAACAAACATACTAGATATGACAAAACAATCAGCTTGAGAACTAAAACTAGGACAATACTTCTTCGGCTGAGTGCATTCATGAGCAAAGTGTCCCAGCTGACTACAATTGTAGCAAGGCATCTTGGTCTTATCTTTCTTGCCAGCATGCTTTTCTTTCTTCCTTTTGATGTTATGCCCCTTTTTAGGCACAGGTCCCACATTTTCTTCTGCTTTGTCAGCTTTCTTTCACTTAGGCCTAAATGCTTTGCATAGATTAGTCACAATGACATAAGCATTGGAAGCTTTAGCAGCCTCAAGGTGCTCTTTCTCTAGTTCTAAATGGTGCATAATACCCTCAAATATTTTCACATTCTCATTGTGCATCATATTAATCCGCATATGTTCCCACAAGTTGGAAAGGGAGCGAATTACAAATTGGACTTGCTGCTCATCAGTCAAAATATTGCCAGCAGATTTCAACTCGCGTATCATGTTTGATATTACCCTCAAGTGTTATTTCATAATCTGGTTGGCATGCTTTTGGTAACCATCAAAATGCAAGATCAAACTGCACAATCTATTGGCGGAAGTAGCACTAAATTTAGTTTTGAAAGCTTCCCACATATCATATGCTATAGCATAGTGCTTAACTTCACACAAGAGATCATTTTGCATGCTGTTCAACAATATGATGCGAGTGATGCGATCTTTCTTGAGCCAATTTTGGTAGGCTTCCATCTCTCTACGGCCTTGAGCACCATTAGCCTCTCTGGGCTCTTCCATGATTTGAGTCAAGGTCTCAACAACCTCCTGCTCATCAAGCACATATTGAATCTACGATGCCATATGGTGCCAGATATCATAATTGTCACTGTCAAGTTTCTCTTCTTTATTAAAATCAGCAACTATTTGTTTAGAGGCCATTTCAAACTACAATATAAGCATGCAGAGAAGGGATTTTTTTTTTAAAATTAGCACCACACACATATATATGTACGGTCTTTTGCAGCAAAACTCTAATTAAATAAAAGAACAGACCACAAACATGTCAAGGAAAAATCGCTATGCTCATAATCACATTACGTAACTTATATCCAATTATTTATATTTAATTAAATTGTCCAAAAAGAATACAATGATCAATAAGAAACTCCCACTAGATTTAGTATGTTAATAAAATTTTACATGGAACACACATTTTCAATTAAATATGCCATTATCCAATTATCAAAAAGAAATTGACTGAAAGGCATAACAATCTAGATAATACAGCCATGCAAAAAATCAAAAAATATTTTCTTAAATAAATTGTCATGGCTTAGAAACATCCCAGTACATGTGCGCCATGAAAATACACAACTGGACGAACCATACCATCACACACAATCTCTTCTTTTTCCCCCTCCTTTTTTTTCTTTTTCTGCTCAGGCGCACGATCGGATGCGCATTAACGCGCAGCCCAGAAAAACAAGAGAAGTGAACCAAAAACAAGCCAATCATGTATCCTATTTAAAGTCACGGGATGGGAAAAGGTGGTGATCAACCCTCGGTCAACCATCCAAAACCATAAATACACGGTCAAAAAGAGGAGATGTGGTATGAAGGGACACGAAGACCGTGACAATGCGATCATGCGGCTAATCATCTACTACCATTTTCTCGAAAGTGTTTGGAATAGATTTTTTTCGAAGATATAACAATTATCTTATAAATCAAAAAAATACATATAACATATCATTAGAAAGCTTATCCCAAGAGCTTTCCAATGGTACTAATATTCAAATCAAATAATGACCATATCTAATCCAAAAATTTTGCTTTTTAATCTACAAAGCATTATTTCTCCCATCATAAAATATCTTAGGCCACGAGAGTGTTCAGATTAATGTTAGGCATTCAGTTGGAACCGAATCAGTTGCGCCCATATGCGGGCCCGATTCGATGATTTGAATTTGAAACTACCACTAACAACTTAAAGATAAGTTAGCAACCAACCAATAAGATAAGAAAAGAGCCTTTTATCCTTATCTCTTGTGGTGGGGTTTGTTCTATTTAAAGGGACTGATTCTGGGACTAAAGTATCGATTGACAATAATACATACCCCACATAGAGTATAAAGAGAAAAAGGTCCCACACCTCCATTGTTATGTTTGAGATCTAGAGGCTTTTGTATGGTGGAATATAGATTCAATTCGTTTGCAACCCTACCTATCACGAATACAGAGATCTAGCCAGATTAGTGCAAAGGAGAGGACATGTGAATCAACCAACTTCGAGCCAGGACTGATTATACAAAGTCGCGACAAATCTTTGCCGGACAACATCAGGTATGTCTTCCGCTACCCCACATTGGTATCAGAGCACTAAAGGTTGATTCCATAATCCATGGCATTCTTCCGTATACTCTAAGTTAGGCCAAGATTTTACAGATCTATGTTCCTATAGATATATGTTCTTTTAATCTGAACACTTGTGGCCTAACATCTTTTACAATGGAAGAAATAATATTTTGTATATTAAAAAGCAGAATTTTTGGATTAGATGTGATTATTATTTGATCTTAATATTGGTACCACTAGAAAGCTTTGGGGATAAGCTTTCCAATGATATATTATAAGTAAAGTATTTTTTAGATTTATGAGATAATTATTCTGTTACTCCAAAAATAAAAATCTATTCCAAACGCTTTCGAAAAAAAAGAAAGATGATCAGCCGCGTGATTGTGTCACATCATAGGCTTCATGGCCCTTCATACCACGTCTCCTCTTTTTGACCGTGTCTTTTATGATTTTTGGATGGTTGATCGAGGGTTGACCACCATCTTTTCCAATCCCAGGTTGTGCGTTAATGCGTATCTGATCATGTGCCTAAGCAAAAAAAAAAGGGGGGGGGAAGAGGCCACATGCGATGGCACATTCCGTCCAGTTGCGTGTTTCCATAGCACATGCACACTGGGATATTCTAAGCCATGACAATTTCTTTAAGAAAATATTTGTTTAATTTTTTGCATGTCTATATCATCGAAGATTTTATGCCTTTTAGTCTATTTATTTTTGATAATTGGATTATGACATATTTAATTGAAATTACATGTTCCATGTAAAATTTTATTGACATGCTAAATGTAGTGGGAGTTTATTATTGATCATTGTGTTCTTTTTGCATAATTTAATTAAATATAAATAATTGGATACAAGTTATGTAATGTGATTATAAGCATAGTGATTTTTTCTTCACATGCTTATGGTCTATTTTTTTTATTTAATTGGAATTTTGCTGCAAAAGACTTTACATATATGTGTGCAGTGCTAATTTAAAAAAAAATCCCTTCTCTACATGCTACAATATTTCAGTTTGAAATGGCCTCTAAACAAAAAGTAGCTGTATCTTAATAAAGGAGAGAAACTTGATGGTGACAATTATGATACCTGGCACCATAAGATTCAATACGTGCTTGATGAGCAGGAGGTCATTAAGACCTTGACCCAAGTCATGAAAGAGCCCAAAAAAGCTAATAGCGCTTAAGGCAACAAAGAGATGGAAAAATAACTAGTGTGCGCTTAAGGCCTCTCGGGCTAAATACCTACTACAATTGATCTATTCAAACATTTGTAGCCCAATGAATGTGAGGGCAAGGCATGATAGTTCCTATTTCATCACTTTCATAGATGACCATATGTGTTTCTATCATGTTTGTCTGATCTCCCACAAATCTAAAATATTGGACTACTTCAAACGATATATCAATGAGGTTAAGAATCGGTTAGACAAAAAAATAAAAGTTTTAGGAACTGACAGAGGCCGTGAGTATCTATCAAAATAATTCAAGGAATTATATGAAGAAAAAGGAATAATTAGACAATTGACAATTCTAGGGACTGCAGCAAATTAATGTTGCTGAGAGGAATCACACCTTGCTTGACATAGTGAGATCAATAATGGCGCAAGCTAATTTATCCATTTCCTATTAGGGAGATGCATTTCTGACTACTACCTACATTTTAAACCGTGTGCCCCCTAAATCGATACCTTCTACCTCATATAAGCTATAGACCGGTAGAAAATCAGATTTAAATAATCTACGACCCTGGGATTCAGCCGCTTATATACACAATATCTCTCATAAGCAAGGGAAGTTAGGCCCCAAAATAAAAGAATGTATCCTTATAAGATACTCTAAGCACTCAAAAGGTTATGTATTTATCGAGGAGCAGCTGGATGGAAGTGTACCTGAAATTGAGTCACGAGATGTTGAATTTGTAGACGTTTTCCTTATAAGAGCGAAGTTACAAGCGAGATTGAATTTTATGAGGAAGATTCAGGGCATGGCACTACTATAAAACTAGTTGAGGTTGATGAAGCAACTCCGAAACCTCCTAGCGATAGTGGGAGCGACTTATCATTTAGTAAATCGATTCCACCAACTCAAGACTCTCAAGAACCTCAACCACATAGAAGTACGCATATAAGCATTCCTCGTCCTCATTTTGAGATTGAAGAGAAAGCTTTTATGATTGTCATACATGATGATGATGAGTCATGCTCATATCAAGAGGCTATCTCATCACCTGCTAGTAAGGAATGGATGGATGCAATGTTGGAGATAGAATCTATGAAGTCTAATCATGTTTGAGACTTGGTTGACTTAACTCCAGGGTGGAAAACTATCGGGAACAAATGGGTTCTGAAGGTCAAGTGCCAGGTAGATGGTTCAATTGAAAGGTATAAAGCTCGCATAGTCGCAAAGGGTTATACTCCAAATAAAGACATTGATTACGAGGAAACCTTCTCTTCAGTTATTAGATTTGCCTCAATTCGCCTGATTCTGACTATTATTGCACATTTGGATTTGAAACTTTACCAAATGGACATTAAAACAACGTTTCTCAATGGAAAGCTAGATGAGATCTATATGGATCCACCTACTAGCTTCATTATAGAGGGTGAGCACAAAATTTGCAAGCTCCGACGATCCATCTATGGCTCGAAGCAGTCATCCAAGCAGTAGTGTCTAAGATTCCATAGAGCCATCACTAATTATGGGTGCTTAATGATCGAAGAAGACCATTGCATGTATGTTAAACGATCCAAGGGAAGTTTCATTATCCTTTCTCTGTATGTTGATAATATTTTGTTGGCCGGAAATGATATGGAGTTGATCGTCGCCACAAAAGAGTGGCTGTCCTCAAACTTTCAAATGAAGGATATAGGTGAGACAAATTATGTGCTCGGAGTTAAGATCCTTAAAGATGGATCAAAAAGACTTTTGGGTTTGTCTTAAGAGACTTACCTAAAGAAGATCCTTAAGCAGTTCCACATGCACAATTACAAGCCCATTGATACTCGTGTTGCTAAAAATGAGAGATTAAACCTAGAAAAATGCCCAAAGACTCCTCAAGAAAAAGGAGAAAATGAATTGCATCCCATATACCGGTGCCGTTGGAAGCCTAATATATGCTATGATGTGTACTCGATCTAATATTTACTATGTTGTGGATCTAGTCGGTCATTATTAATCAAATCCTAGAATCGAGTATTGGAAAGCAGTTAAAAGGATACTCCGCTACCTTAAAGGGACTTTAGACTACACACTGTGCAATCAGGGATCGAATTTACGGCTCATGGGTTATAGTCATGCTAATTGAGCTGGTAACCTAAGTGAGCATAAATCGACCTTGGGATATGTTTTTTTGTTGAACTGTGGTGCCATCTTGTAGAGTACTAAGAAGTAGACATGTGTGGCTCTATCCACTATGGAGGCGGAGTTCGTGGCCTGCTCAGCTGCAACTCAGGAGGCTATTTGGTTGAGGTTCCTTCAAGATCTTGGAGTTGTCGCTTGTGCTTTCAACCCTATGACAATCCATTGTGATAGTATGATAGCTCTTGCCTATGTAAAGGACCCCAAGTATCATAGAAAGACCAAACATATTGATGTGAAATATTACTACGTTCGTGAGGCAGTGAAACAGAAGGAAGTGGTGCAAGAACATGTTTCTACGAGTCGCATGGTTGCTGACCCTCTAACTAAGCCTATTGATAGAAATGTATTTTTGGCTCACGTTAGGTCACTTGGACTCCGTAGAGTTTGATTATGTAGATAGTTAATCATTTCTATGTTATTGATACATTGGATATTTTTGGTTATTCATGCAATAATAAAAGTTTATCATTTATCTATATTTTTTGTTTGTTGGAGTGATCCGAAATTAGCACACATACATATACATGCACTTATATTGTTTGATTATGATTAGTAGCATGTCATAGGCTGATTGGCCCACTCACATGGGCAATCATTCTTTTTGACGCTTGTGTAAGTGAGCAAAAACTTAGGCTTTAAGTAAGCTATCTTGGCAGATGCTAAGATGAGGTCTTTTTTTTTTTTTGAAAAAACTGCATATGGATAGACCCGCAATTCATATTAGCCTGATTTTAGAGCCAAATATGAGATCACTATTTGATGCTTAGAATACCAAGCAAACGAAGAACTCAGATTAGGCACTCAAGGAGTGACTAAACCAAGATCCGTAAGGCATACGTGAGAGAATGACATGCACTCAATTGATTGAGATTCTCTATCATAGAATGTACTTCATGCTACATGTGTTTATGCGACCATCAAGGAAGTGAACGAATGAATACCTGCTTCATCACTATGTGAGTCCTTAGGACATACAATATTATCCTCATTGATGCCCTTTGTGACTTTAGTCTATGTCATGAAGTGAATGATCAGTGTTAGCTATTTTAGCATATTACCCATGACCATGATTGATTCGGTTTTAAGGAACATTGCTGGGAAAGCAGTTGGTCACGAACCTAATGGCATTAGGAAAAAGGAAGATAATTTGGATTACGTCGATGTGCTATGACTTATTGTTGACAGGTTATGATGCTTTTTAGTAGCATAGAATGTGTTGAGAAGTTAAGTATGGCTCTTTAAGGGTTAGAGATTCTTAGCTTGACGTAATCAAATTGGTCTACAGCATCCTGAGTTGTTTATCTTTTGAGGGTCGATGTCTCTATACTGAACAAAGTAGGTTTTTAGCATGGAGCTCCCAAAGTGCAGGTTGACTCAGTGGTCGCACTGTCCATTAGCCTGTATGAATAGATTCAATGAGAAAGCAATGTTGAGATGTGATTGTTATTGCATCGTTCCTGCAATGTTTGAGTGGAAGGATGTTGGGCATTCGCTTGGAACCGAATCAATTGCACCCATATGCGGGCCCAATTCGATGAGTTTGAATTTAAAACTACGCTAACAACTTAAACATAAGTTAGCAACCAAATAAGAAAAGAGCCTTTTATCCTTATCTCTTGTGGTAGGGTTTATTCTATTTAAAGGGACCGATCCCTGGGATTAAAGGGTCGTTCAACAACAATACAAACCCCACGGAGAGTATAGAGAGAAAAAGGTTCCACACCTCTATTGTTATCTTTGAGATCTAGAGGCTTTTGTACAGTGGAATATAGGTTTGGTTCCTCTGTAACCGTACCTACTGCAAGTATGTAGATCTAGCCAAGTTGCTGCAAATGAGACAACGTGTGAATCAACCAACTTTGAGCCGGGATTAATCATACAGAGTCACAACAAATATAGGCAAGATCAGGTCTGTTTTCCAGTGCCCCACAAAAATTATACTAATGAAACACTAGGAAATAGTTTTAAGACAGACAGTCATAATACTTATGGCACACATGGATACTTGACAGCATGTTTCCATCAGAAGGTAGTGGTATAACTAAGTACCTTTTTCCTCCTAAACATATACCTGCTCCATAAATTACATGAGACTCCTCTTTAGGTACATCGCATTTTAATTTTTAAGAGAAAAGCCAAGATGATATTTTTAAAGTTAAAAAAAAAAAAAAAAAGAATCGAAAAGTAATATTGCATGAAACATCAATACAGAAAAAACAAATGCAAGAAAGTAATTATATAATTGCCACTTTTTTCTTTTTTAAAACATGGAGAATCTAATACTTCATACAAATTTGTAGATTTAACTTGGGAATATACATCCAGAATTCATAAAGTACTAGAGCTATAGGTACATAATCTCGACGCTTGAAAATTGCATACAAATTTAGCAAACAATATACAAAGTCAAGTTTGCTACTTGGGTATCAATCCAATTTGATAAAGTGAGAAAGCTTACACTCCTCTTTTTTTAGTTTCTTTTTTACTTATATTTCACCATGGTATATAGAACACATTAAGAGGAACCAAAGGGTGTAATGATTTAAGAGATTGAATAAGAATTACCCTTTGAAGTTTCCGTGTTTGGTTTTGTGCTTCTTGAAGACAGAACTCAAGCTTTAGTACTCTCTTCTTCAATTCCTGATTGGTCCTTCGCTGTTTCTCTAGCTGTTCTACAAAGAAACCAGCCAAAGACATAAGGCACCCTACTTGCTGAGAAAAGGGCAGCATATTGTACCTGTCCAAGAAATAGGAATTACCTGTGATTCTAATTCATTGGTCCTATGTTTCCAGTGTGCCGATAAGATCCTGATCTCATCTCTTAATCTAGCAATCTCTGCATCTTTAGCATCCAAGTGCTTAATGAGATTCTCAAAATTCTTGGGGGAAACTTCAGCCAAAATCTTCCGAAGCTCACTATCATTTTTAGCTCCAGCTATCACAACTGCATTCATGATATCTTTCTCTATTCTTAAAACTTCATCTTTCAGTTGCATTTGTGAAAGCTCCCTTGCTTGGAGATCCTTTTGCAGATTATCTAACTGCTCCCCTAGCTTATTGACACGGATCTCGTGCTCTTTTAGTGAACTATTTTTCTGATCTAGTTCTCTCAATAAGGTCAAGCACTGAGCTTGTGCTGATTGAACTGAGAGAGCACTAGCCTCTGCAGTGACTTGGGTAACTGAAAGCTGGGATCTTAAATCATCCAACTCCTTAGCATGCTGCACACATACAAAGCACTGATTAAGGAGGTCTTGTGAGTAAAGAAAATAGCAAATTAAACAAAACAAGCTAATGGAGGAGTAATTCCTTTGGAAGTGTTCGCATAAGCAATAAGATGAGAAAAACTGCAACGCAGAAGCCATGTCTCAGAGTGATCCCAAGAACAAAATTATTAAGAACCAAAATAAGTAATTTAATTGAAAGTTTTCAAATGATCAAGATGGAGAAAAAAAAATGCACGCAAGAAGTCATGTCTCAGAGTGATCTCAAGAAACAAATCATTAAGAACCAAACCGATGCCAAAAAAAAAAAGAAGGCATAAACAAGCACAAGCTATCTAGATTTGCAGCAATACTGCAGGAAAACTTACAATGTTTGCAGTCACACAGTCGTTATGGGTTTGCGGCACTGCAAGCAGCTAATCTCACCAGTGATTTGGCCTCAAACAATACATGTGAGCCAGTGCCCTTTGACCCCATTGGGACCGACAGACTGCCACAGCCTTTTGCCATGCTACCCACAGCTCGTGCAGCCAAGCTATGCCCCACAGCCTAGCACGACTGCCCTGCCCAACTTGCCTAGCTCTATCGGGATTTCCACTCTTGTGCGGCCCATGACATCTGCCATAGCAGACCAGTCTTTGTGCCATGCTTCAACATGGCCTAGCCACCACGTGATGACCCATGTCTAGCACCTAGCCCCCCTTCTCATGCACTGCTGCTTGCATATCCTACTGCCGACACATCTAGCTCCAAACTTGTGCAAACCAATGGGCTCTTTAAGCTTTTCTAGCCCACCCACACATAGTGCCTTGCAGTCCAAATCTGTAGACTTGGGCATATACTCTACCACAACCCGTATTCCGCCCAGTCATGCCACTTCATTAGTCAATACACATGCCATGGCGACAAGATCCAAGGATAGGACTCTCCCACCGTGGAAATTCAGCACAAAACATCCCATGGCTTTGGTAGCCTATATGAATATCGTGGAACCTGCATGCTTTTTGCATGCCCACAAAAATCCTAATTAGCATGGCACCATGATTGATGAATACAATGCTCTACTTGTTAGTGGCACTTGGGAAATTGTTCCTCAGCCATCTCATCAGCATATCGTAGGATGCAAATGGGCATTCAAATTAAAACGTAAAACTGATAGCTCCATTGATCATTACAAGACTCGCCTAGTAGCAAAAGCGTTCAACCAACAAGAGTATTGATTATAAAGAAATATTCAACCCAATCATCAAATCAATTACTATTTGCATAGTTCTTGCACTTGCTACCCCTGGAGGTTGGGCCATCCATCAACTTGATGTCAAAAACACCTTTCTCCATGGCTTTCTTGATGAATCAGTCTTCATATGGCAGCCACCAGATTTTGTGGATACATAACACCCTCATCATGTATGCCTACTCAAGAACTCATTTCATGAGCTCAAGCAAGCCCCCAAAGCATGGTTTCTATTGATTGATATCCCTTGATTTCTATCTACAAATCAGGTTGATTGATATCCCCATATCCCTTAATTTGTGTCTACAAATCAAAGATTTTATCTTATGTATCTCTATATCTAGATGGGAGATATTTGTCATTGATTTATTTCCTATTATAATTGATTCGTTTCCTATTGTAACCATGTAATCTCATGTATAAATACAAGGTGCTTAGAAGACTTCTCCTTAAGCTATTCTAATTATCAACAATCTTAAGTTAGTATCAGAGTCTTTGTCAAAATCCGATGGACCCCTTATCCTCTATGGAAAAGCTTCTTGTTAGCCAAATCTCCTTGCCGTGTATCTTTCCGATAAGCCCCGACAATACTGTCTTTGTCCCCTCATGTTTCTGCCCCTGTTCTAGTTTTTGCCATTCTGCCCCTGGTTTTGGTCATCATCTCGTTATCAGGTCTGTTCAGTAAAATCATTCTCTCATGACTTCCGCATCAGACTCGATGAAGAGTCTTGTTTCCTTCACTTTCTCTAGCACTCCCACCATAACGTCAAAGAAACTCAATAGCAAAAATTTTCTGGATTGGTATGCTGCTATTGATGTATGGTTTTTAGGTCAAGGACTCTCCGCGCATCTGACTAAGAGGCCAAAAAATATCGATGCTGATGAGAGGGACCAATGGAAGAAGGCTAATTATCAATTGATGTCCTTATTATGGCAATCCATTGATCCAAAGCTGTTAGTGCACTTCCGCTCATATAAAACATGCTATGACATATGGAAGAAAGCTCGGAGCATCTATTCCAATGATATACAACGTCTATATGATTCTATCCATAACCTAGCAACACTCAAAATGACGGATCATGACCTACCCTCATATCTAAACAAAGCTCAATCCACCATTGAAGAAATCAAGTTGATATGTGTTGAGGGTAAAATGGCTCCCGCCGAAGTCTGACGAGTTGCCCGACCTTGATATGGTATCACTTAGAGTAGTGGCATTTGGGTCCGAGCTTCAACTAAACAGCTTTCCTATTCCAATCGAATCCTGAGAAGATGACCTTCAACCCATGTATGTCAGACGATCTTCTCAACGACAATTATTGACTCTCTTCTCATGATTGCAGAACCTGTCAAAGGCATGTTAAACTTCAACCTGACGAGCTTGAACAGTGAAAAGAGCTACCATCTAGCTAATTTTGATGTTTGGCTTAAGATAGACAGCAGAACTCCATCAAGAATCGAATTCCAGCATAGCCTGACCTTGTCTGGTGGCCTATCCTAAAAACAGCCGAATTTCTCTCCAATCGAGTCTCCCTACTCCGCTTTATGAATAGCAGACCTTAGCAGTCCTACATCAAGGACCTCGACCAGACAAACTTGAATCAGCAAAAGGACTTCTCCAGCAACATAAGTCCGAACTTCTCCCAGAGGATAGAGTAGCACCAGCAAGAAGGCCCTGAGTCTTAACATTCACCATCTCAACTCCTAGTCGATCTCGAATCTCTACTGTCTCAGCCGAGCTCCTTTAAGAAAACCTGACCACAGTCCTCATTGAAGACCCTATCGTCCCTTCTCTAGCCTCCAGTCCGAATGCCTATATCTGCTCTTGGCCGACTTTGAGGGCGGTCGAACTCTGAAAAGCTATTAAAAACAGTCTCAACAAAATCCAATCGCAAGCCCGCCATTAGCTACTTGGAAGCTGACCTTTAAGTTTGACCAATCCGACCTCGAATACTCTATTCCCAACATGAACCGCCTACTACTAAGCACAGACGTCTCCAATCTCTCATCCGAACTCCAACAAATGAAATCCAACCACCTACAAGTTGCGACAAACGACAGCCTACTCTCCATAACAAACTTCACGTGGCCTTTTTAGGCCTACCGGTATTCTATTATGGCTGTCACTATCATTCTGTTACGAGCTCCGCCTACAAAAGGGACCCTCCAAATACGTCTTCTTTTCTAAGCTCTCCTCTCTACTCTAATTTACTCCTGAGTACTCCATTCTTGTTGGATAGAGAATTAACTTGACCGTCGGAGAATATTGCCGGAGCCAACTCCAGCCAGGACTTCATCTTGGAGGTCTTGTCGATGATCTCATCTGCTCCAGCTCCAGCGAATTCCGGCGTCAAACCATTTTCTGCACCAATAATATGTGATAACCTTCAGAAGATAATGGACAAGCTTGACAACATGTATATGGTGTTCATTCTCCACGGTCATCATAAAAATTTTGACTCTGATTGGAATCAAGTTCTGACAAATCCTAATATTCCTACGGTGGAGGATCTCATTGATCGTTTGCTACGAGTTACTTCTCTAAAGACAGCATCTGGAGTTGGTTTCCAAACAGTCTTAAAATCTTCAGCCTTTGTCTCTAACACGGCTGACCATGGAGGCCAAGGCCATGGTCATGGTAGTGGTAGAGGTGGCCGTGGATCTAGTAATCGCCCTCAATATTCCTTTTGTAATTGCTTAGGCCATCCTCGAGACTAGTGCTATTCTTTGCATGGTTTTTCAAAGAAATCAGCTAATGTGACACAATCTCAAGCACCGGATATTGAGAGTGACAACTAAAATATTTTATTAGATAGTGAATATAAGAAGTATATTCAGTTTAAAGCAGCCCAACAAGCTTCATCTTCAGCTACTATTGCCCATACCGATAATTCTATGATTTGCCTCTCTCATTCTTCATTTGGTGGATCCTAAATTTTGAATTCTGATGCTTCTGATCACACCACTGGTAATCCTTTCCTTTTCTCAAAATTATCATCTTCCAAGACACTACATTACATCACCCTCACCGATGGCTCTAAAGCTAAAGCCACTAGCATTGGTCAAACTACACCTCTTCCTTCTTTATTCTTAAATTATGTTATTTTTATACCAAGTTGCCCCTTTAATTTAATTTCTATTAGTCAACTTACTAGCACTCTTGACTGCTCTACAATCTTTACTGCTGATTCTTTTCTTATAAAGAACCAGAGTACGGAACAGACGATTTGCATAGGATCTAAATCACAAGAACTGTAAGCCTCCACCCTCTACCATATGTGCTGTCACAGAGTCTCCTAGTCTCCTTCACCGTCATCTGAGCCATCCAAGTCTAAATGAGCTAAGAAAGATATTCCCTCATCTCTCTCATTTGCAGTCTTTAGAGTGTGAGTCATATCAACTTGGAAAACATGTTCGAGCATCCTTTTCAAGCAAGGTAAATAATCAAGTAGAATCTTCTTTTGACATTGTTCATTCTGATGTTTAGGGTCTTAGTCATGTCAGTTCTATCTTAGGATATAGATACTTTGTTACTTTCATTGATGATTTTTCAAGATGTACTTGAATATTCTTGATGAAAGATTGTTCAGAATTGTTTACTATTTTCAAAACTTTTGCAATGAAATTCAAACTCAATTTGGGCACCCTATTCGCATTTTGCATAGTGATAATGCAAAAGAGTATTTTTTTGCACCCTTCAATTCTTTCATGGCATCTCAAGGCATGATTCATCAATCCACCTATCCACATACTCCATAGTAAAATGGCATAGCAAAAAGAAAATATCATCATATTATTGAGACAACTCATACTCTTTTGTTACATGCTAATGCACCTTAAAATTTTAGGGTGATGCTGTCCTCACCGCTGGTTACTTGATAAATCGAATGCCATCATCTATTTTAAATAATCAAGTACCTCATTCTCTTTTGTTTCCTAAGGAACCTCTCTACATTGTTCCCCTTCGTGTTTTTGGTTCTACCTATTTTATGCACCAAATCTTGATAAATTGTCTACTCGTGCTATTAAATGCATTTTCCTTGGTTACTCTTGAGTTCAGAGAGAATATCGGTGCTATTCTCCTTCCACACATCGATTTTACATGTATACAGATATCACCTTCTTTAAGGACACCTTATTTCAACTCACTGATGGAGCCTGAATCCATCTCTCGGCTCTTACCGATTTGCTACCTTGGTCTACCAGTCTCTATTTCTCCAGCTTCATATGTGCCCAAACCTCCTATTCTGCCTGCTCGATCGATACATTCCTCACCATGTCCACTTATCACTTATCAACGTCAACCACAACTTGAGATTTCGAAGATTATTCCCACTTAAGATTTAGGTGATTCATTTCCTGCTCCGTCTCCGTCTACCCCGAGCCTACTCGAGCATTCCACTAATTGGCTTGTAGCTCTCCATAAAAGTATACACTCTACTCGTAATCCTCATTCTATTTATAATTTCTTGAGCCATCATCATTTATCTTCATCCCATTATGCCTTTATTTCTGCCTTGTCTTCCATTTCTATTCCGAAAACTGTCTAGAAAGCACTTTCCCATCCAGGATGGCATCAGGTGATGATTGATGAGATGGCAGCCTTGGATTCTAATAACACATGGACTCTTATTCCTTCCCCTCCTGGAAAATCTACAGTTGGTTGTCGATGGATTTTTACTATTAAAGTGGGACTTGATAGATAGGTGGATCGTTTAAAAGCACGCCTTATTGCTAAGGGCTATACTCAGATCTTTGATCTTAATTATGGAGACACATTCTCTCCTATTGCTAAGATGGCATCTGCTTGGCTCTTCTTATCAATGGCTATCATGAACCATTGGCCTTTATATCAACTAAACATCAAAAATGCCTTTCTACATGGTGACTAGGAGGAGGAAGTTTATATAAAGCAATCACCTGGATTTGTTGCTCAGAGGGAGACGAGTCTTGTTTGCAGGTTACACAAATTGCTAAATGACCTTAAGCAATCTCCCCAGGCATGGTTTGGAAGATTTAGTAAAGTCATACAGCAATTTGGCATGGTCTATAGTGAGGCAGATCATTCTGTATTTTATAAAGATTTGTCCTCTAATCTATGCATCTACCTTATAGTCTACGTAGATAATATTGTCATTACAAGTGATGATCATGACAGTATCAAAAGCCTAAAGCAGCACTTGTTTCAACACTTCCAAACTAAGGACTTGGGTCGGTTGCGGTACTTCCTTGGGATTGAAGTAGCTCAATCAAAAACAAGCATTGCCATCTCTCAAAGAAAGTATGCCCTTAACATTTTGGAAAAAACTGGAATGCTAGATTGTAAATTAATCGATACTCCTATGGATCCAAATGTGAAACTTTACCAAATCAAAGAGAGCCCTATTCAGACCCAAGCACGTATTGAAGACTGGTGAGAAAATTAAAGATATATCCTTCGCTGTTAGTGTTGTGAGTCAGTTTCCTAATTCTCCTTGTGACAGTCATTGGGATGTAGTTGTTCAGATCTTGAAATATATCAAGAGTTCTCCCGGAAAAGGATTGATTTATGAAAATAAAGGCCATAAAAACATTGTTGCATATATAGATGCAGATTGGGCAGGATCCCTTAGTGATAGAAGATCGACTTCTTATTGGGGGCAATCTTATCTCATGAAAAAGCAAAAAGCAGAATATGGTTGCCAGATCAAGTACAAAAGAAAAATATCGAGCTATGGCCCTTACTACGTGCGAACTTATATGGTTGAGACAACTACTTCAAGATTGAAGTTTTGTAAGGTAGGTTCTATAAAACTCATTTGTGATAATCAAGCAACCTTGCACATTGCTTCCAATCCAGTCTTCCATGAGCGGACTAAACATATAGAGATTGACTATCATTTCATCCGAGAAAAGATCATCTCTAGAGAAATCACTATCTTATTTGTGAATTCTAACGATCAACTAGCAGATATCTTCACCAAATCACTTCGAGGTCCGAGGATAACATACATATGTAACAAGCTTGATCAAGATTTCAAGAACCGGTACCAGTTCCTGATTGGTACGGTACCGTACTGTACCGTACCATCCCATACCAGTAATAAAAAAATCAAAAAAAAAAATCTACCCAAT